>OY744553.1:7932103-7964603 GCA_963556195.1 Sepiola atlantica
AATTTCATAGTGTGTCGGTCACCATTACACATCTCATCCCTTCATTTTAAAAGTGTTTTTTTAAAACACTAATAACAATAGAAAAATTGCTAAAATTTTCTTTGTGCCTAAAAATGTTGTCATTTTAATTTCCTTTCATCTTTTTTATGAACAAATTTAATGTCCCTCGGTAGTTGAAAAATGGCATTCATCTTTCTTAGTTAAAAAAAGTCTGTTTGGATTAAAAAAAAGAATTGAAAAGTGTGGATATCGGTATTAATTTGTGTATTCATGTTTCTACTGTGGTTTAATTATATGTTACAATTATCATATTAGTTGTGTTTTAATTGTTATCGATTGTTAAAGTATTTGTAGGAATTAATTCACCTAGGTATGTGTGTGTAGAACTTAAGGGGTTCTTTCTGTTTGCATGATTTAGTCGAGGGGAATTATGAGTCTATTAGGAGGCACTTGATGTTGTTTAGTGTGTGTTTCTGTAGATTGTAGTGTTTTGCTAGTGGTCTGTTGAGAGATTTTTTTGACAAATTAATGCTTTATGGTTGTTGAACCGGAATCGGAATTTGGTGTTGGTTTCGCCAATATAACCTCTGTTATCACAACGTGTGACGGTGGCTAAGAGGTTACCTACACTGACTGGAAACCTGGGTGTACAAAGTTCGGATCCAGTTCATTCCAGAGAAACACTTTTATGAAACCTATACCTGACCTTGTCTCTAACCTTCTTGAGAGGAAGTAAATAAATAGAGATGTCAATATAATACATGATGGTGTGGCTGTCGTATGTCAGGTGGGGATGGTGGAGTTGGACGTTGGTGTTTGGTATGTAACAAATATGGGGTCTGTCCAGTAGGTAAATGTCCGTTGATAAGGTGTCCAGTGAAAGGAGATTTAAAAATGGAGACCTTATAAACAAACATTTACCAACTGGACAGACCCCATATTTTTACACGCACACTCTCACTCTCCATTACTTAATGATTTTTCAAATTTTGAATTTTGGCTTTTCCATTGCCAACTTATCCATCTATGTCATTCCTCTGATGTTAAGATTTCAATCTTTGAAAAGCCTTGGCTTAAAGAAAGAAAAATAAACATGTTTTTACCGAGTACACCTTGCATTGAACAATCGAAGTTGAAATAGATTTGTCATTCGTACATGTTTATTCCTCTTCTTTCATTTATCTTCATAATTGCTCTATCTCGTATATTGTGCTTAAACCATTTCACTATAGGTTCTATCTACTAAAAGTATACTTTTAGTTTCATTTTATATATATATATATATATATATATATATATATATATATATATATATATATATATATATATATATATATCGAACACCATACACTTAACCAACATTACACAAATATTTTTGAACACCAAATCATATGTTTAACATAATCTTAAAATAAAATTTTATTTAATTTACATTCCCTGCGAGACTGCTATATTTTTCGCTGCGGTCTACATCTGGCAGCCATTTTGTTTTGTAGTATTCTCTACACATTCGGAGAAGAAAAAAGTTTTTCTTCTGGTTTAATTATTTTTGACAAAGGGATGTCTTTTCCCGAAATATCAAATAGTGATTTTTAATCACCCGGACATCACACGAACAGCTAAAAACACTCTTGCTGTTATGTAAGATTTTAGAAAAAAAAAGGAAAAAATAAATAGTAAGTCATATTTCGTATTCGATTTATTGTTATTGTTTTTGTTCCTTACAACTTGCATCTTACCCGGAATTTGCATTGCCTACAGCCTCTCAAAAACTTACTACTACTAATATATATATATATATATATATATATATATATATATATATATATATATATATATATATATATATATATATATATATGAGCGAGCGAGAGAAAGAGTAAGGGAGACAAAAAGAAAGGTAAAGAACAAGTTTATCGCTTAATGTATTCTGTCTGCGAGAGGCAATCCAATACCTTGATCTTCGATACAAGCGTTGTCCAAACGAATGCCCGCCATTTGAGATTGATTGAATGACGTAAGTTCCCCGACATCAAAGTAATGCGGTAACCGGGGAAACTCATTGTCCAGTGCACGGACCTTCTTCCTGAAGGTCAACCGAGTTAACAAGTCATGAGTTTGTCACGCATCATTAGGTTTGCAGTTGACGTCAGTTCGGTTTCCTTGTCATATTCGTCTTTTGAGAAAAACAATCATTCCTTTTATTTTATTTTTTTATGGAAATTGGCCCAAACAAGGCATCGACCACTTGATGCAAAGAGGCTAAAATAAACCCCTAAAAATACTACTACTTCAATATCAAAAACTAACCAACGATACGTGATGGATGGACAGATTCCGCCCCATCCCCCACCAAAAAAAAACCCAGCAATTCTTTTACCTTCGTCAGAAACATTGCTCATGGAATGTGAGGGTTAAAGGACAAAATAAGTGAAGCGAGAGTTATGGGGCTGCCGAAAGTGAACCAAAGGTCCATTTTCTACTCTCCTAACCCTAACCCCAACCAAAGGTCCATTTTCTACTCTCCTAACCCTAACCCCAACCAAAGGTCCATTTTCTACTCTCCTAACCCTAACCCCAACCAAAGGTCCATTTTCTACTCTCCTAACCCTAACCCCAACAAAAGGTCCATTTTCTACTCTCCTAACCCTAACCCTAACAAAAGGTTTATTTTCTACTCTCCTAACCCTAACCCTAACCCCTAACCCTAACTAAAGGTCCATTTTCTACTCTCCTAACCCTAACCCTAAACCCTAACCCTAACCAAATGCTCCATTTTCTACTCTCCTAACCCTAACCCCAACCAAAGGTCCATTTTCTACTCTCCTAACCCTAACCCTAACCAAAGGTCCATTTTCTACTCTCCTAACCCTAACCCCAACCAAAGGTCCATTTTCTACTCTCCTAACCCTAACCCCAACCAAAGGTCCATTTTCTACTCTCCTAACCCTAACCCCAACCAAAGGTCCATTTTCTACTCTCCTAACCCTAACCCCAACCAAAGGTCCATTTTCTACTCTCCTAACCCTAACCCCAACCAAAGGTCCATTTTCTACTCTCCTAACCCTAACCCCAACCAAAGGTCCATTTTCTACTCTCATAACCCTAACCCCAACCAAAGGTCCATTTTCTACTCTCATAACCCTAACCCCAACAAAAGGTCCATTTTCTACTCTCATAACCCTAACCCTAACAAAAGGTTTATTTTCTACTCTCCTAACCCTAACCCTAACCCCTAACCCTAACTAAAGGTCCATTTTCTACTCTCCTAACCCTAACCCTAAACCCTAACCCTAACCAAATGCTCCATTTTCTACTCTCATAACCCTAATCCTAAACCCTAACCCTAACCCTAGCAAAAGGTCTATTTTCTACTCTCGTAACCCTTACCCTAACCCTAAACCCTAACCCTAACTAAAGGTCCATTTTCTACTCTCCTAACCCTAACCAAAGGTTTATTTTCTACTCTCCTAACCCTAACCCCCTAACTCTAACCCTTACTTTAATGACACCAAAAAGGAACCGAACATATCTTACCTATGTTCTGAGAGGCTGAAAACAAGCAAATATTGTGTTAGGAACATCGACTCTTGATTGGATAAAAATCCTCAAATCTATAATAAGGACACATGTGTATTTATTTGTATATATATACTAGAAGTATCCGTCCCCATACTGATAAAAATACCCCCCCCCCCCCAAAAAAAAAAATCAGTTTTGCACCACTTTTATGTCCCTTTACGTAAATTAAAATCAAAATATAATGCTACTAGCTATAGAATATTTATTCCGATTTTGCTCAAAATCTATTCATGATTTTGATTCGAGAAAATGTAAAAATGTAAAAATGTAAAAAATTTAAGGCTTAAGCTTAAGGAGTCTCAAGTAGAAATTGAAATTCAAGGGATCTTGCTTAATTGGTGTCTCATGACTATTGATCAAATTTAATGCAAATCTGAAATATTTGAATTCTAAAATGGTAAGTTGTGCCCATGTTATGCCTCTCAAATCAATTGTTCAAAGTTCTCCAAGAGCGAAGATATCTGAATTTTCTACGAAGGGCTTCCACACCCCTTTTTGTCTGAAAACAAAATTAAATTAATGATCGCTAACATCACGGCCAGTATGTTCTTTGTCTATTACTGCATCCTACGAATGAATCCGTTCTCAGTTTTATTCGTTCGTTTTTTTTTTCACTTTTCACTAAAGAAACACAAAAAATACGACATGACATTTTGTTTTCTAAGCGAATCTTTTGTCGAACGGGAAATACCGGCGTGTTATGTGTGTCAGTCGGTTGTCTCTTCGTTTTCGACGACTTCTTCGCGTTTGTATTGTTCGCTGTGCGACTGAACATGCCACAAGTGCTTCTAAACATTCTTGCATTGGAGACGACCAAGAGAAGGCGAACAATACGATAATCTCGTTTATTTGTCGACGAGATTTGAGAACCCCTAATTACGAAGGAAAGCTGGCAAAACCACATTTTCGTAAATAATTCCTTCTAGTCAAAATTGCAAATACCGATGTATAACCCTTCTTAAGCAATAAATAATATACATTACTTCCTTTTGACTAAGATCAAAGTGTAGTATCTGTTCCGATGGATACTGCACCCCATAGACTGGTATCGTCTTGGCCTTCGGGGCTTGATTTACGCCGGTCTATGGGTCTGTCCTGTGCAGTTCTGGGAGGTCCACCCTCTCAGGCTTTGCCTCCCCTCTTTGGGGAAGAGTAAGTTCATTGCTTACTGCCTGAGGCGCACCTATCGGGGAATGCCGACGGGGCTGCCCAGGCAATTTTTAATGGCTAGAGTGCTCACCTCTCGAGCGCTGGCTTTTCAAACCCCACTTTCTCGACCCGACCTTGGGTCACATCTTACTTGTGGGAGTAAGATAAAACTGGCCTTGTGCCTAACTCCTGGAGAGGAGTAAATAAATGCTCATATAATAATGTGTGCACACCGTCTGTCAAATATTACGGAAATAACATTTTTATGAAAGAAAAGATGGTCACATTTTTTATAACATATTTGGATTGGAATTTTAAAACCGTAACAATGTACAGTCTACATACGTATTTTTCTCCAACACATGACGTGATCTTGGCCTTTTGGTCAAGATCAAAGTGTAGTATCTGTTCCGATGGATACTGCACCCCATAGACTGGTATTGTCTTCGCCTTCGGGCTTGATTTACGCCGGTCTATGGGTCTGTCCTGTGCAGTTCTAGGAGGTCCACCCTCCCAGGCTTCGCCTCCCCTCTTTGCGGAGGAGTAAGTTTATTGCTTACTACCTGAGGCGCTCCTACCGGGGAATGCCGACGGGGCTGCCCAAGCAATTTTTAAACCCCACTCTCCCGACCCAACCTTGGGTCACATCTTACTTGTGGGAGTAAGATAAAAACTGGCCTTGTGCCTAACTCCTGGTAAGGAGTAAGTCAATACATACACTGGAAAATCTATCATACGACGTTGAAGTTTCGAGGTTAGCGCGCTATGCGGCAGCACTCACGACAAGATGGAGAGCTAAGTTCACAGTTCTGTTTCGGTTCCGGAACAAATTTAATTCGTATATAGAGGGTTGACTGTATATTTAAAAAAAAAATTATTCACATAGATGCCTTTTTAAAAGAAAGACTTTTAAAAATTTTATTTTACAAGTAAAAAAAAAATTATTCACATAGATGCCTTTTTCAAAGAAAGACTTTTTAAAATTTTATTTTACAAGTAAAAAAAAAATTATTCACATAGATGCCTTTTTCAAAGAAAGATTTTTTATTTTATTTTACAAGTAAAAAAAAAATTATTCACATAGATGCCTTTTTCAAAGAAAGATTTTTTATTTTATTTTACAAGTAAAAAAAAAAAAAGAAGATAGTCTTGTTTTGGAAAAATAATATGTTGCGATAACGCAAAGTGATTTTGTAATGGTTATCAAAAGAGGTGTAGAGTTGTAGAAATTATGAGAGACTCGGTGTCACTCAGACTCTAGGGAACACCACTTTAAAAAAGAAAAGAAAAGATATTTCACCCCAAACAAGGCAGGTCGCCACTGTAGACGTAAGGGGCTACTGATAATTAGGGAGTAGGTTTTGGGTGTTATCTTAAGTTGGTAGCTGTGCAGCGAAGTGTCGGTTGACATTAGTAGTAAACATCTGCAACGCGATACAGTCGGTGAAACAGGGAGCAGGGAGAGAGTTCCAGAGGCCGGCAGAACGAAGAAAGAAGCTACTTTTGTGTGAAACCTCTGAGAAGGTAAATAGTAAAAATACTCGAGTCCAAGGGAACTGAAACTGCAATAAATCTCGTAATCTGTCATTTGGTGACACAGGCGTCGGCTGGTACCACAAATAATCGTGAAGGGCTGAGGAGGATGGAAAGAGAGAACACTAACCCGACCTCCACTGGAAATGTGCAGAGAGCATTGGGACCTTAGCGAGGCGTATTGCAACCAAAACGCCAGTAAAGACCAATGGTCTTTGCCAGCGAGAAATTAATGGTAAGCGGCTGTTTTGATAACGCAAAATCATTTGTAATGGTAATGGAAAGAGGTGGAGAATACTGGACATCTCGGAACACATGTTGAAACTGCCAGAAATCTTGTAATCTTTCAATGTCTCCAAAACACACACACGCACACATGCGTTGACACAGGCGTCGGCTGGTATCACTAATAATCGTGAAGGGCCAAGGAGGATGAAAAGACTGATGGGGAAGATGCATCATAACGACTTTCACTGAAAAGGTGTTGGGGTACTGAAACCTTGGGGGGGGGGGGCTTATAGCAGCTTAATTTCCATAGAAGACTAAAGCTAGTTGCCTACGAGAAATCAATAGTAATCGTAGAAAGCTAGTGATCTGAGGAGACTTGCAATCACGCAGACCCCAGGGAACACCACTTCTTATTTTCAGTGAGCAAATTAATTGTTGTGAAGTTGTCCAACAGTAAATAATAAATCAAGGAATTCAAGTCGAGGGTAGGTTTAACAAGTGTATTAACAAAGTAAGAAAGTGACTAGCACTTGGCTAGACAGTTACAAGACTGTGCTTTGTCTTCTCTGTGTCTCTGGTGACTCGCACTATTTATAGTGACACCCGGTGCAGTTTCTCCTGTGTAAGAACGGCCGGTGTAACATCAATAATAATAATAATAATAATAATAATAATAATAATAATAATAATAATAATAATGATGAAAACAGCTGAAATCTTAAGGAAAATCCTTGAATGCGGAACCAACCCACATAAGCTACGATAGCTAACCAATCCCATGTAGGTTGTAATAAGAAGAAAACTAAAACACACACAAAAAAAACTACCACATAAACCAAAAAACAGAAAATGTAAGGGAACTCACTGGTTTTTATCAGTGAGCAATCACTGATGATGACCTGTGTTAAAACTCAAAGTATCTTCATAACTAGATCAGAAGAACATTGATTTTCGGTTGTCGAGTTCGCTGTTTTTATTGAATTTTTCCATTTCGCTATCGTTTCAAACGGGCGGGAATCATTTTTACTGGTCTAAAATGTTGATTTAAAAAGTCAATGTCAAATAATGTTTTTATTTTATTTTGAAGACGCGTCAGTGCGTTAGTTTCAAATAATGATTTTGTTTTATTTGTTAAGCAAATGCTATTGTTTTAAAAACATTTTTTCTATGTTATTTTATTTTTACATTTTTTGTTATTTTATTTTCTTAACAAAAACTGTTTTTAAGAAACAATTGTTTGTTTGGTTTTCTTAATTTCAACGAAAACAGACTGTTTATGAGCAAATGTGTGTTGGTTAATAGTTTCGTCTCTTTTCGGGTGCTTCCGAGACCTGCCCGAATATTGACGACGTGAAGTCACGGAAACATGGTTCGTCAGCTATAAGAGTACCGGTTTTTGTTAAATAGGAGTGTTAAGAATTCTGATACTCCATGCGAAGATTGTCTTACCCGAAACAACTCCTAAATAAAGAAATAAAGTTAATTATTTAAGATTAATAAAATAAATTTTATTTTGATTTTAATCTTCGTTAGGCGACATAAAAATGCTGCAAAAACTGTTCTTGTTCAGGAAATTAATTTTACCTGCCCTGGGTTGAGTTTTTTTTGTTGACATAGTTCACCTCAAACAATGCAGGCCGCCACTGTAGACGTAAGGGGCTACTGAGAAAAAGGGCGAAGGTTTGGGAAGGGGTCAACCTAAATTAACATAACATAACATAACATATATTTGGGAAAAAGGCTTTTGCCTGTAACTCCCGTTCCTTTCCTTTTTGTCCACTATACCAGTTCGTGCACAGGTCTGACTGAATATTGTCTGTGAAGCCAATGTTTGTCCAACTTGCACTTAAAGTCGTTTATGTCTGTTGCGTCGATGACCCAGTCTGGCAGAGAATTCCAATTGTTCACAACCCGTATCCCAAAGGAATACTTTCTGATGTTGAGCCTACTATGCTTCTTTTCCAGTTTCAGGTTGTGACCTCTTGTTCCGGTGATCTTGCTGAGGGGTAACAGTCTCACCTGATCTATGTTGTCTTTGCCTGTGAGGATCTTGAAAAATTAGGAGCTGCTCAGCGAGATGTCTGTTTACATTAGTTTTAAATTTCTGCATGTCAGTACCGTCGGGAAAGCAAGGAGCAGGGAGGGAGTTCTAGGATCCAGCAGCACGAGGAAAGAAGCTTTTGGAGTAGAAAGCTCTTCGGCATCTGGGGACCTTCACAGTGAATGGATGGGATTTGGCAGATTTTCGGGTTGGTCTAGTGAATTTACGTCGTGGGGGTACCAGAGCAGCAAGCTCATCAGAGTACAATCCATTGAAGTACTTGTAAAAAAGGCACGGGGAAGCAACATTGCGGCGATGGGACAGGGGCTGGAGCTTGGTGGATAGCGACGGACCTATCAAGTTGGCGACTCTTTTTTGGATCTTGTCTAAGAGGGAGAGACTAGTGGATGATGCCCCAACCCAGATGTGACAACAATACTTCATGCATGGGCGGATGGTGGCTTTGTAGAGATATAGGATAATGTTAGGTGTGAGAAGTTTACTGGTACGGTAGAGGGAGCCCACCTTCTTTGCAGCAGCCCTGGCAATGTCTTCAATGTATTTATTTCAATTCATGTCATCTGTGAAAGTTCGGTCAAGGAGTTTGAATGATGAACTCTCAGGCAGGGTGCTATTTGACAATCGGTGGTTGAAGAGGTTTCTTGTAGTTATTGAAATAAAAAGGATCTTTGTATTCTTCTCGTTTATTGATGTACACATAAATACACATTGGTCTTTATTATAGAGTAGGGGATGTCTATATACAAATAAATACACATTGGTCTTTATTATAGAGTAGGGGATGTCTATATACAAATAAATACACATTGGTCTTTATTATAGAGTAGGGGATGCCTATATACAAATACATACACATTGGTCTTTATTATAGAGTAGGGGATGTCTATATACAAATAAATACACATTGGTCTTTATTATAGAGTAGGGGATGTCTATATACAAATAAATACACATTGGTCTTTATTATAGAGTAGGGGATGTCTATATACAAATAAATACACATTGGCCTTTATCATAGAGTAGGGGATGTCTATATACAAATAAATACACGTTGGCCTTTATTATAGAGCGGATAATTCTTTTATTTATGTATTTATTTGTGTCTCCTTATCTGATATGTTTATCATTTTCTTATGAATGGGTGCATATCCTGTGCTTTTTGTGTGGTGTCGCACGGGGCGCATACCTTGCATTTTTCTAAAACCGCCATCGCCACGCGGGTGGGTTTCGTGCCGCAAGTTCCACAGACCCCCCCTACCAACACCACCGCCATATTTCTTTTTAACAATTCGGGGTGGCCGTGCCGGATTCTTCTGTTAGTTTCCTTCGTCGGTATCTACTCGCTATATGGGTGGTGGAAAGGCGGCGTTCGGGTTGCGGATGGCGGTGGTTGCGGTAGTGGCAGTGGGTGGGAACGAGCGTAGGTGGCAACAAGGTGTGTCAGGTTTTTTAAAGACCCGACCCGAGTGGTGGAGGGGTTATACACGACGAAGGGGTGGAGGTCTTTAAAAAGAGCGTTCAGATTCATTGCCAAAATAAAAATATAAAAACAGGACACACAAAAACAAACCCCGTAATCCATCAATCGACGTACGTGTCCTTCTCTCTGTCTCGCTTCAGGTCTGTCTGTCTGTATTTATACGCTATTCCTCTATCTGTCTGCCTTTTTACGTTAGTTTAATCAATATACCCATTCGTCCAACAGCAGTATAGTTAACAAGAAAATAAATGTGTGAAAATAACAAAACAAAAACAAAATAAATAGACAGCAAATAACTGTTACCAAACGCAATAAAATGTTATTGTCTACTTATCTGTATAATTCTCACGCGTGTTTACTGAAAGGAAGATATATTATATATGCATTTGTTATCGTCACTTTTACTTAGCCAAGCAAGCGTGCTTTCCAAAATAGCCGACAATTTTGGAGGAACTTGATCGCGAATTTCAGGCTTAAAAGATAGTAAAAAAAAAGAAACGGGGGTTTAGTGAAACCGTAAGCCTAAGTCCGAGGGTAGTTGTCAATCGGATTAATATAAGTTCATTATTATTATTATTATTATTATTATTATTATTATTATTATTATTATTATTATTATTATTATTATTATTATTATTATTATTATTATTATTATTATTATTAACTTTTAAGCCTGAAATTCGCGACCAAGGTTCCCACCCCCAACATTTTGGCCATGTTGGAGAGTACGATTGCTTGGCTAAGTAAAAGTGACGCTAACAAATGCATAGATAATAAATCTTACACTCCGGTAACACACTTAAAGATCATATAGGTAAGTAGAAAAGTATTTTTTTGCGTTGTGTAACATATTTGTTGTCTATTTGTTTATTTTTCTTGTTAACTACATTGCACAATCGTCTGTCCTTCCATATTATATATGCACCCCCCTCTCTCTCTCTTTATTTCTCTCAGTCCAGTACATTTCTTTCATTCTAATTTTTCTTTTTAGCGTTCTCTATAGGTTTACGCCGTCATCACGTTAGTAGAAGCAAAAAAAAAACCCTCAAAGTTCTCAATCGTGTCTTACAAAGTCTAATATTATTTTATTTAAATGCTATACATCACTGTGTCCGCTGAGCATACCAATATTTCATCCATCTAAGAGTATCTATTCTCACATGCTTTCATTCTAAATATACTGCTTATCAAATAAATAAATAAAAACATTTAATACAATTTTACGCTTTCGCAAAAAAGCAAGCCGCTCGTAAAACAACCCGGAAATATTTTTAAAAAGGGAATCTGAACGATCTTAACCCGGAAGTCAATTAACTTCCGGCTTCAGACTATACGCTTCAAACGGGACTGATGACTCTTGGCCTTTTGGCTAAGATCAAAGTGTAGTATCTGTTCCGACGTGATTAAGAGAAAATTAAGTTCTATTTGTGCTTTAAGAAAGACAATCGAGAGAGTTCAACGAACGTTGTCAAAACCTTGTTTTAAGCTAAGTGACAGTTTTGTTTTTTTTTATCTCCCCCCGAACAGTGCTTTATTTTAATTTCTTAAAAGGGGGCTTTATAACAATGTTTATGAATGAATATTAAATTTTTATTATCTACAGACGCCGGCTATTCAAGCTATTTGCTCTCATCAGTGTAGGAATGTATAATTTCAGACGGTGTTAGGGCGCGAACACAGTTTACAGAATCAGCATAGATACCGCAACTGGTGACGTGAAGTGTTGTTTCTCACGTATGAATGTAAGGTTAAGGTATGTGAAAGGATAGCTTTCGTTCATTCTAAGGTTCTGTAAGAGATTGGCTAATAAAACCTTGCACCCCATAAAACTTTCGTCCTTTTTCTCTCTAAAGGGGGCTTATTGAACTATATATATATATATATATATATATATATATATATATATATATATATATATAATGTATATGTATACCCGAATGTTATTAATAACCTTTTAGATGATTGTGAGGAGAGAGGCGTTAGAGGTGTTCGCATTTGTAGCCTTGACATCGAGTGGTTTCATTGAAAAATCAAGCGTAGGGAAATTACTCCGAAGGACTTGACACTAAGCCGCGAAATAGAGCTCTGGAGGTAAACAAAGGGCCAATTTAACGATAACCCCTTTGAAAGGCGACCAGTAGATAATGAAGCGCTGTTGGATTTCATTTAAGCACACACACTCCACACACACGCATATATATATATATATATATATATATATATATATATATATATATATATATATATATATAAATGTAAAATTAAAAAAGGAAAGCAAAAAGCTATGTAATTTATGTATTCATCAACGTTTCGTCTTTATTGAAAGACTTCCTCAGGATGAAGAAAGCAATGTAGTAAAGACATACAGAATATTAATTTTGATTTGTCAGAAAGTGTCCAGACTTCGACATGGTTGTTGACATGAACTAGCAGAGAATATATATATATATATATATATATATATATATATATATATATATATATATATATATATCCCTCCTTGTTTTTTTTTTAACTTTAATAAAATCTGATTAATATGTCATTTTATTATGTCATTCAATTAATATTATTGCTCTATACACTATATTCAGCTTTGTTTTTATCCTAGTAGTCTACCGGTTATATATATATATATATATATATATATATATATATATATATATACTAGCTGTACCGGTTCAAATTTTCTTTATCAACATTTCTATGTTCTATAGCAAGGAATTTTTTGTTAGTCTTATTAAGGTCCTTGTTAGAGCGTGTCTTTATATTAAAGAAATGCGGAACTAAATTGATTATAATTTGATAAATTGTAGCGAAGTACGTTAATGTATTGACAATAACATTCTACAACCATAACAAGTCAAGTTTTTTTTCGAATATGACCCCAGGGAATAATCAGATTATTATTCTGCCTGATGAGATCTCAGCTTATAACAGCTGATGATTGATAACATCAACATGCCAGTGTCGCAGATCATGTACATGTATGTATACATAAAAATTATATATATATATATATATATATATATATATATATATAGTAATCCAGGTAGGGTAAAAATCCACAGGGTAGAAATCCAAAGGGAATCAAACCGGGTTTATAAAAGAGTGCTCAATAAAAATATAGAGCTGTATATATATATATATATATATATATATATATATATATATATATATATATATTTGACATATACATTACAGTTTCTGTTGAATGTACTCGGATTTAAGAACTATACCTATTAATCAGTACCGTTCAACTGACGATGGCTCAATGGAAAAAACAAACAAATAACCGCTTAGGTCAGGAGGTGATCCTTTTTTTTGCGTTCATCCATAACCGATATTCCGTGTTCGTAAAAAGTTGTCTGTTGTTATTGTTTATTTTAGAGGGAATATTTTAATGTTTTTTTACTTATTTTTAAAAAAATGCGTGGTGTTTTTTGTTTAGAAGAGATTTTTACGTATGTTACATTTCGATTCCAGAAAATGTATTTGTTCTGCGGTACAAGCAGAGAAAGGATTATTTTAAATGCTATTGGGAAAAATCACAACGCCCATTAGGCCAAACATCTTTTATAAATTCTGTATATGAAATGTTTAAAGATATATACGATTAGGAATTTTGACAAAAATTAGTTAATAACTACTTGGAACAATGGAACAATTGGTATTTGGGGAAATTTGGAATAAAAATAAGCAATTACGAAATTTGGTTAAACCATTAATTAAAAAATATCGTTTCGGACATTGAAAACTAAAGATCATACGCAATATGAGTTAAACACGTATTATACAAACTTGGAAAAAGGTCGTAAGTACGATTTATCAAATATTTGAAACTACTAGTATTAATCGGACGAACATTTGGACAATTAGAGTCTGGGGAAAATGAGACAAAAATAAACAATTATGAAATTTAGCAAAACCATGATAGTGTAATCCAGTTTTACTTATATTCACAACAAACAAACTACATTGGCAATGAAAGATAATGGGGCACAGTGAGTTAGGGGCCGAATTTATAGAGTCATCTTAAGTCGGGAGTTGTGCATCGAGATGTTTGTACACATTACATTTAAATGTTTGCATTTTGATACAATCGGGGAAACAAAGAGCAGGGAGGGAATTCTAAAGACAAACAGTTCGAAGAAAGAAGCTAGTAGGGTAGAACGCTTTCCGGCATCTGTGAACCTCTACATTGAAGGGGTATGATTTTGCTGATTGTCGGGGTTGTCGAAGATATTTACGTTAAAAATATTGTTTTGGAAATTGAAGAACAGAATCTAAAAAATAGGATGTAAACTTTGGAGAAACAACAAAATATCTGGAAAAGGGGGAACAGGTTAGGGTTAGGGTTAGGGTTAAGGGGAACAGGGAAGGGTTAGGGTTAAGGTTAGGGTAAGGGTTAAAGGGAAGTTGAAAGTGTGAATCTGATTGTCTCCCTTATACCCTAATTGATTTTATAATTCAGGACAATTAAAACCTCGCCTCATAGTGCAGCCTGTATTTAATAGGAAAATCGTGAAAAGAATACAGACAATTTTTATCTTTTATATATAGAGTCTTTAATAAAATCTACGCTAATTTTCTTAAAATTGTTACGTTTCTATTGTCTTCCTTCCGACACTTCCAACGTTTTGGATATTGAAGACAGTTGTTTTTATGTAATATGACGCAATTAAGTTTTATATCAACTTGGGACAAACAAGAAATGTATAGATTAGGACCTAGAGTAGGGAGAAACAATAACCCTGGTAGAGGAGAAAACAGGAGCACGAAAATTATCAATTGGTTGTCTCCCTTACACTCTAATTGATTTTGTCATTCAGGAAAATTAAAACCGCATTCATAGTGCTACACTTGTATTAAATGAGAAAAACGTGAAAAGAAGATGGACAGACATAGAGACAAGTTTCATAAACCGAACATTCAGATTTATAAAATATTAAAAAAAAATGATTAAATAAATTTTCATTTATTGATATAAATTCACGCGTCTGTTAACTGGTTTCTCAAAAATGTTCAAATATATCGACGCTTTCAAAACTGTAGTAACACTTATATTATTCATCTCAAGCCTGCCAGGGCATTCACTACAAGCACCGGACATATAAACAAATTCTCCAATAACATCGGAGGAGATCGTCAATCTTCGGCCACGCCGTTAGATTTTCACCATGAAAAATTAAAAAAAAAAAAAAATACAATGTCTGTTTACCATGAGTATGGTTTCTTAAACCGAAAATTCGGATTTATAAAATATTAAAAAAAATGTTTAAATAAATTTTCATTTATTGATATAAATTCACGCGTCTGTTAACTGGTTTCTCAAAATTTTTAATATATATATATATATATATATATATATATATATATATATATATATATATATATATATATATATATATTTCGGCAGCAAGTCATTTCTTATACATGCGTTGTTAAAGATCACGGAATTTTCTCTCTTCGCTATCTTACTTGTTAATTTCTCGACTCGGATAGCGAATCGTCGGTTTTCGGGTGTTAACCGGTGGGGTATGGCACCTAACGTTGTATCGTGGGCCATTCCTCTAGCGCTTTCGGTCTCTCTACCGTCTTCAGGCGGCTGTGTCTTACTGTTACTATGAGCCGTATTTATAGTTTTATTATTATAGTTTATATCTATTAATTTACATATATATATATATATATATATATATATATGATAATTTTATTTACACAGACATGTACAAAATCTGCGACACTGGCATGTCGATGTTATCGATCAACAGTTACTATAAACTGATATCTCAATTCTCTGGATTACCACCCTGTGGATATTTTTCACCTGGATTATTACCATTATATATATATATATATATATATATATATATATATATATATATATATATATATATATATATATATATATATATATATATATTCATAAACTATACCCTAATCTTTAATAATTATTCTCTTTCTTGGATAACGGGTATCTCAACCTGTGGCTAGTAAATTCCACGTGCACATGGAATTGATAGGATTCAATTACGGCTATTGGCTGGCTGGTCACTATTAAATCCATGATTGTCCTTAATTATTTGTAATTACTTGTGGTCAGTGTTTCAGTTAACCTTACTTGTCCTAATCAACTATAGGTCAGTTTGAACATATTGCCAGTTCGATAATTCTGCAGTTATTGACACTAATCAGGTGGTGCAGGATGTCCTATGTGAAGAGCGGTGCACTGTTTTCGATGTGAAGAGCGGCGCAGGGAATTTTCTGTGAACGGGTGGTGTTGGGTGTCGTTTCTGAACGGGTGGTGATGGTTCCCTTTCTGAACGGATGGTGCAGGGTGCCCTCTGTGTGAACACATATACTTGCAACTTCCCAACCTTTTTACTTACGTCCTATGATCCTTATATAGTCTAGTCTGTCACGGTCATTTATATAATAAAATTCAACGTACGTGTGTCCGGATAGCTTGAATAATCACCTATATGAATGTAATTTTATGCGCAAGAAAAGCGGAGGCTTACTCTTAATAATATCTGATTGTAATAAAAAGAAACCAAAAAAAAATCACGTACGAAAATATTTTATGAGCAAAGAAAGGGAAGCTTAATCTCAATAATATTTGATAGTAATAAAAAGAAAGGAAAATATTTCTTTCATTTTTAATATAGACACACAAATATTCCATTATTATTATTATTATTATTATTATTATTATTATTATTATTATTATTATTATTATTATTATTATTATTATTATTATTATTATTATTATTATTATTATTATTTGTACTCACTAGGAGTTCTCACACAGATCATCGTCAGTGATTGCTCGCCGACAACAACCAGTGGTATTTCCTGGAGTCTGAGTGACAACAAGTCTCCCCAGATTTCCAGTATTCTTCACCTCTTTTCAATAACGATGCGGTATCGCAACAGCCGCTTACCATTGATTTCTCGCTGTTAAGGACAATTGGTCTTCTCTGGGATTCGGGTGGCAATAAGCCTCCCCAAGGTCCTAGCATTCTTTGCACTTTTCCAGTGGAGGTCTGGTTTGTGCTGTCCCTCCTCGATCTTCTCATCATCTAATTATTATTATTATTATTATTATTATTATTATTATTATTATTATTATTATTATTATTATTATTATTATTATTATTATTATTATTAATAGTATTATTTTTAAACAGATGGAGAGAGAGAGAGTTTTGTCTTCTTTTTCTTATCGATTAGTTTTTACTTTTTGTCGATTAGTTTTGTCTTCTTTACTTATCGAGATAGACAGATAGAGAAAGAGAGAGAGAGAGAGAGAGAGAGAGAGAGAGAGACCGGGGGTGTTGAGAGAGAAAGAGAGAGAAACGAAGTTTTGTTTTCTTTTTCTGATCGATTAGTTTCGTTTTAATGATTTCAAGTAACGAATAATAATTAAATTGCGAAGCGACAGCGAGGGGCTAAAGCTTGCTTATTTTAAATAAATCTTAATATTTAAAAAACTATTCCAACCGTATTTTGTGCAATTCTATCTTCTGTATATGAAGAAAAATTGTCTGTGCGTTTGTGTGTCTGTTTCCAGCTAAAAGTAAAGAGTTACGCAAGACACACCCACAAAGCTGATATATTCTTTTTCGGCATTGCCTAGGAGGCAATATATAGTCATTTGTTTTTAATATTTTAGGGGCCA
The DNA here is from genome assembly GCA_963556195.1 of Sepiola atlantica. Taxonomy (NCBI): domain Eukaryota; kingdom Metazoa; phylum Mollusca; class Cephalopoda; order Sepiida; family Sepiolidae; genus Sepiola; species Sepiola atlantica. The sequence goes on from OY744553.1 coordinate 7,949,819, forward strand.
ACAAGAAAAGAAGTAGTTAGAGGAGAAGACATTTTGAGCCATTTTTAATGTTATTATGTAGTAGCCATTTTCAATGTTATTATGTAAAAGCCATTTTTGATATTATGTAGAAGCCATTTTTCATGCTATTATGTAGTAGTCATTTTACTGTTATTATGTAGTAGCCATTTTCAATGTTGTTATGTAAAAGCCATTTTTGATATTATGTAGAAGCCATTTTTCATGCTATTATGTAGTAGTCATTTTACTGTTATTACGTAGTAGTCATTTTTAATGTTATTATGTAGTAGCCATTTTCAATGTTGTTATGTAAAAGCCATTTTTGATATTATGAAGAAGCCATTTTTCATGCTATTATGTAGTAGTCATTTTACTGTTATTATGTAGTAGTCATTTTTAATGTTATTATGTAGTAGCCATTTTTAATGTTATTATGTTGTAGCCATTTTTAATCGTATTATGTAGTAGATATTTTAATGTTATTATATAGTAGCCATTTTTAATGTTATGTAGTAATTCGTGAATGATTTTTCCAGTTGCCAGAAAAAGCGAAAATGGGCTGATAAGCGATATATATATATATATATATATATATATATATAGAGAGAGAGAGAGAGAGAGAGAGAAGAAGAAGAAGAAGAAGAAGAAGACGGTGAAATAGGTGAGACAGTGGAGGGTTTAGAGGGTAAGAAATGAGAAAAGATGGGAGAAGAGAGAGGTAAGATGAGAGAGTAGGTGAAAGGCGATAGAGATAGATAGATACGGGGTTAGTTAGTGAGAGAGAGAGAGAGAGAGAGAGAGAGAGAGAGAGAGAGAGATTTTAAAAGAAAAATATGAAACACACTTTCCAACTCTTTTATTTGGTTGTCAATGTACCTGGACAACGCCGGGTTACCATGCCAGTTAATATATAAAAAAAAGTTGTTTTGAAATAATGCCAGCGAGATTTTTAAGGATTCTCGTAAAGTTTGATTAATGAAAAGAAGTTTATTCCACTGTCAACATATACTTGCCATAAACCGTCACATAGGTAATCAGAACTATTTTATGCCATTGATCAATTTAAGTACTCCCATAATGTCCTTCATCTCTCGGCTGACAATCGTTCACTTTTATCCTCGAGTGGCTCTTGCGCTTGATATGTGGTGACTCAATTGTAATTACTTGCCCCCACTCAAATTTTGTTTGGTTTCTTCATCAAGACTTAGATGTTGCGGAATGACGTCATAATAGACATGGTGTTGCCTCGGGTAATAGCTAGAGACATTCGTTTTTTTTTTTACTGAAGAGTCACGACTTATCAAGGCCCAAAGACAACTCGAGGATAAGGGTTAATGAGTGTCAGATCGATGGTGAGACAACACCGTGGTGATTGGTAATGACGGTGGAAATTGGGAGGAATTTCATTAATTAAGAGGGCGGCTTAACAAGAACTTGCTAATATTGGGCTTTGAAACGGCAATGTTATATTCAGCCGGGAAACAGCACCGCGGTATTGTGTGCCCCAGATGGGTAGTTCTAGGAAATAAATTTTGATAATTCGTTTAGTTTTAGGCAGAGAGAGAGAGAGAGAGAGAGAGAGAGAGAGAGAGGGGGGTAGTAAGAGGGGGAGAGACACGGATATATATATATATATATATATATATATATAGAGAGAGAGATATATAAAGAGAGATATATATAGATATATATATATATATATATATAGAGAGAGAGAGATATAAATATATATATATATATATATATATATATATATAGAGAGAGAGATATAGAGATATAGAGAGGGATATATATATATATATATAGAGAGAGAGAGATATAGAGATATAGAGAGGGATATATATATATATATATATATAGAGAGAGAGATATAGAGATATAGAGAGGGATATATATATATATATATAGAGAGAGAGAGAGAGAGATATAGAGATATAGAGAGGGATATATATATATATATATATAGAGAGAGAGATATAGAGATATAGAGAGGGATATATATATATAGAGAGAGATATAGAGATATAGAGAGGGATATATATATATAGAGAGAGATATAGAGATATAGAGAGGGATATATATATATATATAGAGAGAGAGATAGAGAGGGATATATATAGAGAGATATAGATATAGAGATATAGAGATAGATATATAGAGAAAGATATATATATATATATATAGAGATAGATAGATATAGGTATAGAGATATATATATAGAGATAGATATAGAGATATATATATAGAGAGATATATATAGATATATATATAGAGAGATATATATAGAGAGATAGATAAAGGGAAGTTATTCACAGTGGTTGTAGCTTGACGAGTTTTTGTTGGTAATTTTTACAGGGGACATCGATGAAAGCCCAGTCGAACATCTGCCATGAAAATGATTCGAGAAGCACAAGCCACGTCTATTCTGTGATAAAGAGTTGGTAGAGAAGAGAAAATGACATCGCCCACTAGATTTCGAAGTCGATTTTGTAATCTGTCAAGGCAGGAAAGGGTGCTGTGACTAGCATCTCCCCAGATGTGGTGACAGTACTCCATCTTAGGACGTATCTGGCTCTTATACAGGTAGAAGATTGCGTCGGGAGTTAGATACCTGCTGGAGTGGTAGAATGTTTCTAAATATTTTTCCATCGACTTTGGTAACAGATTTGTGTATAAGTCTTCCATATCAGGCCTGGATTGAAAGTAAGTCCCAGACTCTTGTCAAAGCAGAATGCTTCATCAAGAAGCAGAGTGCTTCTACATTAATCTGTATCACTTAAGAAGTGAACACTCGAAATGGTAGTGAGCAAAGTAACAAACGCTACTATCACTAATAAAAACAATTACATAATATATATATATATATATATATATATATATATATATATATATATATATATATATATATATATATAAGTCAGGTTCATATTATATTCCAATAACCATGTTTTTATTTTATTATTTTTGTTTTTTCACATTTCCCCAAAAAAATAACATTTGTGTGTGATATATTTTTTACGGTCCGTTTCATTTGTCTTGTGCCAAACTGTTGTCACTAATTGACAATCATCGAGCTAAATCTTTTAAGGAGACTGCAAAGTAAAGGGCACTGATAGTATATACTAATACATATATTTTCAGTAATAATTATATACATGTATATATATATATATATATATATATATATATATATATATATATATATATATATATATTTAAGTGGGGAATCTTGATATCGAACTAGGAAATCTTCGAACGGAAACTTTTATTCAATTGACATGGGTGGCTTGCTCTCGTACCGCCAGTCATGACCGGGTAAAGATTCCCGAGTTCAACACAAAGATTTCCGAGGTCGACAATGCTCACCTGAATAAAGTCAAAAAGGTCGTGAGAATATCACCCAAGATGAGAGCAGTAGTCTGAATAATCCAAATAATACAAATTATAAATCCTTATCTAAAAAATCCCGAAAAGTAATTTGGTGTTATGAGCATGGTACAAAAGTAACTAGTAGTGTTTCTCATCCAATCCCGAGCAACGTCGGATAACCCTGCTAGTGTCTTTATAAACGGGATTAATGTTCTTAAACAATGGAAAAATAATAGTATGTCCGGGCCACAAAAATGCCTATAGGGACACGACACCCATTGAACAGTCGATACAAACCCGCAGTTTGAGGGATTGGATCCAGGAAATTCCATGATGACGTAACAAATAACAATTTTTCCCTTTTAATGGAATGGGGAAAAATGTCACCTGATTACGACTTGGAAAATACTCGCGTTGACCTTTTGTCTGAAATGAAGCTGTATCTTCCACAGTTCGGATATCAAGGACACCGGATATTTTCCCGGAAACGGATGTTCGACATCTTGGATATCAAACTTCCGTTTCAGTCGACATCAAGTACATATAAACGTTCCGATTAATGGTAGAGTTAGTAGAAGCACCAACACGCACACACACACGCACACACACACGCACACACACACACACATATATATATATATATATATATATATATATATATATATATATATATATATACGTTGGACTGTAGGTTGAAAAAAAAAATACTTGTAGTCCAGGGTTTCGAATCGTGTGACCGGTGGTGAATAGTCGTACTTCTATGCTGATGAGTCTTGATTGAAAAGAGACGAAACGTATACGTCCATAGATAAAAATATAAACAATAACAAATATTTTATATTTGAAGCTCCTCGTTAAAAAAAAGTAGAGCACTGTAAAATGGTAGTAGTAACACAGCGTAGCGTCACTTGCTTTATGCATCGTTCCTTCCCTTATAGAAGTTTGAATGCCTGTACGCTTTCGCCGCCGTTATTGTGTTAAAATTATCATTGTTTATAAGCTGTTCAGAACTGGCCTAGCGGTTAGCAACGTTGGACTGTAGGTTGAAAAATAAAAAATACTTGTAGTCCAGGGTTGCGAATCGTGTGACCGGTGGTGAATAGTCGTACTTCTATGCTGATGAGTCTTGATTGAAAAGAGACGAAACGTATACGTCCATAGATAAAAATATAAACAATAACAAATATTTGATATATATATATATTTCTACATTTTTATTAATTTTATAGTACATAAAAGTAATCCATGGACACGTGTTTCTGGCTCACAGCCGCCATCAGCATGGCTAACTAAGACAAGGATTGAACCTTCGATATTGATGACTATAGTCTGTCGTTTTACCTCTGGACTATGACGCCTTGCCTAAAAATATGTACGGTTTTTATCACCTAACTATTTAATGTATTTTATGTAATTGTTTTTATTAATGGTGGTAGCGTTTGTTACTTTGTTTACTACCATTTCGAATATATTGCGTCTTTAAAGTAATACACCTGAAGAAGGTCGAAGGTTCCATCGGCCGAAACGTTGTGATAAAAACACCCAAGATGAGAACAGTAGTCCGAATATACCAACTTCTACGAAATGTGTTTGTATACTTCCGTGCGACTGTAGAGGTCTTTGTTCAGGACTAACCGTGCTGAACGGACTTGGATGACTTTTCTCGGTAGTTTCATTTGAAAAGCATCAATGTTGTTTTCTAATAGGTTTTAGTCAGTATCCACAGATTTGAGTTGTACATGAAGATGCTTTGGCTGTATGTGGTAAATACCTTCAGTTTCTCTTCTTTACTCACATGCTGGCTGCTACGAAAATACCTCTACACTATGTGCGCTATAACAACCACAATTTACACGGTATGTAAGACTTCTCCTCTCAACTTACGTACGCACATACATACACGCACATATTCTACTTAGATTCTTGTGGATACAATTTCAAAGCGAACCCAGTCGAGTTTGACAATAATAAATGTTTTTCTTGTATTCTTCATTGTTTTCAAGTTGTTACTTTGTTTCCATTGGTATATGTATATATTTGAACATATGTATATAGATGAAAAGGTGCCTCCAAACATTACTTTAAATACCCTCAGTGGTACCTCATTATTTCTCGTTCATTTTAATAATTTATTTCGAAGCGTTGTTTATGTTGTTCTCCATGTAAGTTTAAGCCCTCCGTTCAGTCTAGAGAGACTATGGATACTCCTATAAGGGGCTGGCTGCGCGTGTAATTATGAAGCAAGGGTTGCGCAATCCCTAACAACACCTCTCCTGAGTCGGCACTGCTTGATTCCAATGGCAAGCAGTTCAAGACGACTGGAAACAATGCCGAGATAAACAGAGAGCACATACAGCACCTGGTAGTCCCAAATGGTCACCTATTTAACACTGGCCAGGCTCGACGTCGCTTAACTTCGGTGATCTAACGGGAACCGGCGTGTCAACGTGATTGTACCGTATATATCCATGTAGATAGTGATTTGAAATATTTTATCACTTCGTCGAGCCATGTAATCTTTAGTCATCATCAGGGTCTCTTGGTAGGCTTTTTGGTCGAGAATGGCTTTGGTCAGCAGACTTGGATGACTCTTCTCGGTAGCTTCCTTTGAAAAGCAACAACGTTGTATTCTGACGTCTTGGGCAGGAAATGCTTTGCATGAAGTGAAGCTAAGAGTATTTAAAACATACGTTCTAAATACTCTTAGCTTCACTTCTTTATTGACATTCTTGTAATGACACACGACAACAGACGTAACTTGGGAAAGCTTTATTCAGCACACAATGTCGGTACAGTATTAGTGCTACTATTTATAGTGGTTAGTAGAAGCAGGAGAGTTCTCCAAAGGGGAGATAAGTCAGAGTAAGGAAGGTTACTCGTAATTATTCATTACAATGCTTTCTGTTGAAGACGGATTTGTAGGTCTTGTATGCATCTACAGCGAGTCCTTTCCATCTTCTGGTGTCTTCCTTTGTGTCTAGTATTAGGTTAGGGTTAAGGTTAGGGTTAGGGTCTTTTATGTCTAGTATTGCGCCAAGATCTTTTTACATTTTTCCCAGCATTACCTCCACCTATATCTATGTAATATTTTTCTCTCCTTGTCTTGTTTATCAATAGAGCGGCACATTAACATAGTAAGAATATCAGTAATACCAGGCATTACACCCTCCTTCATGGTATGGCAGTGTAGTATCTGTAAGCAGGATAGAATTCTCCCATTATCTGCCTCCTCTTTTGAGGGGGAATAGTGTAGTATTTGTTTGTTCATCAAGATACCATTTTCCCAAACATTATCTTATTTAATTTTTGAGGGAGGGTAGTGTAGTATCTGTTCTGTGGTCATGAAAACATCCTCCCAGGAATTACCTCTCCTACTTTGAGGGGGTATTGTATTATTATGTATACTATTATAATGAAACCATCATCCCTGGCATTACCTCCACCTCTATGTATGTGATATTTTTCTGTATTTGTCTTTTTTATCAATTTAGCTTCATCTTATCGTAGTAAGAATATCAGCAATCCAAGGCATTACATCCTCCTTTTGGTTATGGTAGTGTAGTATCTGTTCTGTTAGCATGAGAGCATTCTCCCATTAACTGCTTCATAGTTTAAGGGGAAATAGTGTAGTATTTGTTTGTTCGTCATGATACTATTTTCCCAGGCATTACCTGTCCATATGTCGGGGGAAGTGGTAGTGTAGTATCTGCTCTGTTGTCATAAGACCATATTCCCATGGATTACCTCTCCTATTTTGAGTGGGTACTGTAGTATTCATACTGTTGTTATAAAACCATCATCCCTGGCATTACCCCTTCATTAAAGGATAGTAAAGTATCTGTTCTTTTGTCATGACAATCCTACCAGGCATTACCTCTTCCTTTGGCGGTGGGTAGTGCAGTATATGTTCGTTCATCATAATACCATTTCTCCGGGCATTACTTCTTTCTTTTGGTGGGTTGGTAGTGTAATATTTGTTTGATTGTCATAATTCTATCCTCCCAGGCATTATCAATAATCACGTTGATGAAGACAATATTCCGTAGAAAAAGGGTCTAAGTGAATTACAATCGATTTAATACTTTTCATTTTTGATTCTGTTGGAGGAAGTCCTCGTCCGTTTTGTGACAGTCATAACTCTTATGCTATGACAAGTCCGGCTTTTAAATTTTATGACCTTTTCTTATTTTTTTTTATAGTAAGCGAGACCGGACGTGATTGTATTATTTCAGTTTCGACTTTATGTGAATGGATTTGATTCATTTCTTTATATTACGGCATATCAACCCTTTGGTGTCTATTTAATCTCATTGTTAAACAATCCAATGTGTTAGTGTTGTGAAGTTGTCCAACAGTAAATAATAAATAAAGGAAGTCAAGTCGAGGGTTGGTTTAACAAGTGTATTAACAAAGTAAGAAAGTGACTAGCACTTGGCTAGACAGTTACAAGACTGTTCTTTGTCTTCTCTGTGTCTCTGGTGACTCGCACTATTTATAGTGACAACCGGTGTTGTTTCTCCTGTGTAAGAACGGCCGGTGTAACAGTTAGTATAGACAGGAATGAAGTAACAAGCAAATGTTATATATATATATCTCCCCCTGAGGGGAGGTCTAATGTTTCACAAGTGACAATTAATTAAAATACGATAACGTTTATAACATACCTTGCTGGCCGTTCGTGCCTTAATGTGGTCTTTCCCGATCGAGGAAACGTCGTTTGCAAACAAGTCGGTTCATATATAAAAAATAAGGGCCAAGACAACTAAAACGGTTGAAGACAAGAAGAGGTTTATTCGCTTTGTTTTTGTTGCTAACAAGTGACCAGTGAGGCTGGGGTAGAAACAGAGAGAAGGATCTATAATTACTGCTTAATACTATCTTATCCGGACATAACTAGATAATCAAATTCTGCCAAACTTCCACCAATCATTACGATGTTGTCTCACCGTCTACCTGACACTCATTAACCCTTATCCTCGAGTGGCCTTTGAGCCTTGATAAGTGGTGACTCTTTAGTAAAGAAAAAAATGTCGTGAAAAAAAGAACAAAACAATATCCACAGGATGAGTATTTAGCTAGTTGTACGAATTTATAGACCCTGTGAACGTCGGGCACGTGTGCTAGTAAATATATGAACTTACAACGAATAGAGGATGATCTCGTCGTCATCAGTAGGCATCAATTGCAGCCTTAGCTCGGCCATTGATGGAAACAATGTGTTTTGCAAAAAAAAAAAAAATAAATAAAAAACTGCCAAGCATGCGCACTGCGCGCAGACGCCCTTACTATACTTTTGTAGAATCTTAAAATTAAACATTTTTTTTTGTTTTTGTTTTTTGCTACAATCCGCATCTCAGGTGGCGGGGGGCATTTTCTTCGGGTAGGTCTTCTCTACAAAAGGTCTAAAATCGTAGGCGTGACAGACTGACCGACCGACCGATAAATTAGGGCGCATCACTTAAGTTACTCCTGGCTTTCAATGACGCTGATTTTCACCTGGTCAGTGAAATCGTGCTTTACTTAATTAACCACCGACGGTTGACCTTGTTTTTGTAGGGCCGGGAATCGACCGCGAGTTAGTGTACGGCTGGGAATAGAGAGAGGGGTAGAGAGAGATGGAGAGAGAGAGAGATGGAGAGAGAGAGAGAGGGAGAGGGGAGAAGAGATATATATATAGAGAGAGTGGTGGGGATTGATATCGTCCGAAAATCAACCACGAATTATCTAGGTTTGATTTTCTGACCAAGGTAACCGGAGAAAAAACGGTTTCTGCCCAGTGAACTACCAGTAGACAGTTGACCTCGTTTTTGTAGGGCCAAGATTCGACGTGAAAGTCAGTTTACGGCTATTTAGAGAGAGAGAGAGAGAGAGAGAGAGAGAGAGAGAGAGAGAGGGAGAGAGAGAGAGAAAGAGAGAGACACACACACAGACACACACAGACAGAGACAGACAGACAGACAGAGAGAGAAAGGTAAAGAGAGATAAAGGGGATGCATGCCGTCCGGGTATCGACCACGAGTCATCCACACTTGATTTTTCTGCCCAAGGTAACCGGAGAAAGAACGGTTTCTGCCCATTGAACTGCAAGAGACCGGAAATCGCCAATAAGGAATCTGAGGAGGAAAGCCGCGCTCGCTGGTCAACATGTATCTCTTTAACGGGGAAATTACCGTGGAAGCTCGGATTCACACGGACACATTTGCGGAAAATTGAAAAGTCCAACAATCTCCATCCTCATCCTTTGCACGACGTGACGCCTAATTATCCCCTACTCCCCTCTCTCTCTCCCCTACTTCCCCTCTCTCTCTCTCCCCATCTCCCCCTCTCTCTCTCCCCTACCCCCTATCTCTATCCCTACTCCCTCTCTCTCTATCCCCTACTCCCCTCTCTCTCTATCCCTACTCCCCCTATCTCTCTATCCCCTACTCTCCCTCTCTCGTCTTCTCCTCTTTCTCTTTTACTCCTCTCTTTTTCCATCTCTCTCTCTCTCTCTCTTACTCCCCTCTCTCCTACTCTACCCCCAGCTCTCTCTACCTTCCTATCTCTCCCCCTCTCCCTATCTGCTAGTAAAGTTCTTCCTGACCACCAGCCCATCATATTATTGGCATGGCTATCAAATTGTATATAACATCTCTCTCCTCTTCTCTTTCTTTCCCTCCTAATACCCCCTCTTTCTCTTACTCCCCTCTCTTCTACCCCTCTCTCTTCATATCTCTCTCCTAGTCAAGTTCTTCCCCACCCATCACGGCCCATCACATTATTGGCACTGCCATCAAGTTATAGATAACGCTTCTCTCTCTTTTTTCTCTTTCTCTCTCTCTTTCTCTCTCTCTCTTTCTCTCTCATATTCCTCTCTCTTGTTGACACTTTCCCTTTCTCTTCTTCTTATTTTCTCTCTTCCGTCGCCCTCTCTTTCCCTATCGTTCTTTGGTAGCCAGGTTCTTCCTGCCTATCACGACCCATCATATCATTGGCATGCCAATCGGCTCTGCGTGTGGACAATTAATCGAAACATTCGATCCGGAACGAAATATTGGCTAAACAATTTCTTATTTAAACAACATTTGGAAATATATATTCACCGTAATCGAACCATTTAATCATGCACACACAAACGCACACCAACATTTTTTTTTAGTTGCCGGACAGAAAACATCATACCCATTGTGCCACGGCCAGATCAAAAGCCGCTCTGGAGTTCCGGGATAAGCAAGAGACACACACACACTTAGTGAGCCAGTAAAACCTCCGAAAATACCTTACTTACCGCTTCAAGAATGTTCATACTTCGATAATTGCCACGGGACGACCATGTTCCAGTTTCTTTGCATAGAGACTAAACCCGCGTTCAATCCAGTCCTGAGGTACAAAGGCACCAACCCATGCATCAGATATTAGACGGTGAACCTCTGCAGCAATCTCGTCACCCAAAAACGAAGAACAGGGATGCTATCAAGGCTGCTACATGCCTATTCGAGATCCACTTTCTTAGTTGTATTACAAATCTCAGACACGGTGGGGGTGGTCCATCATCTCATGGTTGATCGTCTTCTGTGGTAGACTAGTGCTGACACATTCATCAACCACTGGCGGATCGTAGAAGAGATCCGAGAAATACAGTGTCAAAGTAGTGTTTTTATTAGGCCAATCTCTAAAGTAACACTGAAATAATATCGACTTCTTGACCAAGGGTGTCACCTATTCGAGCATGACGGAGTGTGTGGACGTCACCGAGCGCCCAAAGCTCAAATTTTGCAAAGACAATCTTTTTTTTTCTAAACCTAGCATATCGAGTTTCGTCAGCCAATAAGCAGATTACGAAGACCCATTGTCCTATTCACGCAGAAATATTGGACTAATTCTCAAAACAGAAAACAAACTTCCCTGCAGACTGCAACACAGTCGTCTTCAAATCCAATCTCAACCCTTTATGATGTTATTCAAAACGAAACAAAGCCAACATTTATAATTATAAATGTTTTTTTTTAAATCTTCGTCTCTTCCTGCCGTGTGCATTACATCTAACGGATTTCCATGAGCAGAATTTCTTTCCAAAAACTCGTTTTTTTTTTACCACAACTGCAAATAAGTCGCTTTCCTTCCGTGTGCATTACATCAAACGGAATTTCCATGAACGTAGTTAATTTCCAAGAGCTACACATCTCTGAAAAACGTAACCCCGGAATTTCTTCCCTGAGAACTGCAACACAGTCGTCTTCAAATCCAATGTCAACAAACTTATAAGTCTTCATTTCATTCGATCATTTTCAATCCGCTCATAATATTCTTCATCGTCCAATTGATAATCTATCTATCTTGTTAACCCTTATTCTCGAGTGGCTTTTGGCCTTAATAAGTGGTGACTCATTAATAAAAAAAAAGTCATGCTTAAATGAACGTTTCTATCTACTGCCTGGATATGACACGGAGTTACTTTAATGTCAAATAAATCAAGCTCCCGAGAAAAGCAGCAGTCAGGATTGGGACCAAGATCATAAAAAATTGTCTCAGTCTGAAAAGATTTCTTCTTTTCTAACCCAGGACAGAACTGATACTACACTTTCATTGTAGCCCAAAGGTCAGTTAGTACCAAAAAATAATTATACTTGCATGGCTTTTACCTTGAAAATCTTCGGAGAAAGCCATTTGACATCGCAGGGAGTGTTATATTGATTCACCATTTGCATTCAATAAACACTCGTATATATATAAATTGTGCCACGGCCAGATCAAAAGCCGCTCTGGAGTTCCGGGATAAGCAAGAGACACACACACACTTAGTGAGCTGTCAATAAACACTCGTATATATATAAATTCCCGAAACAGTTTTTCATGGTAAACAACTGATGATCCCTTAAAATAGTGTTAGAAACTAACTAATATAATAACTGTAAAAATAAATTGACTTACATGAGTGATTTTCCACTGGAAGACTTGAGACTATAAGTTTTTTTTTTTTTTAATATAATTTTTTTTTTTATATAGTTTTAATGGTTGAGAAACTTCCGAGACTATATATATATATATATATATATATATATATATATATATATATATATATATATATATATATAGTCTCCACATACATACTGTTTCGCTGTATCGCAGCTCTTAAGTGCAGTTAGACAAGCAACTGAATCAAGCCGAGATTGATCTCTTTCTCTTTGTCACTCCTTCTCTCTCTCTCTCTCTCTCTCTCTCTCTCTCTCTCTCTCTCTCTCTATATATATATATATATATATATATATATATATATACGACAGTTTTTATTATATTCCAATAACCATGATTTGTTTTATTACTTTTATTTTTATTTTCTCACATTTCCAAAAATTTTTAATTTCTGTGAGATGTATTTAACGGTCCGTTTCATTTGTCTTGTGCCAAACAACATTTGTATGTCAATATCGTCTCTGCAACACTACAGAATCATCAGAAAAAGTTCACAAATAATAAAAGAGTTCTTGGATTAGAGTGTCTTGAAAACACCTACACTATACATCAGTTTTAGGGTGAAAACAAACAAAAAAACAAACAAAAAATTGAGAGCCAAAAACACTCACACGTGTGAGATCCAACTAATCCGCCATTTTGAATTTTTATACATACAAACGAAAAAGACGTCGGCTTGTGTTCAAAACCCCGAGTTTCGATCCGAGCTAGAAATACTTGATTTAACGAGCTGTGATACAACGAGACAGTCTTTCTCTCTGTATATACATATAATATTCTTATCTAGAGACACGTGTTTATTCTTTTGAAGACTCATCAGTTTAGCTAGACACAGCGAACATATCGTGCTCGCAGTTCAAACTCTGTACCTTCGTCACCGCCGATATTAAAAGTCAAACGCTCTTACTATATAGTAAGTTATGAAAATAAATTAATGGCAAACAAGCTACACATAAACTTCTGTTTTTTTCGGAGGAAAGATATTGTCATCACAAATAAGAATTTATTTATTTTATAAGTGCCCGCCATTAAGTTCGTCTCGTCATCCTGTGGAATAACTTCGACGGTCAAATCAAACGAATTGACTTTTCCTTTTTGAAACCGAAAAATTCGGTATTCTTTTGGGGACATTATAATGAATCCTGTTCAATGTCGCATCAAGAATATGTAAGTACATTTATATATATGTCTATATGTTTTGGTAAAAATGTTCAATAGTAAGTCGTTTTTTTTCTGTATATCTGAAGATTCATTTTTCCTATAAGATCCAGATTTTGTAATTACTAATTTTAGAATTGTATAGCTATGAAGAAACAGTTATTGTCAATTAAAACCAATTTAGCTTGATACGAGACGTTGTGGTTTGTCAGAAATTATATCAATTAATATATATATACATATATATATATATATATATATATATATATATATATATATATATGTATATATATTCATGCAAACATTATTAAAAATAACAGAACACTTCTGTCTAGTTATATCTTTTTAAAATCTTTTCAATATTTCTAATGATTTTCTTTGTGTTTAAATCAAAACACTTGATAAAAGTTCCGTATATGCCCTAACGTTTTCGATTCCTTTTCGAATCATCTTCAGGTGTTAATGATAAAATGAACTAAAAAGGTGGTAAAATTCTGTCTAAATCAACACATAATATATATATATATATATATATATATATATATATATATATATATATATATATATATATATATATGTGTGTGTGTGTTAGAGTGAAATAAATTCCAGAAAGAAATCCGGATATGAGAGGTCAATGTAATAAACAGAGGAAAAATAAAATAAAGTAAAGTAACTCGGAATCACATAATACCGGTGCAATAATTTATTTCGACCCTACGGCCTTTTCAAGAATCCAAGCGAGGCGATTACATTTTTGAAAATGAAAACAAAGAAACTCACACTCACCATTCAATACAAATATAGAGAGAGCGACAACATATTTTATACATATATGGAGAGAGGGGGAAATGAACTATTTAAGACGTATATTGAGGTGGAAAGAGAGTGACAACATATTTAATATATATAGAGAGAGGGAGGGGAAGATTGCACGATTTATAACGGAAGGCAATACAGTGAGGGGGAAAGAGAGCAATACATACTGCATTGCCCTCAGCCTTCTTAACATATTACTACTATCCCAGCAATGCTTCAAGCAAACTACGATTCTCTATTTATATATATATATATATATATATATATATATATATATATATATATATATATATATATATATATATATATATATATATATCTCCGAAACAGTTACATGGTAAACAGCTGATGATCCCCGTGTTAATATTAGACACTTAAGGTCTCCTGTTTTTGTTTCACTCTTAGATAATTAACCCCCCTTTTTTTTTCTTTTTTTTTTTTTACTTATATTTTTTCGTTTATTAATTTTCCAACGAATGTTAAGTCTGCA
>OY744553.1:7969603-7994603 GCA_963556195.1 Sepiola atlantica
AATTTAACTTTGTAAATAGCGAATCGGCGGCTAAATGTACACGAGCAGTTTAAAGTGATCAACAAACGTATTTGGATCGTGCATGTAGCTATATATATATATATATTAACTCTTCCTGATGAGATCTCAGTTTATAACAGCTGTTGATCGATAACATCGACATGCCAGTGTCGCAGATTTTGTACATGTCTGTAAATAAGAATAATCATATATACAAGCTCTATTTGATATTGAGCAATTTTTATAATCCCTGTTGAAATTCTTTGGATTACTATCCTGTGGATAATTTACTTGGATTATTATATATATATATATATATATATATATATATATATATATATATATATATATATATATATATATATATATATATATATATAATGAAGGAGAATGGAAAGGAATTAGAGAAAGCAAAAGCCAAATCAAAATTCAATTCAAAAGTTCAAAGCAAGGTATATTCCGCAAAAAGGCAATTTATTCAAGTTAAATTTTTCTTAAGCCAGGCTTTTCAAAGATCAAAATCTTATCATCAGAGGAAGTCGCTTCATTTCTACCTGCTCTATCCTGGATATTGAGCTGTATACTCTTCACAATAGGGTTTTACCTTTCCTAAAAGTTCGCTTTTAGTACACCTCTTTATATATATATATATATATATATATATATATATATATATATATATATATATATATATATATATATATATATATATAAAAGGAGTTTTAAATATACATATATATATATATATATATATATATATGTATCAATATATATATATAAATATCCCTTTACTTATCTACTTAGAGACTAGATGAGCTATACTTATATATATCTCCTATTTCAGTTACCTATATTTTACTGCATTCACACGCTTGCCTCTCTCCCATCCCCGAACATCGAGAACCCTCTCCTTTCAAACCCGACTCCCACCATTAGATACTTACCTGTCCTTTTACCGGCTATCCCCTACAACCGAACCCCTTTTCCCAACCCCGACCTGACGCTATCGCAAAAGCGACCCCTTATTCCCCTATCTCTCTCTCTCTCTTTCTCTCCTCCTACCACCCCTTCCGTGCCTAATTATCCCCCTGACCCTTGACCTCTAAGCCTTCAACGTTATTGCTTTGTTGTTTTGCTTCTTGTATGTCAAGTCGCAATCTTGGCCTACAAACTTTGCAGCCGAAGAAATAGGTCATCTTTTTTAGTCAGTCTCGCTTTAGTGTGACCTTTTTTTTTTGTTGTAAATTTCAGACGCGTCCATCTGTCTAAAAACAGGCTCTGTCTGTCTGTCTGTCAGACGATTTGATGGTCTGTCAGGCTTAAGTTTCAAACAACGTATACGTTCACATATGGAGTACTGCTGTCATATCTAGGGAGCTTCCGTTCACAGCACTTCTATTTATCTTCCTCCCACAAGGTAAGATGTGACACAAGGTCGGGAAAGTGGCAAAGAACCAGCGCTCGAGAATTTGAGCACTCTGGCTGTTCAAAAATTGCTTGGGCAGCCCCGTCGGCATTCCCCGGTAGGGGCGCCTCAGACAGTAAGCAATAAACTTAATCCTCCCCAAAGAGGGGAGGCAAAGCCTGGGAGGGTGCACCTCCTAGAACTGCACAGGACCGGTAAACCCCAATAGACCGGCGTAAATCCAGACGGAAAGGCCCGGACGATACCGGTTTATTAGGCGGGGTAAAAAAAAAACCCTATTTCCTGTTTTGACAGAGTACAAAACTGACTTCGCAATCTAGTGGGGGATGTTCGCTTCTCGGCGCTACAGCTTCTTTCACACAGAAGAGATGGTGCTAGTCTCTCTCTACTCTATCGTTATGTTCATAGTAGGTGCTCGAGTGTGCTCCAGTCTCTGCTACCACCATGTAAAACATTCACAGCAAGAACTCTTCCAGCTACAACCACTGCAAAGAACTGTAATCTCTCTCTCTCTCTCTCTCTCTCTCTCTCTATCTCTCTCTCTCTATCTCTCTCTCTCTATCTATCTATCTATCTATCTTTAGTTCAGTATGGTCGTCTTCAAGTCTAATGCAAAAAAATACTTATATATATATATATATATATATATATATATATATATATATATATATGAGGTTAAGATCGGATTCTAACTCTGCCTGATGAGATCTCAGTTTATAGTAACTGTTGATCGATAACATCGACATGCCAGTGTCGCAGATTTTGTACATGTCTGTGTAAATAAAATTATCATATATATATATATATATATATATATATATATATATATTATAATATAAAATGAAGTAATAAAATAAGGTGTCAATCAAATTTTATTAGAATTCAAAGTTCAAGCAAAGTATTCTTAAGTCCTTAGCTCATGAGTTTTCAAAGATAATTCTTCTTGATTGACACCTTATTTTATTACTTCATTTTATATTATAATATTAATGCTCTATCCAGTATATTGAGCTTCAGTTTTTATACGGATGTTTCACTAATTATAAGATATTAGTTGACGCTTATATCTTTTGTTGGATTACTTTATATATATATATATATATATATATATATATATATATATATATATATATATATTAATTTTATACGTACATAAAAGTAATCCATGGACACGTGTTTCTGGCTCACAGCCGTCATCAGCATGGCTAACTTACACAGAGATCGACCCCTCGATGATGATGTCTATAGTCCAGCGTTCTACCACTGGGCCAAGACGCTCTGTGTAGAAATATGTACGATTTTTATCACCCAAGTGGTAGAACGCTGGACTATAGACATCAACATCGAGGGGTCGATCTCTGTGTAAGTTAGCCATGCTGATGACGGCTGTGAGCCAGAAACACGTGTCCATGGATTACTTTTATGTACGTATAAAATTAATATATATATTAAAAACAAAAAATACGGACTTTGAAATGAGGACGACTAATAATGCAGTTTTTCTGCATCTTAATCACTTAGGAAGTGAAACAATTAAAAATAATATTAAGCTCAATAACAACGAGCTGAAAATCACTTTAAAAATAATTACATAAAAATCATATATATATATATATATATATATATATATATATATATATATATATATATATATATTAAACAAAGAGGCAAAATGCTTTCAAAAACCATGTGTTAGATGCAGATAGTTTTATTAAATCAAAATAAAAAAATAAAAACATTTTTTCTTTCATCTTGACTTTTTTTTAAATCTAATATTTCGCTTGATATAACAAACCTCGTCAGAGCTTTAGAAAAATAAAACGTATTAACCTTATTTTTTTCGTAACAATCCTTCCTGGTCTTGTAGAAGTGATGTCCGATGTTGTGTGGACAAACGGTGTAAATGTTTCTTTTATGAAAGATAACTCTGCAACTTCTTTCACGTAGAAGAGATGTTGCTAGCCTCTTTTAACTATATCGTTATGGTCATAGTAGATGATCGACTGAGCTCCAATCATCGGTCGATCCTGTAAAACATTCACAGCAAGAACTCGTCTATCTACACCTAAACAATAGAACTTTCCATTTCTCTGTCTTTTTCTCTCCTTTTCCCCCCTCTCTCTCTGTACAAAAAAAAAACAAAAAAAAAAAACGAAACTTCCATGAACAAAGTTTCTTTCCTAGAACATCTAATCTGTGGAACAAAATATTACGACTCTGCTTCCCAACCGACTACATTATGGTCGTCTTCAAGTCTAATGTAACCAAGTATTTGTTGACTCGTCCTCTTTGATAATCAGCTGAAGGAGCTTAAAAAATATACTACTTCAAGGTCAAAAACTAGGCAAAGAGTAGTGTTAGATGGATAGATTCTGACCCAGAAAACAGCAATTCTTCCCCCTTTGTCAGAAACATCGCTCATAGAATGTGAGGACTAAAGGTAAAAAAACAAAGGAAGCGAGAGTTTTCTCTACTCTAGCGTTATGTCCATGGTAGGTGCTCGACAGAGGTCTCATCACTGGTCTCCTCTCTAAAACATTCACAGCAAAATCTCATCTTCCTAGCACCACTGCAAAGAACTTTTATTTATTTCCCCTGTGTACCGAAAACCAAACCGAAACTTCCATGATCGGTATTTCTTACCAATAACTTCACCTCTGTGAAACACAATACTACGGGGCAGTTTCTCTGGAGACTACAACATAATCATTTTCAAGTCTAATGTCAACAAATACTTACCGAGCCGTCCTCTTAAGTAACCAAATTTTGTCCATTCCATTCATTTCCAATCCCCTCACTGTATTGTTCATCATTCTACTGACAATCTCATTAAGCCTTATCATCGAGTGGCTTTTGGCCTTGGTAAGTGGTGACTCATTTTCCTTTTTCGGATGCGGCTTCTCTTTCTGTTGTTGTCAAGCCTTGAGTAATCCATAGATGCATTATTTTGGATTATTTACAACGTTTCGGCCGATGAAATCTTCGACCTTCTTCATCAACATTTTAAAATACTGATGCATCTTTCTATCTAACTCTGCAACCTACACGAGACCTCGAACTTAACCTCTTATTTAGTCCACGTGGGGGTGATGTTCTCGTTACGTCAACCATGACTTGGCAAGATTGCTAATCAATTATGATTTTAGTCTTAATTTTCATCCCCAGTTGTAAGGACTTAACCTTCAACCTCTACGAGACCTTCACAAACTAATTGTTACTCAACGCCTCTATTCGCTGCGCCATGGTTCCATGTTGAGCTTCAAACCCAATCTTCTTTCTATATGTGTAGGATCACTGACGATAAGCGCATTGATTAAATACCAGTCCTAAGTGACGGTCTTCTAGGGGTTGAAGGTTCAGGCGAATATAACAAAGAATAACTTAATAATTATAATAATTATTCATAATGATCGGTTAATTAGTTTAAGAGTGACTCCTATGTATATCCTTCACTCTATTTCCATAATGAGACGTTTTCTTCAATTTGTTCTTTTCTTCTCTATATACCGATAGATACGTTTTTTCTTAAATTTTCTCATAAACTTTCCAGCTTAAGACGTTTTCTTTCGTTTTTTTGTTATTTCTTTTTTTTAAATATCACCGATTTAGACGTTATTTTATACGAGTATGAATATTAGTGCGAACACTGGCGAAGCATAATTTTTTCCATCATTTTTGACAAAGGATGCACATTTATGCTAGTATATTTTATTCAGGTAAGAGAAAATCTTGAATCCCTTTGTTCAAAAGCTACAGTTTTTTTTTCATGATAATAAAGGGTCTTCGGCAGCCCCTATTTCTCAGCAGCTTACATGACATGTGGCCTAGCTGAAATTCTGACAGAAACTCCTAGTTGACCCTTTTTGGATTCGGACCTAGAAGACACACATTTTGTGCGTGTCTAAAATATTATAAAAAATGTCTTCAGTAAAATAAATATATATTTTTATATTAAAAGTAAATAGTTTCTTTCCTTATTTCAAATAAGGTTCTTTTACAGCGAATAATGGTCCAAGTCAGTCAGTCAGCCAGACAGACAGTCCCAGAAGTAAACGACAGAGACGATGATTGCTCACTGGTAAGACCGGCGAGTAATTACGTGCACATGTAACATCGTCCCGTCGTCGGCACAAAAGTCCGGCAAGAGATGTCCCCTGCCAAAACAGAAGTATCACATTGGTTCCGCGACCAGGATTAACCCCACTAACCCCACTGGCCAAACGACTGGATCACGAAATGCTAACAAACATTAACAATCAGTATTAAACGACAATGGTTAGTAACTTTTAATGCCACAAAGGAAAAGCTCCTTTTCTTCAATAACTACAAGAAACCGCTCCAACCATGGCAAATAACACCATACCTGAGAGTTAATCATTCAAACTCCTCGGCCTAACCTTCACAGGTAACATGAATTGGAACAAATACATTGAAGACATTGCCAAGGCTGCCGCAAAGAAGGTTGGCTCCTTCTACCGTGCTAGTAAACTCCTCACACCTGACATTATCCTGTATCTCTACAAAGCCACCATCCGCCCATGCATGGAGTATTGTTGCCACATCTGGGCTGGTGCATCATCTACTAGTCTCTCCCTCTTAGACAAGGTCCAAAAAAGAGTCGCCAACCTAATAGGTCCCTCACTGTCAACCAAGCTCCAGTATCTGTCCCATCGCCGCAATGTAGCATCCTTGTGCTTGTTTTACAAATACTTCAATGGATTGTGCTCCGATGAATAGGCGGTTCTGGTGCCCCCTCGTCGTAAGTTCACTAGACCAACTCGACAATCGACTAAATCCCATCCATTCACTGTGGAGGTCCCCAGATGCCAGAGAGCTTTCTACTCAAATAGCTTCTTTCCTCATGCTGCTGGCATCTGGAACTCCCTCCCTGCCCCCTGTTTCCCAGACGGTACTGACATGCAGAAATTTAAAACTAATGTAAACAGACATCTCGCTGCGCAGATCCCAATTTAGGTTGACCCCCCAACCTTCTCCCTTTTCTTTCTTCTCAGTAGCCCCTTACGTCTACAGTGGCGGCCTGCTTTGTCTGCGGTGAACTATGTTTTAAAAAAATTCCCCCCCAAAAAATTCTAGTAGTTGAAGGTTCAATCCTTACCATAGGCGAAAATAACGAAGAATAACTTAATAATTAATTAACACTTCTACGCGGTCATGGCTGGCAGAACAAGAACAATCTACCCGGTCATGGCTGACAGAACAAGAACAATCTACCCGGTCATGGCTGACAGAACAAGAACAATCTACCCGGTCATGGATGACAGAACAAGAACAATCTACCTGGTCATGGCTGACAGAACAAGAACAATCTACCCGGTCATGGATGACAGAACAAGAACAATCTACCCGGTCATGGCTGACAGAACAAGAACAATCTACCCGGTCATGGATGACAGAACAAGAACAATCTACCTGGTCATGGCTGACAGAACAAGAACAATCTACCCGGTCATGGCTGACAGAACAAGAACAATCTACCCGGTCATGGCTGACAGAACAAGAACAATCTACCCGGTCATGGATGACAGAACAAGAACAATCTACCTGGTCATGGCTGACAGAACAAGAACAATCTACCCGGTCATGGCTGACAGAACAAGAACAATCTACCCGGTCATGGATGACAGAACAAGAACAATCTACCTGGTCATGGCTGACAGAACAAGAACAATCTACCCGGTCATGGATGACAGAACAAGAACAATCTACCCGGTCATGGATGACAGAACAAGAACAATCTACCCGGTCATGGATGACAGAACAAGAACAATCTACCTGGTCATGGCTGACAGAACAAGAACAATCTACCCGGTCATGGATGACAGAACAAGAACAATCTACCCGGTCATGGATGACAGAACAAGAACAATCTACCCGGTCATGGATGACAGAACAAGAACAATCTACCCGGTCATGGATGACAGAACAAGAACAATCTACCCGGTCATGGATGACAGAACAAGAACAATCTACCTGGTCATGGCTGACAGAACAAGAACAATCTACCCGGTCATGGATGACAGAACAAGAACAATCTACCTGGTCATGGCTGACAGAACAAGAACAATCTACCCGGTCATGGATGACAGAACAAGAACAATCTACCCAGTCATGGATGACAGAACAAGAACAATCTACCTGGTCATGGCTGACAGAACAAGAACAATCTACCCGGTCATGGCTGACAGAACAAGAACAATCTACCCGGTCATGGATGACAGAACAAGAACAATCTACCCAGTCATGGATGACAGAACAAGAACAATCTACCTGGTCATGGCTGACAGAACAAGAACAATCTACCCGGTCATGGCTGACAGAACAAGAACAATCTACCCGGTCATGGATGACAGAACAAGAACAATCTACCTGGTCATGGCTGACAGAACAAGAACAATCTACCCGGTCATGGATGACAGAACAAGAACAATCTACCCGGTCATGGATGACAGAACAAGAACAATCTACCCGGTCATGGATGACAGAACAAGAACAATCTACCTGGTCATGGCTGACAGAACAAGAACAATCTACCCGGTCATGGATGACAGAACAAGAACAATCTACCCGGTCATGGATGACAGAACAAGAACAATCTACCTGGTCATGGCTGACAGAACAAGAACAATCTACCCGGTCATGGCTGACAGAACAAGAACAATCTACCCGGTCATGGCTGACAGAACAAGAACAATCTACCCGGTCATGGATGACAGAACAAGAACAATCTACCTGGTCATGGCTGACAGAACAAGAACAATCTACCCGGTCATGGATGACAGAACAAGAACAATCTACCCGGTCATGGATGACAGAACAAGAACAATCTACCCGGTCATGGATGACAGAACAAGAACAATCTACCCGGTCATGGATGACAGAACAAGAACAATCTACCCGGTCATGGATGACAGAACAAGAACAATCTACCTGGTCATGGCTGACAGAACAAGAACAATCTACCCGGTCATGGATGACAGAACAAGAACAATCTACCCGGTCATGGCTGGCAGAACAAGAACAATCTACCCGGTCATGGCTGGCAGAACAAGAACAATCTACCCGGTCATGGCTGGCAGAACAAGAACAATCTACCCGGTCATGGCTGGCAGAACAAGAACAATCTACCCGGTCATGGATGACAGAACAAGAACAATCTACCCGGTCATGGATGACAGAACAAGAACAATCTACCCGGTCATGGATGACAGAACAAGAACAATCTACCCGGTCATGGATGACAGAACAAGAACAATCTACCTGGTCATGGCTGACAGAACAAGAACAATCTACCCGGTCATGGATGACAGAACAAGAACAATCTACCCGGTCATGGCTGGCAGAACAAGAACAATCTACCCGGTCATGGCTGGCAGAACAAGAACAATCTACCCGGTCATGGCTGGCAGAACAAGAACAATCTACCCGGTCATGGCTGGCAGAACAAGAACAATCTACCCGGTCATGGATGACAGAACAAGAACAATCTACCTGGTCATGGCTGACAGAACAAGAACAATCTACCCGGTCATGGATGACAGAACAAGAACAATCTACCTGGTCATGGCTGACAGAACAAGAACAATCTACCCGGTCATGGATGACAGAACAAGAACAATCTACCTGGTCATGGCTGACAGAACAAGAACAATCTACCCGGTCATGGATGACAGAACAAGAACAATCTACCCGGTCATGGATGACAGAACAAGAACAATCTACCCGGTCATGGATGACAGAACAAGAACAATCTACACGGTCATGGATGACAGAACAAGAACAATCTACCTGGTCATGGCTGACAGAACAAGAACAATCTACCCGGTCATGGATGACAGAACAAGAACAATCTACCCGGTCATGGATGACAGAACAAGAACAATCTACCCGGTCATGGATGACAGAACAAGAACAATCTACCTGGTCATGGATGACAGAACAAGAACAATCTACCTGGTCATGGCTGACAGAACAAGAACAATCTACCCGGTCATGGATGACAGAACAAGAACAATCTACCCGGTCATGGATGACAGAACAAGAACAATCTACCCGGTCATGGATGACAGAACAAGAACAATCTACCCGGTCATGGATGACAGAACAAGAACAATCTACCCGGTCATGGATGACAGAACAAGAACAATCTACCCGGTCATGGATGACAGAACAAGAACAATCTACCCGGTCATGGATGACAGAACAAGAACAATCTACCTGGTCATGGCTGACAGAACAAGAACAATCTACCCGGTCATGGATGACAGAACAAGAACAATCTACCCGGTCATGGCTGGCAGAACAAGAACAATCTACCCGGTCATGGCTGGCAGAACAAGAACAATCTACCCGGTCATGGCTGGCAGAACAAGAACAATCTACCCGGTCATGGCTGGCAGAACAAGAACAATCTACCCGGTCATGGATGACAGAACAAGAACAATCTACCCGGTCATGGATGACAGAACAAGAACAATCTACCCGGTCATGGATGACAGAACAAGAACAATCTACACGGTCATGGATGACAGAACAAGAACAATCTACCTGGTCATGGCTGACAGAACAAGAACAATCTACCCGGTCATGGATGACAGAACAAGAACAATCTACCTGGTCATGGCTGACAGAACAAGAACAATCTACCCGGTCATGGATGACAGAACAAGAACAATCTACCCGGTCATGGATGACAGAACAAGAACAATCTACCTGGTCATGGATGACAGAACAAGAACAATCTACCCGGTCATGGATGACAGAACAAGAACAATCTACACGGTCATGGATGACAGAACAAGAACAATCTACCTGGTCATGGCTGACAGAACAAGAACAATCTACCCGGTCATGGATGACAGAACAAGAACAATCTACCCGGTCATGGATGACAGAACAAGAACAATCTACCCGGTCATGGATGACAGAACAAGAACAATCTACCTGGTCATGGCTGACAGAACAAGAACAATCTACCCGGTCATGGATGACAGAACAAGAACAATCTACCCGGTCATGGATGACAGAACAAGAACAATCTACCCGGTCATGGATGACAGAACAAGAACAATCTACCCGGTCATGGATGACAGAACAAGAACAATCTACCTGGTCATGGCTGACAGAACAAGAACAATCTACCCGGTCATGGATGACAGAACAAGAACAATCTACCCGGTCATGGCTGGCAGAACAAGAACAATCTACCCGGTCATGGCTGGCAGAACAAGAACAATCTACCCGGTCATGGCTGGCAGAACAAGAACAATCTACCCGGTCATGGCTGGCAGAACAAGAACAATCTACCCGGTCATGGATGACAGAACAAGAACAATCTACCCGGTCATGGATGACAGAACAAGAACAATCTACCCGGTCATGGATGACAGAACAAGAACAATCTACCCGGTCATGGATGACAGAACAAGAACAATCTACCTGGTCATGGCTGACAGAACAAGAACAATCTACCCGGTCATGGATGACAGAACAAGAACAATCTACCCGGTCATGGCTGACAGAACAAGAACAATCTACCCGGTCATGGATGACAGAACAAGAACAATCTACCTGGTCATGGCTGACAGAACAAGAACAATCTACCCGGTCATGGATGACAGAACAAGAACAATCTACCCGGTCATGGCTGACAGAACAAGAACAATCTACCCGGTCATGGATGACAGAACAAGCACAATCTACCCGGTCATGGCTGGCAGAACAAGAACAATCTACCCGGTCATGGCTGGCAGAACAAGAACAATCTACCCGGTCATGGCTGACAGAACAAGAACAATCTACCCGGTCATGGATGACAGAACAAGAACAATCTACCCGGTCATGGCTGGCAGAACAAGAACAATCTAACCGGTCATGGCTGGCAGAACAAGAACAATCTACCCGGTCATGGCTGGCAGAACAAGAACAATCTACCCGGTCATGGCTGGCAGAACAAGAACAATCTACCCGGTCATGGATGACAGAACAAGAACAATCTACCCGGTCATGGATGACAGAACAAGAACAATCTACCCGGTCATGGATGACAGAACAAGAACAATCTACCCGGTCATGGATGACAGAACAAGAACAATCTACCTGGTCATGGCTGACAGAACAAGAACAATCTACCCGGTCATGGATGACAGAACAAGAACAATCTACCTGGTCATGGCTGACAGAACAAGAACAATCTACCCGGTCATGGATGACAGAACAAGAACAATCTACCCGGTCATGGCTGGCAGAACAAGAACAATCTACCCGGTCATGGATGACAGAACAAGAACAATCTACCCGGTCATGGCTGGCAGAACAAGAACAATCTACCCGGTCATGGCTGGCAGAACAAGAACAATCTACCCGGTCATGGCTGGCAGAACAAGAACAATCTACCCGGTCATGGCTGGCAGAACAAGAACAATCTACCCGGTCATGGATGACAGAACAAGAACAATCTACCTGGTCATGGCTGACAGAACAAGAACAATCTACCCGGTCATGGATGACAGAACAAGAACAATCTACCTGGTCATGGCTGACAGAACAAGAACAATCTACCCGGTCATTGATGACAGAACAAGAACAATCTACCTGGTCATGGCTGACAGAACAAGAACAATCTACCCGGTCATGGATGACAGAACAAGAACAATCTACCCGGTCATGGATGACAGAACAAGAACAATCTACCCGGTCATGGATGACAGAACAAGAACAATCTACCCGGTCATGGATGACAGAACAAGAACAATCTACCCGGTCATGGATGACAGAACAAGAACAATCTACCCGGTCATGGATGACAGAACAAGAACAATCTACCCGGTCATGGATGACAGAACAAGAACAATCTACCTGGTCATGGCTGACAGAACAAGAACAATCTACCCGGTCATGGATGACAGAACAAGAACAATCTACCCGGTCATGGATGACAGAACAAGAACAATCTACCCGGTCATGGATGACAGAACAAGAACAATCTACCCGGTCATGGATGACAGAACAAGAACAATCTACCCGGTCATGGATGACAGAACAAGAACAATCTACCTGGTCATGGCTGACAGAACAAGAACAATCTACCCGGTCATGGATGACAGAACAAGAACAATCTACCCGGTCATGGCTGGCAGAACAAGAACAATCTACCCGGTCATGGCTGGCAGAACAAGAACAATCTACCCGGTCATGGCTGGCAGAACAAGAACAATCTACCCGGTCATGGATGACAGAACAAGAACAATCTACCCGGTCATGGCTGGCAGAACAAGAACAATCTACCCGGTCATGGCTGGCAGAACAAGAACAATCTACCCGGTCATGGCTGGCAGAACAAGAACAATCTACCCGGTCATGGCTGGCAGAACAAGAACAATCTACCCGGTCATGGATGACAGAACAAGAACAATCTACCCGGTCATGGCTGGCAGAACAAGAACAATCTACCCGGTCATGGCTGGCAGAACAAGAACAATCTACCCGGTCATGGCTGGCAGAACAAGAACAATCTACCCGGTCATGGCTGGCAGAACAAGAACAATCTACCCGGTCATGGCTGGCAAAACAAGAACAATCTACCCGGTCATGGCTGACAGAACAAGAACAATCTACCTTCGTGGACTAAATAAGGGGTTCGCTACGAATTTTAACGTGGATTTCCGAGTTTGACATAAAGATTCTCAACTTCGAGTAAATGCACCGGAAGCAGGTCGGAGGTGACATCGGTCGAAATGTTGTGAAAATAACAAACCACTATTAATTGAAAGAAATGTTAGTACTTTATCCATAGATTCGGGGGAATTAGGGGTTCATACGTTTCCCAACAGAGTTTGTATTTTTATTTATGTTTTTCTTTCACATCGGTCATCTTGAGAAAACGTTTCAACAATAAAGACGAAACGTCGATTAATATATAAATAATTTTCGGTTTTCATTTCGTTTTTTTTAATAAACACCAGTCTATGGCTGAATTGTCCACCAAGTTTTACTCAGGAATGTCCCACAGTTTTTGTTTTATTGCCGTTCTTACCTGTGGTATTCACCATGGTCTGTGTAACAGCAAGCAAATTGGAGCAAAAATCTCGAACACGAATTATACTGATGAATATGCATTTATTTGCGCGCACGTGGCCGACGCTGAACTATAACATCTTTTCACCGTAAAACTGGAAATACATGAAAATAAACAAGTCTTACAAACATGTTCTAAGACAAAACAAAGCAAATTATAAAAGAGTAAAAATTCAAATAGGTTTAGAGAACTATGCGTTGCTTACCTCTATTTTTGCCAAGCTACTTGCCGCAGAGACAACGTCCATCACAAGCGGAACAAACGTCCGACTCCCATGTGGACTGATTCGAAAAGACCGCCTCTGGGAAAGCAGGCGGTGCAGAGGCACGACAGTTACCCTGTGCGCATGTTTTCCAGGAGAGGACGGTGTTGAATACAAAATGTCCCCTTCCTGAATTATGACCGGCCAACATGTCCAAAGGAGAAAGTTTCTAAGGAATATTAAATTCACAAGTTGAATGTATACCCCATCAGGGGAGATGACGACGTTCGCTTTTGCAGTTTTTCTTTTTTTTTGTATAGACGTGCTGTCGTCTTCCGACATACAGCGACTGGTATTTCTAGATGGTCACCCATCTGGTACTGACCCGGCTCAACGTTGCTTAACTTCGGTGATCTAATGAGAACCGGTGTGTCAACGTGATTATCGTCGTTCAACGATATGCGGGGACACTTTTATTTTATTGGCTATTACAAAGTACACCTTTCTAAAACCCATGAAGAAAACACAAATAATTTTTATAATAAAGATATTCATTATTACCTACAACTCTTTTATGACAAATTTCTTAAATATTCGAAAATTGTGTTTATACTTTTTAAACTAAAGATAAAATGTTGCAAATTTATATAAATTACCATTTATACTTACTTCAATATTGTTAGATAGCAGAATTCTGATGGTAAAACATTAAAAAAAAATATTTTTAAAACAATTCAATTCTTATTTGATATCCAACCATGTTGACTACGACTAATATAATTCCAAACAAATCACTCTCTCCGGTCGCATACGTTTGCTAGTTGTTTTGTTTGATTCCTCAGCAAAATGTGTTTTTTTTTTATTACAAAAAAAGAAAGAAAACCACCCCATCTTTTATTTTAATAAATAAAACACGGAATAATAAAAAAAACCATAGTTTTTAAAAAAAATTACTTTTACGGCGTATAATGTAAAACAAAAAAATCGAGGCAAATATTTTAAATAGATCTGGAAATCTGAAAAAAAAATAATCATGAGTGTATATTTGCGAATATTAATTTATTAGAAGCTTTAAAACAAATTAATTTTGTAAATTTGAAAGACGCGTGATGTTTAGGGAAGTTTTGGAATGGGTATATATAGGAGCTGATAAACACTTGTGCTATACAAGCCTATATTAAGGATCACCTTGAGACAACACAAACGAAATGGTTTTCCATGGGCTGCGTGTTTGAGACTCTAGTTTAGTTTATGCACCATTTCATAAATTAAAACGATCAGTGTAATGGTTTTGATTCATCAAAGCTTACCAAAAAAATATCTATATAATAAAGTAATCTCGATTTTTGTTTCTCCATCTGTTTCCAGACACAATAGCTTTTTAAACAAGCACTATATAGAATTCCAATATGGTCATGCTTTATGCCAATAATTAATGCACGTTTTCTCAAAAATTACATTCTTCCGTTATTGTTTCTTTATATGAAACGATCATACAAAATTCTAGCTTTTTTGGGGGTCAGCAGTTCCTGATGTTATATACTGAATTACGTCCCTTAGTTTTAAATATTATTTTTAAAAAGTAGATTAATTGAAACAAACACAAATTGCGTATTATTACAGTATGTGTCTCCGTGCCATAAAATGGTACAGAAAATAATTTCTAACCGAATAGACCCCGCACAGTCTGCCAAGCTCTAGCCCCTGCCGCTTCACCGCAGTGTTACATCACTCTATTTGTTACTTACACAGAATATTCTCCAATGAACTTACTGCATTGTACCCCGCAACTTATGTAACCCCGACCCACCCGACTAGAAGCAAAATCACACCCCTTCGTTATTGAGCTACTTAAATACCGAAAGATTATCTACTCTGATGCATTCTTTCCGCAAACTATTTCGCTTGGGAATTTTCTTCCTTCTCCATGTTTCCACGACCGGACGAACGTGCATGAAACTTAATGTAATGTACATATATTCTTGCTTAACTTCCCAGCCCTGTTGCTTCTTATCGATCTGGCCCTTATCACAGTAGCCCCTCGAGCTTCAGTCACAATATTCCTTGCTTGCGGTGAACTGAAGTAAACAAAAAATAACTATTATAATTAGAGGTTACTTGTAAAACGTTTTGTTACAAACAGTATAATACTTCAAGTTAGATATTGCTCATGCTCACGGTTCAAATACTGCTAATTAGGTTTGATATTTCTAGTTGGTTAATCGGGTAATTGGATATTTTTTCAGTTTACTTCAGTTGGCTCCCGAAGATACATAGAAATATATGTGTGCTCATTTAGAATTCCTTGCATTTTTCCATAGTAAGTAAAGACGTGAAGAACTCTTATTTGAACTTTCTTCTCCCCAATGGGCCATTTAATTTTCTTCTCCCCAATAGACCACTTAATTTTCTTCTCCCCAATAGACAACTTAATTTTCTTCTCCCCAATGGACCACTTAATTTTCTTCTCCCTAATGGACCACTTTATTTACTTCTCCCCAATGGACCACTTAATTTTCTTCGTCCCAATGGACCACTTAATTTTCTTCTTCCCAATGGACCACTTAATTTTCTCCACCTCAATGGGCCACTTAATTTTCTTCTCCCCAATAGACAACTTAATTTTCTTCTCCCCAATGGACCACTTAATTTTCTTCTCCCTAATGGACCACTTAATTTTCTTCTCCCCAAGGGACCACTTAATTTTCTTCTCCCCAATAGACAACTTAATTTTCTTCTCCCCAATGGACCACTTAATTTTCTTCTCCCTAATGGACCACTTAATTTTCTTCTCCCCAATGGACCACTTAATTTTCTTCTCCCCAAGGGACCACTTAATTTTCTTCTCCCCAATAGACAACTTAATTTTCTTCTTCCCAATGGACCACTTAATTTTCTTCTCCCCAATGGACCACTTAATTTTCTTCCCAATGGACCACTTAATTTTCTTCTCCCCAATGGACCACTTAATTTTCTTCTCCCCAAGGGACCACTTAATTTTCTTCTTCTCAATAGACAACTTAATTTTCTTCTTCCCAATGGACCACTTAATTTTCTTCTCCCCAAGGGACCACTTAACTTTCTTCTTCTCAATAGACAACTTAATTTTCTTCTTCCCAATAGACAACTTAATTTTCTTCTTCCCAATGGACCACTTTATTTTCTTCTCCCCAAAGGACCACTTAATTTTCTTCTTCTCAATAGACAACTTAATTTTCTTCTTCCCAATGAACCACTTAATTTTCTTCTCCCCAAGGGACCACTTAACTTTCTTCTTCTCAATAGACAACTTAATTTTCTTCTTCCCAATAGACAACATAATTTTCTTCTTCCCAATGGACCACTTAATTTTCTTCTTCTCAATGGACTACTTAATTTTCTTCTCCCCAATGGACACATAATTTTCTTCTTCCCAATGGACCATTTAATTTTCTTCTTCCCAATTGACCACTTAATCTTCTTCTTCCCAATGGACCACTTAATTTTCTTCTTCCCAATGGACCACTTAATTTTCTTCTTCTCAATAGACTACTTAATTTTCTTCTCCCCAATGGACACTTAATTTTCTTCTTCCCAATGGACCATTTAATTTTCTTCTTCCCAATTGACCACTTAATCTTCTTCTTCCCAATGGACCACTTTATTTTCTTCTCCTCAATGGGCCACTTAATTTTCTTCTCCCCAATAGACAACTTAATTTTCTTCTCCCCAATGGACCACTTAATTTTCTTCTCCCTAATGGACCACTTAATTTTCTTCTCCCCAATCGACAACTTAATTTTCTTCTCCCCAATGGACCACTTTATTTTCTTCTCCTCAATGGTCCACTTAACTTTCTTCTTCTCAATAGACCACTTAATTTTCTTCTCCCCAATAGACAACTTAATTTTCTTCTCCCCTATGGACCACTTACTTTTCTTCTCCCTAATGGACCACTTTATTTACTTCTCCCCAATGGACCACTTAATTTTCTTCTTCCCAATGGACCACTTAATTTTCTTCTCCCTTATGGACCACTTAATTTTCTTTTCCGCAATGGACCATTAATTCTCTTTTTCCCAATAGACACTTAATTTCCTTCTCCCCAAGGGACCCCTTAACTTTCTTCGTCTCAATAGACCACTTAATTTTCTTCTTCCCAATGGACCACTTAATTTTCTTCTTCTCAATGGACTACTTAATTTTCTTCTCCCCAATGGACACTTAATTTTTTTCTCGCCAATGGACTACTTAATTTTCTTCTCCCCAATGGACACTTAATTTTCTTCTCCCCAATGGACCACTTAATATTCTTCTCCTCAATGGACCACTTAATTTCCTGTTTCCCAATGGACCACCTGATTTTTTTCTTCCCAATAGACCACTTAAATCTCTTCTCCCCAATAGACCACTTAATTTTCTTCTTCCCAATGGACAATTAATTTTCTTCTCCCCAATGGACCACTTACTTAATTTTCTTTTTCCCAATGCACCACTTATTTGTATTCTTCCCAATAGACCACTTTATTTTCTTCTCCCCAATAGACCACTTAATGTTCTTCTTCTCCCCAATGGACCACTTAATTTTCTTTTCTCCAATGGACCACTTACTTTTTTACTTCCCAATAGACCACTTAATTTTCTTCTTCTTAATAGACTACTTAACTTTCTTCTACCCAATGGACCACTTAATTTTTCTTCCCAATGGACACCTTCCCTATGTTATAATTTATCTTTCTTGTGCTTTGTCTTCGTTCTGGACGGATTCCAGGACCAGAATTCATGTGGACTGATAGTAACATCACAAAGAAAAGGTGCACCTTCATCCGTAGGAGCCAATGTGTGGCCACGCCGAGCAGATCTTTTAAAGACTTTGAATACTATATTACTTTAAATATTTGGTCGGTGTCTACTTGTAAGATGAAGTATCCACATGTCAGGTTGTCATGAAAAAAACCTGTACAGAAACACCAAAGACCCTCGAATATGGTGTCTAGTAGGCATTGAAACTGTTTTTTTTTTCTTTCTATTGTCTTATCTCTTTGCTTCAGTGCTTGAGATAGTTAATCCTACCGTATCAAAGATATTCACACGCTTTTTCAAAAACTCCAACCGGGCCATCTCTTTAGAATTCTAACGGACATTTTAAGCGCTATTGTTTAGATCTCTCTTGCACTTGATTCACCTGGTATATTCACCACGTAGTTTTTGAAATTCTTTTTCGTCAGATCGGTAGCTCTTGGAATGATCTCCTTTTTTTCGCTTAGCAGCGGGGCCACGAAATCGCCGACTGCAATCCGATGCAGAGGGGTATCACCCCCCCCCCCGATAACGGGGTCACCTGTAAGCCGTGAGTGGCGACCCGTGATTGCTTAAGACGGAATTCTGGTTGCTGAGCCAATCTTCCATTTCGGCCCTGGTCATGCAATGCCCTAGTATCTATAAGTTAATCCTCAACCGTATTATTCAATCGAAACTAGAAGTTGGTGGCTCAGGGCTAACCATGTTGAGGACTAAAAAGGTGACCAATGCAAATGAGTCATTTCTTTTGAAAGAGTAAATTTTTTCAAAAAGTAATGTTTTCATAGAAACATGTTTTCTGGGAGTAGTGATTGTTTCCTCTGTGTAAAGTTTTGTTTTAAGAG
This sequence comes from Sepiola atlantica, assembly GCA_963556195.1. Classification (NCBI taxonomy): domain Eukaryota; kingdom Metazoa; phylum Mollusca; class Cephalopoda; order Sepiida; family Sepiolidae; genus Sepiola; species Sepiola atlantica. Next base: position 7,988,950 of record OY744553.1, read on the forward strand.
TGATGTTTTCTAATAGCAATGTATTCTAAGAGTAATGGATTCTAAGAGCAATGGATTCTAAGAGCAATTTATTCTAAGAGCAATTTATTCTAAGAGCAATGTATTCTAAGAGCAATTTATTCTAAGAGCAATGGATTCTAAGAGCAATGGATTCTAAGAGCAATAAATTCTACGAGCAATAAATTCTACGAGCAATGAATTCTAAGAGCAATGTATTCTAAGAGCAATGGATTCTAAGAGCAATGGATTCTAAGAGCAATGTATTCTAAGAGCAATCGATTCTAAGAGCAATGGATTCTAAGAGCAATTTATTCTAAGAGCAATGTATTATAAGATTAATTTATTATGAGATCAATTTATTCTAAGGGCATATTTAATCAAAAATTTAATAAAGATTCTAGACATAAAGTTTTTATCATTATATATTGATTTTAATCTTCGTAAAGAGACATAAAACAATGCAAAACTGCTCGACGAACTAATTTTGCCCGTTTTGGGAAGGGTATTCTTCCAGTATATATATATATATTAAGTTATATATATATATATATATATATATATATATATATATATATATATATATATATATATATATATATATAAGGTTAGTGGGAGAGAATCGCAACAGAGTGACCGAGAAAGTAAAAAATAAGAGCGTAATATTTATTTATTAATGTTTTTCAGAAGGTCAGAAAAACATCGATACCGTCGGTTTCAAATCCCAACAAAGGGGAACCTATAAAGGCCGCTCTATCGAAACTCTCTTGATCCTCTGTTTATGTCTGTCTTCCCTGTTAATGCCTGTCTGACAGACATAAATACAGGCTGAAGAAAGTTTAGATAAAGAGGCCTTCATAGGGTCCCCTATGGTTGGGATTTGAAACCGACGGTACCGATGTTTTTGTGACTTTCTGTAAAACATTAATATATATATTGAAACGGCAACGACACGTATTATTAATGGTTATTGTTAACGTTGGGAATGGGGAATCAGAAAAATCGGAATTTTTTTTAGAGTATCGAAATCGGAATTGGAATCGGAAAAAATTTAGCCTAATTTTCGATTCAAGAAACGATTTTTTAAATTAATTTTTTTTTAAATTAATTTTTTTAAATTATTTTTTTAAAATTAATTTTTTAAAAATTAATTTTTTAAAATTAATTTCTGTTTCTTTTAATTAATTTAAAAAAAAAATAATTTCTGTTTATTTTTAATTAATTTAAAAAAAAAAAATTTCTGTTTATTTTTAATTAATTAAAAAAAAAATAATTTCTGTTTATTTTTAATTAATTAAAAAAAAAATAATTTCTGTTTATTTTTGTTTGTTTACTTAATTTTTATTTCTGTTAAAAACTAATATCTATATATCATAACAACGAATTTAGGTAAAAATGGCAGCGGAAGAAATGGCACGGTAAAAATAGCACAGGTAAAAATGGCACATGTAAAATTGCACGAGTGGATAAATATGAAGAATTGGCACAAGTGAACAATGTAGATAAAAAGCTCACAATGAGTTAATCAAATCACTATTTTCAATAAATCACGAAGAAAAGGTTAACGAAAAAATAGTTCGAAGATCGAATCGTGTAATGTACGCCCTTCACCCAAAGTGTACTTACACTTTTGCGAAAATAGATGCACACATTGCACGGGATTTTACAGTTATGTGAAAATTAAAAAAACAACAACTCTTTAACTAAATATTTGGTAATTTAGAAAAGAATCAGAATCGAGAATTTAGAACAGAATTGGTAATTTTTATCGGAATCGAGAATTTAGACAAGAATCGGTAATTTTTATCGGAATCGAAAATTTAGAACAGAATCGGTAATTTTAATCGGAATCGAGAATTTAGACCAGAATTAGTAATTTTTATCGGAATCGAGAATTTAGAACAGAATCGGTAATTTTAATCGGAATCGAGAATTTAGACCAGAATTGGTAATTTTTTATCGGAATCGAGAATTTAGAACAGAATCGGTAATTTTTATCGGAATCGAGAATTTAGAACAGAATCGGTAATTTTTATCGGAATCGAGAATTTAGAACAGAATCAGTAATTTTTATCAGAATCGGGAATTTAGAACAGAATCTGTAAATGCATCGGAATCGGGAATTTAGAACAGAATCGGCAATTTTATCGGAATTATGAATTTAGAACAGAATCTGTAAATTTTATCGGAATCGGGAATTTAGAACAGAATCGGTAATTTTTATCGGAATCGAGAATTTAGAACAGAATCCGTAATTGTATCGGAATCGGGAATTTAGAACAGAATCCTTAATTGTATCAGAATCGGGAATTTAGAACGGAATCGGTAATTGAATCGGAATCAGAAATTTAGAACAGAATCGGCAATTTTATCGGAATCGGGAATTTAGAACAGAATCCATAATTGTATCGGAATCGGGAATTTAGAACAGAATCCTTAATTGTATCAAAATCGGGAATTTAGAAAAGAATCGGTAATTGAATCGGAATTGGGGATTTAGAACAGAATCGGTAAGTGTATTAGAATCAGGAATTTAGAACAGAATCCGTACTTTTATCGGAATCGGGAAAAATAATAGAATCGTCCCATGACTAGTTAATATCCTAGGTTGTAACAGCGTTCAATACTCATTACTTGAGGAACCAAATATAGTTTGTCGATATCTATTTTTTCCGGTCAGCAAAATAAAATCTTAGCTTTCGATGTTGCGTACCTTCAGCCGAGGGACGTAAAATGTTGGGGAGGGCGTCACCGAAAGGCTGGAAAAACCACTGGGTTAAGTTTTAGGACAGAAGCTGTTTCGGGTGGGTGTATGAGGGGCGGGGTTGGTTAGATGTTTTCGCGGCTGATTGTAGAAAGAGAGAGAGAGAGAGACAGAGAGGGGATAGAGAGGAGGAGAGAGGGAGTAGAGAGTGGGGAGAGGGGGAAGAACGACTCGGGTCGGCTGGGGTGGGCGGTGCTAGAAAGCGGGTGGAGATCGGGTGGAAGTGTCACCGGTGTGTCCTACGTTCGTTGGTGGTTTGGAAGAGAACATGGAGTAGTTTCATATATTCGGGTGATTTGCCGTTCGGTGGCAAGGCCATATTGTAGGGGTAACGGGTGGCTGGTTGGGTAAGGTTCGGGTGGCATACCTGTGGAAAAACCGGCGCCGCGCTGTCTGTTTGCTGAATACCGTCGAGCCCGTTATAAATAACTTCGAAAATAAGTGATTGCGTGTGCGTATATGTGCGGAGAAAGAAATACGGACACGTCGGTGCGACCCGTTTGATGCGTGTATGTGTGTGTGTGTGTGTGTGCGTGTGTGCGTGCGGATGATGGGGTCGGTTGGGGTGACGGGTGCTGTACCCCTTTTGTTATGGATATTACTTACCCTTAACACCACCTTACTCCCCTCTTCTATCTCAACCGCACCGTCCTTGGGTAAGACAAATTGAGTTTGTGTTCACTAAAAACTTGCAACTCACTCGTCTCGTCCGCGCGTTAGGGAACTGATCGTAATGGTTATTAATACTGGTCCTCAAACAGGACCTTCCACAGCCCTTTGGATCACGACCCAGTTATGTTACACACAAGAAGAACCCACACTCAGTGGGGTGCAAATACGGGGCTGATGGGAATGTGGCCCCGGACATCAGCATTTGGGAGTGGGGGTGGAGGTGGGGTCATCCAATCATATTAAAACTATCTCCCTTTCTCATAATAGTTTTCAAACTAGGACTTATGATCTATACTTGAGTTACCCTCGAGAATCAGCAATGTATCAACAGAAATATTCCGATATTGCCCACACGCTTTACCCTTCCAGATAAGATCAAAGTGTAGTACCTTTAAACAGTGTTGGAAAAGTCTTACTAGCCATTTTTTGTTTTCTGCTATCCCATTCCCCATTTTATATATATATATATATATACATATATTATATATATATATATATATATATATATACATATATTATATATATATATATATACATATATTATATATATATATTATATATATATATTATATATATATATACATATATTATATATATATATTATATATATATACATATATTATATATATATTATATATATATACATATTTTATATACATAATATACATAGGTATACATATATATATATAATATATATATATATACATATATTATATACATAATATATATATATACATATATTATATACATAATATATATATATACATATATATATAATATATATATATATATTATATATATATATTATATATATACATATATTATATATATATTATATATATATATATACATATATTATATATATATTATATATATATATATACATATATTATATATATTATATATATATATACATATATTATATATACATATATTATATATATATACATATATTATATATATATATATATTATATATATATATATATTTGAATAGATTTTTATAGGTACAAAGTTTTAATAAACAGCGAAATAGTGTTAGACGCACTTCCATTATTATCTATAATGAGGATTTTTTCAATGATTTATATTAGAGGAATAAAGAACCACGAGAAGGGGAACAAAGATGAATCACTTCGTAACTTTTTTCTTTCTCTATGAGGATGTTTTTTTTGTTTTGTTTTTATGAACGAGTATTGAGAAAAAAGATAATTATAAAAAACCCTCACTATAGATAATAATGGCAGTGCGTCGAACATTATTTCACTGTATATATATATATATATATATATATATATATATATATATATATATATATATATATATACAGGGTGTCCCAAAATAATGTATACACCCTTTGAATTGTTATAACACGTTCAATTTACTGATTTTTATTTGCAAGATTCACACACAAACAGAAGAGTAAGAATATACACGTAAAAATACTGACAGTAAAATTAACAAAAACATAGAAACTTATTTAGTTATAATATATATATATATATATATATATATATATATATATATATATATATATATATATATATATATACAGGGTGTCCCAAAATAATGTATACACCCTTTGAATTGTTATAACTCGTTCAAATTACTGATTTTTATTTGCACGATTCACACACAAACAGAAGAGTAAGAATATACACGTAAAAATACTGACAGTAAAATTAACAAAAACATAGAAACTTATTTAGTTATAATATATATATATATATATATATATATACAAGGTGTCCCAAAATAATGTATACACCCTTTGAATTGTTATAACTCGTTCAAATTACTGATTTTTATTTGCACGATTCACACACAAACAGAAGAGTAAGAATATACACGTAAAAATACTGACAGTAAAATTAACAAAAACATAGAAACTTAACTTTTAACAAAGACAAAGGCTATTTAGGGTAATTTCAGAATGTTCATAAAATGAACCCTCACCCTAACCCCAACCCGTTCTGCTCAATACACTTTCCATATAGTGAAGATGTTAAGAATTGTACCTACAAACGTCCTGCAACATTTACTCCTTGGGCACATTCTACTACAATTGCTACTCCCATTTGTTTGCAATTGCTTCAGGTTTCTTGCTTTAAACATTGTAGTCTTTACGTTTATTAAAAGTTAATTTCTTATGGTTTTGTTAATTTTAGTGTCAGTATTTTTGAATGTGTATTCTTACTCTTCTACTGTTCTATCAACCTTGT
>OY744553.1:7999603-8002103 GCA_963556195.1 Sepiola atlantica
TAATGATTGTCAGTAAAAAGATTTTAAAAACGGGTAGACGTGATTATGCGTGGTTTTACAATCTTGCAAGTCGGACTTAGGATTAGTAGAATATATACATATATATATATATATATATATATATATATATATATATATATACCACGACTAGATGATGATGATCATTATCTTCATCATGATCATCATCTAGTCGTGGTAGTGTCACGGATCCTCCTGAGTCTCTTACGTCATCTAAGTGTGTCCCCCTTCACACCTGGTAGGTCTTCATAGGTAGGAGTCCTCTGCTTAGTTTCTTAACATAGGTTCTTTGTGGTCTCCCCACGAAGCCACCTCCCTGTTTTGGCATCCACAAATGAACATCGCTGACGATTTCATCTTTAACACCCACAGCAGTTAGCATCATGTCTGGTTCTTCTCTCTCTGATCAGGACTGAGATCAGAGGAAGGTGTCCGTAGTGTTGCTCTTTCAAGGGTTGCTGCCCCCAGGAGATGAGCAAAGCGGCTCTTAGCACTCAAGTGTACACACCATCAATATTCTTCTCCATTTTTACTATTGTTATACGGCGAGTAAATTTCGATGTAAATGCATGGCATTTTTCTTCAAATTATCATCCTGGGGAAGTCTTACAATAAAGACGAAACGTTGATGAATATATTAAAAAAAAATCTCTTGGTTTTTTTCCTTCTTCATTTCCCATTACGTCGGATTACTCTCATCCTTCCTTTCTCATATATATATATAGTCTCGGAAGTTTCTCAACCATTAAAACTATATTAAAAAAACCCAAAAAAAAACAAACAAAAAAAAAACAAACTTATAGTCTCAAGTCTTCCAGTGGAAAATCACTCATGTAAGTCAATTTATTTTTACAGTTATTATATTAGTTTATTTCTAACACTATTTTAAGGGATCATCAGTTGTTTACCATGAAAAACTGTTTCGGGAATTTAATATATATATATAAACATTGAATGCGAATTTAAAGATAAATGATGTATCCTTAAATGATAATCTATCGTGACAATAAAAAGCTCGATACAGTGCATATAAAAAAATTAATACAGAGGATTAATGAGGAAAATAAAGAGCTGTACGAATATAAAATTTATGAAAACATCAAAAGTTCAAAAGCAATCTTTAATCCATGTATTTTCAAAAACATTGTTAAAAATATCAGAACTCGTCTGTTTAATCATACCTTTTTCATTTTTTTTATTTTTTCAATTTTTCTGATGGTGTTTCTTTGTATTAAAAAAAGAAGTTAATAAATGTTCCATAGGTTTCACAGGTTTCACGAACGTTTTCCATTCTTCGTCGAATCATCCTCATGTGTCAAAAACAAATGAACAAAAAATCTGGAGAAAGAGGAGAATTTTAAAACGACGGTGGTGAAACGCGCATAGAACGTTTTTTTCGCATTGTTCCAGGAAGTCGTTGACGATTTGAACAATTGAAATTTTTTTTTAAAAAGATATAATTAAACAGACGAATTCTGTTATTTTTAACAATGTTTACATAAATGAGAAAATGCTGCCTAAATACACACAATATATGTTTCTCTATATATAATCCGGCTTATAGTAAAGGGTCCGACTTTTTTTTTTTAGAAATAGGATCCGTCGATCAGAGATGGTTATGAAAGGTATCCATCTACCTGATTAAGGTAATCCCTAAGTGAAGTCCTACATAGCAATATATACATATAAAAAGGGATTATTCTCGCCCATCACCACTACCCGTGATACAACGAGATGATCCTATGTCCCCTAATCCCCTTTTCCTCAATTGTGTAAGGCGTCGGATTTCCAAATCCGCCCCCCCCCCCACCCATCAGTGTTATTTTTTGACGACTCGGGATTGCTTTCAATTATTGTTGTTGTTGTTTCAGAAGTTTTATCCGATTTTATTCATTTGTTGTCATCTTTGTTGTTGTTGTTGTTCTTTTTCTTCTTCTTTCTTCTTCTTCTTTTTCTTCTTCTTCTTTTTTCTCTTCTTTCTTATCCTTTTCTTCTTCTTCTTCTTTTTCCTTTTCTTCTTCTTCTTCTTCTTTCTTTTTCTTCTTTTTTCTTCCTCTTCTTTTCCTTTCCTTTTCTTCTTCTTCTTCTTCTTCTTCTTCTTCTTCTTCTTCTTCTTCTTCTTCCTTTACTACTTTTTTTTCTTCTGTATGTTCTTCTTTTTATTCATTTTTCTTTTTTCTTCTCAACTTCTTTTTCTCTTTTCTTTTTTAAACTAGTTTTTTAATATTCGCTTCTTTTTTCTTTTTTCTTCTTAAAATTTTTTTTCTTTTTTAATTTTGAAATTTTATTTTCCTTCAATTTTTCTATTTCTTTTTCTTCTTTTTCTTTTTTCTTTCCCTCAATTTTTTCCCATTCTTCTTCCTCCTTTTCTGTCACTTTCCAATTTTCTTCTTCTTCCACCTTTTTCTTCTTCTTCTTCTTCTTCTTCTTCTTCTTCTTCTTCTTCTTCTTCTTCTTCTTCTTCTTCTTCTTCTTCTTCTTC
>OY744553.1:8017103-8027103 GCA_963556195.1 Sepiola atlantica
TATGACCTTAAACTACATCCGATGGTGAGATCCGGCTTACGGACTTTGGGGAATGTGGAGCCTCCTCTTAATTACCATTGCTCCCAGGTCCACCCTGACCCGGAGTGGTAGTACCTGTTAGGGTCCCAACTATGGGTTAAATAGAAACAGATATTAAAAGGGGAAAGAAACAAAAAAGAGAAGAAAACAAGACCAGATTCGGCATTAAATAACCCAAAAAGGGTTGATATGCCGTAAAACAAAACTACCAAACCAAAAACCCTGATTAAACATTTGAAGATATAAAGAACTTGAAGCATAAAAACTTTCACTATAATGACCAGATTCGGCATTAAATAACCCAAAAAGGGTTGATATGCCGTAAAACAAAACTACCAAACCCTTTTGTTAATAAAATTTATATTTTAAATATAAAACCTTCTTTCTTCTCACCTGTGTTTGTTTACGGTGCCCGACTTTTTTTGCGACGTCTGTGATGATGTTCTTTGACAATTTACCCTGACATCTTTTCTGTCTGCACTCTGATCGCCGGCCTCAAATAGATAGGGTCTCTTTAGCTATAACTATCACTGCCACCCCTCCATCGCACCCGCTCTCCCCCTCAGCCGTCACCCAATCAAGTGGCCACTGTACAATCGGTACAATCATAATAAACAATGATTTGCTGATGACATAACACAACAGACATCCAAAGCGAAAGAAAGATGGCCGAGACATGAAAACAGATAAAATAAAAACGATCTCCGGATACGTGTACTTCTCTGAAAATTAAACAAAACACACAAATAAAAAAGAAAGAGGACAATATTATTTTATAACATCCACATAAACACGTACAAGCTCAGTTGATGATAGGGAGTCCAACCCCCCCCCCCCAAAAAAAAGAGGGTAAACTCTGGATGTATACAAAGTTTACCATGTGGCAGTCGGACGTATATGAAATTTAGGTGCTTCTTCAGATTAGAGCCCGAGCAAACTTTGACCCCGTTATTAGGGTCAGGGTTAGAGTCAAGGTTAGTGTTAGCATTAGAATGAGCGTTAGGGTCGGGGTTAGGGTCAAAGTTAGCTCGGATCACAACCTGAAGAAGTACCAAAACTTGTATAGGTAGAAGAATGCATCGAGAGTTAGATACCTTTTGGAAGACGAGTTCTTGCTGCGAATGTCTTAGAAGGAAGAAACATAGATGGAAGCGCAGTCGAGCACCTATCATATACATAAAGATAGAGTAGAGAAAGACTAGCAACATCTTTTCTGTGAAATAAAAAGGCTGTAGATAACATAGGAGATAATCCATCACTAGATTTCGAAGTCGATTTTGTACTCTGCGAAGAAAGAAAGAGTTCCCCGAGCGGCACCTCCGCAAAAGTTTCGACAATAATCCATGTTAGAACGTACCAGACTCTTGGGACGCATCTTACCGATACAGGCACTTGAAACAAGATCCCTATGCAATCCCAAAATAGACGATGTTATCTGTAACTTTTAAAATAATAGGTATGAATAAATTTTACTGTCGACAGTCTAGGTTTGAGATTCCACTCACTAGCCCGTCACAAGAGAACAATACATATATAGAGAGGGGGAGATTGCATGATTTATAACGGAAGGCAATACAGTGAGGGGGAAAGAGTACAATACATATATAGAGAGGGGGAGATTGAACGATTTATAACAGAAGGGGAACATTTCTATATATGTATTGTTCCCTTTCCCCCTCACTCTATTGCCTTCCGTTATAAATCGACTTATCTCCCCCTCTCTCTCTCTCTCTCTCTCATATATATATATATATATATATATATATATATATATATATATATATATATATATATATATATATATTGAAACATATTTACTCGTTGCGAAACAAGTGTAAGCCCATCATTAATTTTGCCATTGAAACAATAAATGATATGAATAATAACTGGTCATTGGTATTTAAATAATAGGTATATATATATATATTAAGGTCTCCTGTTTTTGTTTCACTATTAGATGCTTACCCCCCCCTTTTTATTTTTTTATTTACTTATTTATTTATTTATTAATTTTCCAACGAATGTTAAGTCTGCAATATCTTGGATTTAGTGAGTTTCTCTGGGAATTTAAACTGCATTTTACTATTTTTTGTTTGTTTATTTTTTAAATTTTTTAAATGACTCAAAGCTTCTTTAGACTATATATATATATATATATATATATATATATATATATATATATATAATTGTCCCCTCTCTCTATATATGTATTGCTCTCTTTTCCCCTCACTGTATTGCCTTCCGTTATAAATCGTGCAATCTCTCTCTCTTTCTCTCTCTCCATATATGTATTAAGTATGTTGTCGCTCTCTTTGTATGTGTTTTAAATGGTGAGTGTGAGTTCCTCTTTTTTCATTTTCAAAAATGTAATCGCCTCGCTTGGATTCTGTAAAAGGCCGTAGAGTCAAAATAAATTATTGCAGCGGTGATTATGTGATTCCGTGTTACTTTACTTTATTTTAGTGTCGCTCTGTTTATTACATTGAGCTCTCATGCTCGGATTTCCTTCAATAATTTATTTGACTCTAACACTATATATATATATATATATATATATATATATATATATATATATAATCAATACATGTCTGATTAAAGAGGACGGGATTTTCTCTTTTCGTTATTTTTTACATCGTTGTTTTGACTCGGCGAGCTATATATATATATATATATATATATATATATATATATATATATATAAGTAGGGCACTGTAAATGGTAGTACTAACACAGCGTGACGTCACTTGCTTTATATGCATCATTCCTTCACTTATAGAAGTTGAATGCCTGTACGTCTCGCCACTTTTAAATGTGTTAAAATTATCAGTGTTTATAAGCTGTTCAGAATTGGCCTATCGGTTAGCGACGTTGGATTGGGGTTGAAAAATACTTGTAATCCAGGGTTTCGAATCGTGTGAGCGGTGGTGAATAGTCGTACTTCTATGCTGTTGAGTCTTGATTGAAAAGAGACGAAACGTATACGTCCATAGATAAATAAATAATAACATATATATATATATATATATATATAGTACGTCAATGAAAATTAGTAAGACCTGCAAATGGAAGCAAATCGGTATTTTCAGTTGTTCAAAACAAGTAGTTTAGTTAATAAAAACATTTTTTTTTCATCTCTTTCTTTCCTTAAACCATGTTTTTCAAAGATTAAAATCTTATCATCTGATGATAAGATTTTAATCTTTGAAACACCTGGTTTAAGGAAAGAAAGAGATGAAAAATAAATGTTTTTATTAACTAAACTACTTGTTTAGAACAACTGAAAATACCGATTTGCTTCCATTTGCAGGTCTTACTAATTTTCAATGACGTACTATATATATATATATATATATATATATATATATATATATATATATATATATATATATATTAATATTTGTTATTGTTTATTTATCTATGGACGTATACGTTTCACAACTCAAACAATATTAACATGTACGATTGTAATCAAATGCAACCAAACTTCCGAATAGAAGGAAAAGCCATGAAAAATATACACAGTTACATATTCCAAATTGTTAATAACAATAAAATTAGACGCATTATTTTTACTATAAGAAATTTAAAACCCGAAAATCTTGTAGTAATAAACAACCTTTCCCCAACTCAAAAACTACTAGAAAGAACCAATGTTATTTATAAGTGTAGATGACCTTTGGGAGAATGTCACTTCCATAATAATAATAATAATAATAATAATAATAATAATAATAATAATAATAATAATAATAAAGCTAATAGCTACATTGGTTTTACAAGCACTACCCTATCCCGCCGCCTTACCATGCATCTTGTAAACTCTAGCTCAATTTACCAACATCTACAAAAACATAACATCCATCCCTCTGATTTAAGACAAATTCTAGTTAATAACACTAAACTTATGTATTCCGAAACCAATTAAAAAAATACTTGAATCTATCTACGTAAAAACATAACAAACTAAAATTAACAATATCTTCATATGAAATCAGTGGTAACATTTTAAAATGCTTAACGTAATGCGATTTTGTTCTGTGATGCAATCCAGCGTTGCTGAATTTAAATCGTCAACGACTTCCTGGAACAATGCGAAAAAAAAAGAAGTTCTAAGCGCGTTTCTCCACCGTCTTTTTAAAATTCTCTTCTTTCTTCAGCTTTTTTGTTCATTTTCTTTTGACACCTGAGGAGGATTCGACGTAGAATCGAAAACGTTCGTGAAACCTATGAAACCTATGGAACATTTATTAACTCTTTTGATTTTAATACAAAAAAGATCATCAGAAAAATTGAAAAAATAAAAAAGGTATAATTAAACAGACAAATTCTGTTATTTTTAACAATGTTTGCATATATATATATATATATATATATATATATATATATAATACTACTATACATTAGTTTTATCGTTCATCGATACATCCGGTTTCACGGAAATATTGGAAACTGTTCGAACGGCTGAAGATATTAAGTGTGACTGTGAAACCGCGGGTATGGATGGACGATCAAACTATCATATAGTGCTTTTATTTTATCTTTCTCCGGGAGCTTAGGCACAATATCAGGTGTGGTTTTGAAAAGCGAGCTCGGTCTACAAAAGATGTCTGAGAAGCCTTGTCGGCATTCCCTGGTAGGGGCGCCCCAGGCGACTAGTAATAAACTACCCCCATCTCAAAGAGTAGGTTAAACCTGCGAGGGTGGACTTCTTAGGACTGAAAAGAACCATACCTCAGGCCAATGTAGCCGTTGTCGGACTGATTGTGGATGACGTATCCTCGACATTTATTTATTTATTTGTTTGTTATGCCTCCTTGGGCATCTCCCCTTTAACTACTTTCTCAATTCAACTGTTAAAAAAAGAAGAAAAAAAAAAGAAGAATAATTAAACTCTTAGTACAGTATCGATACCCAGATTAAATTCTGTTAAATATTTCATTTGACAACTCCCAAAAGTGCCCCCTCAATTTCTCCCTCCTACCACTTTCTCCGAATTCATCCAACCTCATCTTAAACTGATCCACGCTATTGCTGTTCTTAATCCGATCTGGCAACTTATTCCAAAAACATATTACTCTGTGAGCAAAAAAAAACTTAACTGGTTAACAGATCTAGTTTTTGAAAACTGTCTTGACAATAATCTTCCAGATCTAGGAGAAATACTAATAAAATGCCCACCATAGTTCGAAATGCCATTAATTATCTTGAAAGTCTCAATCATATCACCCCTCATTCTTCTCTCCAGTAAAGTAGTCAATCCCAATCCCAATTTGTCCAATCTCTCCCTGTAACTGCACTCCTTTACTTTACTTATTAGTTTCGTCACTCTTCTTTGTACGCCTTCCAGTTTCAATATTACATTCCAATTTCCATATCTAGTCGCTAGAGCCCATATCTCGCCCTAACGGTAAAGTCAAAACGTCCCGTTGCAAGTTTATTCAACTTAACACAATCACACATTGACGCACCATCGTTTTTATATACTGTTCATTTTATAGGGGTGATCAAATGTCGTCTGCTTGATCCGGCATTAACAACCATCTTTAAAAAAAAACGTAATTCCTAAGCCACGCCCCTTTTTGTACTACGGAAGGTCATAAGTATATAAATTGTATTCAAAAACGGTTTCTGAAAAATTTTGCTAAATTTTTCAAATGAATTTTTTTTCTTCTTATTTCAACGTACAATTGCATCAATCCTAAAAGGAGGACAAATAAATGTTACCAAAGGCAAGATAAATTAATTTTTCTATCTTCCTGTATAAGTTTATTTGTTTATTTCATTATTTAAATGAATAAATGCAAAATTTATTTTTATTTATAAACACTTTCTGTCCAAATAACAACACCAAATATTCAGATTCTGGTATTATAGATCAACATCCTCTGCTAAATAATGCCCCCACCCCCTCAACACAAACATAGTGAGATTCTACTTTTTTTTAAGTGATTACGTGCGAACATCTTGAAAAAACTTAACGGAAAGTAGAGAACAACACCAACAATATACACAGATATTTCAGAATTTAGAGTGGGGTATCAGTTTCGCACATGAATTTGATATAAAATAATCCCACATTTCCGGGATATTCCAGCGTAAATTAGGGCATGTAACCAAATAATTTTTTTTGCACTGTTTTTATGGAGTGGGGGCAGGATATTACTTTTTATACGATTACGTGTGGTTTTACAACTTTGCCACTCGGACTTAGGGTTAGTGGTGAAAAAATTGGGTTAATTGTCCTAAAAAGGTAGAATGGCCCGGAAAGTTTTTTTTAGGGTGTTCAGTGTATTCATAAATTCTTGAGGGCGGGTAAGATTCGCTAATTTTTTTTTTTTTTATAAATGATTAAAAAAAATTTTTTTTTAATAAATCATAATGAATCATTATATGTGATATCAGACTATTTCTAATTTATATATTGGTTTTGAAAAAGATAGATTTAATTAATTAATTATTATTGCCTGACCACATATGGAAGGAAAAGGGAAACCATCTACCCTTATGGGATGAAGGAGAAATTATAGATAGAGAAGAATGGTGGACAGTAAGACGACTCAAAGAATCAGCGCATATGTTAGGCGACAATGACTTACTAAGCAGACCTAGTATAGAATTCAATACAATATGGGAATCTATAATTATAAATAATATACAAGCCGCGCGTGCGTGGTCCCCCTCTGTATGTGACTCGATGTGGCGAGTGTAAAATGCAATAAATTTAGGCAATTTGGGGAATTTTTGACCTACCTTTGACCCCCTGGGGGCGCGAACCAGAATTTTTCTTAGGTCAAGGATGCTCGTTTTATATCCAGAACAATTGCCTCTACATTTTGGCCAAGTTTCAGAAAAATTGAATCCATGGATCAAACGTTATGGGAGAAAAGGGTCATTTTTTGCCATTTTGTTGTTTTTTTTACTCCCTGGGGGCGCGAACCAGAATTTTTCTGAGGTCAAGGATGCTCATTTTATATCCAGAACATTTTGACCAAGTTTCAGAAAAATTGAATGGATGGATCAAACGTTATGGGAGAAGAGGGTCATTTTTGGCCATTTTGGGTTTTTTTTACCCCCTGGGGGCGCGAACCATAATTTTTCTGAGGTCAAGGATGCTCATTTTATATCCAGAACAATTGCCTCTACATTTTGGCCAAGTTTCAGAAAAATTGAATGGATGGATCAAACGTTATGGGAGAAAAGGGTCATTTTTTGCCATTTTGGGGGCTTTTGACCCCCTGAGGGCGCGAACCAGATTTTTTCCAACGTCAGCGATACTTATTTTCTATTAGAAACAATTGCCTCCACATTTTGGCCAAGTTTCAGAGAAATTGAATGGATGGATGAAAAGTTATGGGGCAAAAAATGTCATTTTTTGCCATTTCAGAGCCTTTTGACCCCCTGGGAGGCTAACCAGATTTTTTTTTTAATCGGAGAATGTCACTTTCTAACCTGACCAAAGTTACAACTTCATGCAAAATTTCAGAGAAATTCAATGGATAGTTGTGGAGAAAAATCCGGACGGACGGACGGACGGACGGACATGCCTAAAAACATAAGTCCCCCGATTTTATAAATCGGGGGACGAATAATAGATAAGTAGTTATCTATAGTGATAAATAGTTAGATCAAAAACAAGAATAGGTGTAAGGCTTCCAAAATTCATACTTGGCGCAGTGGATATAGTACTAAGCATAATTCAGTTCTAAGTGACATGTTGAAGGTTCAATCCTCAGTGCGGGCGATACAAAGACTTTTTCCCAGTCATGGCAGATGGAACGCGAGCATGCTACCCCCGTGGATTTAATAAAGGGTTCCGTTCGAAATTTCGTCTAAATTCCCGAGTTCGACAGAAAGATTCCCGAGTTCGACAAAGTACAACTGAAGAAGGTCGGAGGTTACATCGGCTGATACGATGTGATTTAAAACACCCAAGACGAAAATATACCAAAATTCTACTAATTATTGTTTGTTATTGTTTTTTTTTAATCTAATAATTGTTTTGATTTTAATACAACAAATAGTTCTTTTTTACCTGGACAAATATGTAGCGCTTATGTTCAAATGTTTCTTTTTTTTTTTTTAAAGGGACCGAATTGTTTGGCAACTAATTTCGATCTATTTCTAAATTGCAAGTGAAAAGGCAAATTCGATTCTTCTTTCTTTCTTTTTCTTTACGGTCACATTTAAAAGATGAATAAATTTGTATCGAAATTACCAAAATGCTAATGTTTTTATCCAGATTTCCAGCACTCTCCACCGATTTCGATAACCATTGCAAATAAGTTTGCGTTAGCGCAGCAGCAGTTTACCATTGATTTCTCGCAACGACACGATGACAAAAATTAAGTCAACCCTTTTTATGTAGTAATATTATTAATTTATTGCCAGAGTAAGATTATCATAAAATTTGAGTTTTAGGGGAAAAAAAAAAAAAAAAATTAATATAGCCCTCGGTTACAAAAGCTGATATTTTGGGGTTCTCGCAAGCCCCAGCCCCTATAAAAGAAAACAAAAAAAAAAACAAAAAAAAATGAAAAATGAGAAAGATTTTGTTTCGTGTTTACAACAAAAATTATGAATACAATGTTTATTAGTTTAAATTAATATTTCGAAGTGTGTCAAATAACCGCATTTGCGAAGCGATAGCGGGTATTTATCTACCTCCCACAAAGTAAAATGTGACACAAGGTCGGAAAGTGGGGTTTGATAAGGCAGAACCCTAGAGGAAGCGCACCTGTGTCCCTAAAAAAATGCCTGGGCAGCCCCGTCGGTAGAGGCGCCCCGGGCGATTAGCAAAGCCTGGGAGGGTGGACTTCCTAGAACTGCACAGGACAACCCCATAGACTGGCGGAAATCAAGCCCCGAAGGCCAAGACGATACCGGTCTATAGGGTGTTTATTCAACACCTACCCACAATAGGAGTACGTGACACAAGGTCGGGAAGTGAGATTTGAAAAGCCAGCGCCCGAGAAGGTGAGCACTCTAGCCATTAAAAATTGCCTGGGCAGTCCCGTCGGCATTGTCCGGTAGGGGCGCCTCAGGCAGTAAGCCATAAACTTACTCCACCCCAAAGAGGGGAGGCAAAGCCTGGGAGGGTGGGCCTGCTAGAACTGCACAGGACAGGCCCATAGACCGGCGTAAATCAAGCCCCGAAGGCCAAGACAACATCAGTCTATAGGGTGTAGTATCCATCGGAACAGATACTACACTTTGATCCTGGCCAAAAGGCCGAGAAAGCGCCAAAAAGCGAGCCGGCAAAGCCAGCGAGTACATTATATATATATATATATATATATATATATATATATATATATATATATATATATATATATATATGCGTATATATGAGAGAGAGAGAGAGAGAGAGAGAGAGAGAGAGAGAGAGAGAGAGAGAGAGGGTAGGGGGTAGGGGGTAGGGGGTAGGGGACCTTTCTACCTGAGATTATTTCATTCGCCCTTCCCTGACATACCGCCGGTCCACGAACTTCCTCCTCCCACCCTCGCGCTTTATCAGACCGACCACCTCACACCACTACCGCTACGCCCAACACAGACGCGACGGATATTGCGATTTAACTTTATCGTCATCATCATCATTATAATCGACAATCGATTGATTTGCACATCATCGCAACCAACACCAGCATCACCACCACCACCATCATCATCACCATCATCATCATCGCCCACTTTGTGATTATACGTAGTATTTTTAATTCATAATTGCCATAACAGGATTATTACGGAAGTTGGCTTTTTTGTATCGAAAAAAAAAAAAAAAAGAAAAAGTCCATTACGTCGACGCACGGATATAAAAAAAAAAAGTTGACTTACCTGGATTCGTTTTTTCTGGATGTCCTCGCAAAAGTGATAGAAAAAAAAAAAAGCAAAAAAAAAAGGAAATACAACTCCCCACAAATAAACACACTCACAAAAACACCCCAACTACACATTAAGTCGA
>OY744553.1:8034603-8039603 GCA_963556195.1 Sepiola atlantica
GGTGGTGGTGGTGTATGTTGTTCTGTTTAGTTTTTGTTTCAGCAAAGGTTCGAATGTCTCTTTATTTATCTGCCCCCCCCCCCCCCCGCACTGCGTCAATGTAAGACATAAGGTCAGTTTATAATAACCAGCCCCCCCCCATTCCCAAAAAGCGGTTCTGTTTGGTGTCAGTAAACTATCCTCCCAGGTTTTATATTAGCTTCCGGGAACGTAGTTTTTTTTTTTTTTACTTGTCACCTGAGGCGGACATGCTGGGAAATGCCGAGGGATCCGATGAGGGATTCCCGAGGCCAACTCCTTTATTGTATGCATCAAAGACTCAAGACTAAGTAAAGGTAAATAGTTTGAATATGATTGGATAGCCACCCCATTTTGAAGGCCCGGGTACACCACTGGATCTAGTTAACTGCTGCAACCTTTCAGAGTGTGTGTATATATATATATATATATATATATATATTATAATATAAAATGAAGTAATAAAATAAGGTGTCAATCAAATTTTATTAGAATTCAAAGTTCAAGCAAAGTATCCTTAAGTCCTTAGCTCATGAGTTTGCAAAGATAATTCTTCTCCTCAGAGGACCATTACCGCAGTTATACTACTACAGGTAATAAAATTATAAGATATTAGTTGACGCTTATATCTTTTGTTGGATTGCTTCATATATATATATATATATATATATATATATATATATATATATATATATTATTTATTTTGGTACAGAAAAATTAGTACAACATTCGTACTGTCGGTTTCAAGCATCATCATCAGAGACAGAGAGAAAGAAAGAGAGAGAGAGACGGAGACAGAGAGAGAGAGAGAGAGAGAGACGGAGACAGAGAGAGAGACAGAGAGAAAGAAAGAGAGAGATATATACAGAGACGGAGACAGAAAGAGAAAAAGAGAGACAGAGAGAAAGAGAGGGAGAGAGAGAGAGAGAGAGAGAGAGAGAGAGAGAGAGAAAGAAAGAGAGAGAGAGACGGAGACAGAAAGAAAAAAGAGAGACAGAGAGAAAGAGAGGGGCAGAGAGAGAGAGAGAGAGAGAGAAAGACAGACGGAGACAGAGAGAGAGAGAGAGAGAGAAGTAGAGAGACAAAGAGAGAGTCAGAAAGAGAGAGAGAGAGAGAGAGAGACAAAGAGAGATAAAGAGACAGAGAGAGAGAGACAGACGCACACGCACGTGTTTGTTTGTTTTTACAGCAAATCAACGGACTTTCTTATTACTTGAAAGCGAGTCACAAAAAAACATTGCGCGGCTAAAATGACCTTCGGCCTCGGATCAACGTGTAATATTTATTCATAAAAAAAACCCAGAAAACATGCGATTAAAGATCGCATCTTTTTGCTAGTATCTCCCTACTCTCGTGCCCAACAAAGATAAGGTAATGCCTGGGAGGATGGTGTCATGACGAACGAACATATACTACACTACGTCTCAAAGGAGGGCATAATGCTTAGGAGGATCGTCTCATGACAACAGAATAGATACTACACAACAACCCCTTCCTCCAAAAAAAAGGAGGAGGTAATGCTTAATTGGGTGGTATCATAACGAACGAACATATGCTGCACTGCCTCCTTCAAAGGAGGATGTAATGCCTGGAAGCAATGTATCACAATGAACGAACATATACTACACTACCTCCCAAAGGAGAAGGTCATGCCTGGTATGATGGTCTCATGACAACAGAACAGATACTACACTATATGTTGTCAGAGGTGGAGAAATCCTTCTTGACTGAGGCAATTTTAATTTTTTGTCCCATACAGAGTGCCCCGTTTTGGGGGAGCTGGATATCCTTGTGTCTAACTTTGCCCTCGTGGGGAGGTAAGTAAATATAGGCTCCAAACTTCCCTAGAGATTAGGATGAAGTATGACACGACTGTCGATAGTATTCATTTACTTGTTTATCGTCAACAATAAGATGCGGCACAAGGCCGAGGAGCGGGATGTCTCCCAACCACCCTGGAGTAGGGGCACTACGACTGGGTATAAAAACAGTCGATATCGTGATTGTCCGGTAGAGGCGCTTCAGGCAATCTACAATAAACATTCTCTTCAAAGCGCTAAGGTATTGCCTGGAAACGTGCACAGCCTAGTACCGAGCTGGACCCTATCTAATCCCGACAAGGCCGGTTGTTCGTCCTGTGCAGTTCTAGGAGGTGCACCCTCCCAGGCGTTGCCTCCCCTCTTTGGGGAGGAGTAAGCTTATTGTTTACTGCCTGAGGCGCCCCTACCGGGGAATGCCGACGGTGCTGCCCAGGCAATTTTTAATGGCCAGAGTGCTCACCTTCTCGGGCGCTGCCTTTTCAAACCCCACTTTCCCGACCCGATTTTGGATCACATCTTACTTGTGGGAGTAAGATAAAACTGGCCTTGTGCCTAACTCCTGGGGAGGAGTAAATAAACCAACAAGGTTGTCGGCCTTTTGGCCAAGATCAAAGTGTAGTATCTGTTCCGATGGATACTGCACACCATAGACTGGTATTGTCTTGGACCCCGGGGCTTGATTTATACCGGTTTATGGGACGGTCCTGTGCAGTTCTAGGAGGTGCACCCTCCCAGGCTTCGCCTCCCCTCTTTGGGGAGGAGTAAGTGTATTGCTTACTGCCGGAGGCGCCCCTACCGGGGAATGCCGACGGTGCTGCCCAGGCAATTTTTAATGGCCAGAGTGCTCACTTTCTCGGGCGCTGGCTTTTCAAACCCCACTTTCCCGACCCGATTTTGGATCACATCTTACTTGTGGGAGTAAGATAAAACTGGCCTTGTGCCTAACTCCTGGGGAGGAGTAAATAAACCAACAAGGTTGTTGGCCTTTTGGCCAAGATCAAAGTGTAGTATCTGTTCCGATGGATACTGCACCCCATAGACTGGGATTGTCTTGGCCTCCGGGGCTTGATTTATACCGGTCTATGGGACGGTCCTGTGCAGTTCTAGGAGGTGCACCCTCCCAGGCTTTGCCTCCCCTCTTTGGGGAGGAGTAAGTTTATTGCTTACTGCCTGAGTCGCCCTTACCGGGGAATGCTAACGGGGCTGCCCAGGCAATTTTTAATGGCCAGAGTGCTCACCTTCTCGGGCGCTGGCTTTTCTAATCCCACTTTCTCGACCCGACCTTGCGTTACATCTTACCTTGTGGGAGTAAGATAAAACTGGCCTTGTGCCTAACCTCCCGGGGAGGTAAATAACCCGACAAGGTAGTATCTGGTACGTCGTGCCGAGAACAGACCCCCAGTGAGTATGAAAAACCAAAGTTGGAAAAATATATATACTATACATACATTTATATATTTAAAGATGATAATGAATAAATAAAAGTAGCAAAATATCCCCACTCTATAATAAAGGTCAATGTGTATTTATTTGTTTATAAACAAATATATATCCATCCCGTCACACAAATGCTAGCAAGTCAAAAAAAAATCTTGAAAACATTTCAAGTGTTTAGAGGAAAAGCAAAAGCAAATAGCAAGTCAGACAACCCACGCTATCTAAAATGAATTTGGAAAGAAACCATCACTCTATTTCCACAATGAGACGTTTCCTTTCTTTTTTCTTTTCTTCTTTCTATACCGATTGATACGTTTTTCTTTGTAAACTTTCCTGTTTGAGACGTTTTTTTGTCCATTTTTGTAACTTCCACGATCGAGACGTTATTTTATCCGAATACAAGCAAAATAGTACCTGCTATCAAGCAGCTATTAATGAAGTATTCAATTCAAATGTATAACTTAAATTACATATCTTTAATATAAATCTATTGTAATATTTAAAACAAGTAGCTTTCGTTTAAGTTACCTCCCTTGAAAATTACTGAAAATATTATTTTAAGAACGGTTTTCGTAATTTATCCATTTTTTTTATCAAATCACTTTTACTACTGATAATATCGACACAACTATTGCATATGTATAGGAAAATAGGACAATACAATTATAAATGAATAACACAAAACATACATTTATTATAAATAATTGAAAAATAGTAATAAAAATTAAGCACACAAAGTAATGAGTTTTGGCCTCTGCGATCTACTATGTATATACATTATTTCAAAAGACTATGTTACATTATTGATTTATAGATTGACAGTGATGCGAACACTAGCGAAGCATAATTATTTCTTTCATTCGTATATGCATATTACCACTATGTATAAGTGAATATATATGTGTTTTATGTATATAATAATAAGAAGAAATAGCAAGAAACACCATCAGCCCACGCCCCCCCCACAAAATGGTACAAGCCTAGGCTGACACCACACAAACTATTTGCATAGGGTCAAGGAGGATGAGAAGACTGAGGAGGGACAGCACAAACCAGACCTCCACTGGAAGTGCAGAGACTGCTGGGACCTTAGGGAGGTTTATTGCCACCCAAATCCCAGAGAAGACCAATGGTCCTTACCAGCGAGAAACCAATGGTAAACGGCTGTTGTGATACTGCAAGTTTATTTGCGGTGGCTATCGAAAAAGGGTGGAAAATACTGGAAATCTGGGGAGACTTGTTGTCACTCAGACTCCAGGGAATACCACCGATTGTCGGTGAGAAATCACTGATGACCTGTGCGAGAACTCCCACTGAGTACATAATAATAATATGATTGTCATATTTGGGTTGGTGAATCTCTGTAACATTCAAATGGTCTTGATAAGGTGCAGAAACGTTTCTTTTTCTTTACAACCTATCTCACAGGCGTGATGTTGTTAGTTTCAGTCTTTTCTAGAAGTACTATTATGGCACGTGTCCTTCAGAATTATGTGATTTATTCCCCGCTTATATATATATATATATATATATATATATATATATAAATGCATTGTTCCTTTTATTAAGTTAAACGCTCTTATGACGTCAAGCCGCCGGATAAAGTGTTAAAATTAGCACTGTTTATTCGCTATTTAACATTGACACAGTGGTTCTAGAGTAATTTACTCCTCTCCAGGAGTTAGGCACAAGGCCAGTTTTTATCCCACTCTCACAAGTAAGATG
>OY744553.1:8044603-8064603 GCA_963556195.1 Sepiola atlantica
GCCACTCTACACAGTGAAGGAAGACACCTTCATGCGCATGCGTGAATTTTATCACCGCCTTTTTTGCGCGTTAGTCACTGAGTGAGGTGTTACACAACGTGTTCGTCGGATTACCGATTTTCTGAAGATGACTGAACGTGTTGAGCTAAGATACTGCATCAAATTTTGTCAAAAGCTTTGTGATTCTACAAAACTAAACAATTCGTAAGATTCAGCAGGTGTTTGTAGAAGATGCGATGGGTGTCACACAAATTAAGAAGTGGTTCAACCGATTAAAAATGGCTGCACATTGGCGGAGAGTGACTAGGGTTCTGGCAGGCGCCAAATTTCTTTGAGTTCAGCTATTGTTGAGAGGGTGCACAATTTGGTGATGGAAGATTGTCGTTCAACCGTGCGTGGGATCACCCAAGAGGTCGGAGTGAGTAAAGATTACGCTCATGCAATTTTGCGTGGTGATTTGAACATGCGCAGAATGGCTGCGAAATTTGTGCCCAAGTTTTCGCATGAAAAAATGGGCTTCCGTTTTCAAGTGGCACAGGACCTTCTGGAAACCGCCAACACTGATCCTGGGTTTCTGAACACCGTGATCACTGGAGACGAGTCATGGGGGTACGGGTACGACCCAGAAACAAAAAGACAGTCGTCGCAATGGATTCATCTCGAGTGTTCAAGGCCCCCCTCCCCCCCAAAAAAGCGCGACAGGTGCGAAGCAAAATCACGGTGATGCTTACTGTTTAATTTGATATCCGTGGAATTGTGCATCACGAATACGAACCGGAAGGACAAACAGTGACAAAGGATGTGCTCCGGCGTCTCCGTGACGCAGTTTGGCGCAAAAGACCAGGCACGTGGAGGGCAAAAAACTGGCAACTGCAAACGACAACGCCCCCGCACATTCATCCCAATTGATGTAACATTTCTTGGGCAAACATGGAATTCCAGTCGTTCGCCAACCTTCCTACTCTCTTGACATGGCTTTTTGTGACTTTTAGTTGTTTCGAGAATTGAAAGTGCCACTGAAAGATTCCCGGGGAATCTTTTACGACGCTCAGCAGAGTCGCGAACGGGGTTCAAAAAAAGAACGAGAAAGGGTTTAAAAACATAAGTTTGCAACAAGTAAAGTGGACCTACGTCGAGAATAGATATTTTTCTACTTACCTATGTATTTTTTTTGTATTTTTACGTAGTATACATGGCTTTTTATTAGATGTAAAAACAAGAATCTTTTTTTGCGTAGAATTTGGCAAAATACAAATGGCCGACCACCCTCTGTGTTATTAGATGCACCACCTTCAGCGGCCATCTTTTTTGTGCGATAATCGTGTGGCGAATACTGAAATTTTCAATAAATAGCAATTGAAACGGGTTAAAAATCTTTTTAATAGTTGGAAAAGACACAGGTAAGTTTGAAAATAACTTTTACAGCCTACAGTTACTTTTATTTGTTGTATATTTGTTTTTTTTCCCACCGTTTTCACAAAATTCAATATGGCCGCTCCAGGTGCATTCGTTAGTAACCCCCCCCAAATCGGCCATTTTTTCCCCCAAGTTGCGGTGACAAAACTATTGATTTCTAATAAATAGCGGTTGTAACGGTCTAAAAATACAAACAAATGCCACAGGCAAGTTAGAAAATAACTTTTACAGCCTACAGTTACTTTTATTTGTTGTATATTTGTTTTTTTAGCGTTTTTACTCTGCTGAGCGTCGTAAAAGATTCCAGATTCCCGTTTTAAGACTAGAGAAGAGATAATGCAGAACGCGACGGCGAAGATGAATACCATTCGCCCATGCATGGAGGATTTGTGTCACATCTGAGCTTATACACGATCCACTAGTCTCTCCCTCCAGACAGGGCCCAAAGAAAAGTAACTCATCTAATAGGTCCCTCGCTATCCACTAAATTCCAGCCCCAACCCCACTGACGCAATGTTGCATCCCGATGCTTGTTTTGCAAGTACTTCAATGGAATGTGCTCCAATGAACTTGCTGCTCTGGTGGCCCCTCGACGTAAATTACACCCGACAAACTCAGTAATCAGTTAAATTCCATCCATTCCCAATTTAGTTTGATTGACCCACCCCCCAAAAAAACCTTCACCCTTTTTCTCAGGTGCACCTTACGTCTACAGTGGCGGCCTGCCTTGTTTGGGGTGAACTATGTTAAAAATATATATATATCAATCCGGCACTCTACATTTACCCCACCAGCCTTCTTAACATATTACTAATATATATATAGGGCTGGGCACTTTCGAGTAGCTTTAATAACAAGCAGTACTAATAGCTATATGCGCGATCCGAACACCGTTTCGTAAGATCACTCTAGCTGCCTGGTAAATGGCGGCCACGTGTCGCTATTTACAGTTAAAGTTACTCTATATTTACTAACTAATTGACGATGGCCCTTTGGTTAAGATCACCGACTGCGAATCAGTGGCGATTTGTGTTCGGGGTTCGCGCCTACCGACCGTCGGGAATTAGTTCCTAGACTGAAGATTGCGTTAGCATGAAACATCGATGTCTCTAGGTATTTAAATATTTAATATTTATTTATTAAAATATTATTGTATATATATATATATCATTATTATTATTTATTTATTTATATATTATTGATATTTTAAGCTGAATTATTTCGACACTTGATTATTGGGGAAATGGTCGTATAATCAGTACCATTGGAGAGCCATGAATATTATAACTGTCCTGTTTTTAAATCTCCGAAACAGTTACATGGTAAACAGCTGATGATCCCCGTGTTAATATTAGACGCTTAAGGTCTCCTGTTTTTGTTTCACTCTTAGATAATTACCCCCCCCCTTTTAAAACAAAATTTTTTTTTACTTATAATTTTTCATTTATTAATTTTCCAACGAATGTTAAGTCTGCAATATCTTGGATTTAGTTAGTTTGTCTAGGAATTTAAACTGCATTTTACATTTTTTTTTTTTTTTATGACTCAAAGCTTCTTTAGACTATATATATATATATATATATATATATATATATATATATATATATATATATATATATATTATATATATACAGGGTGTCTCAAAAAAATGTACTCACTCGTAGAATGGCGAGAAAACTTTTATTTATGAACATAGAGTGAAATGAAATAGCATCGAATACATGAGACAGATGTAATTGAAGAATCATGTTCGCAAATGTTCAAACTGATGACCATTATTGTTCAAACAAAGCTGATAACGCGCACCAAGGGATTTGCAAACGTCTCGTCATTCTAAGAGTGAGTACATTTTTTTGAGACACCCTGTATATATATATATATATATTCCCGAAACAGTTTTTCATGGTAAACAACTGATGATCCCTTAAAATAGTGTTAGAAACTAACTAATATAATAACTGTAAAAAATAAATTGACTTACATTAGTGATTTTCCACTGGAAGACTTGAGACTATAAGTTTTTTTTTTTTTTTTTATATATAGTTTTAATGGTTGAGAAACTTCCGAGACTATATATATATATATATATATATATATATATATATATATATATATATATATATATATATATATATGCCTTGTTTTGGGTGAACTATGTTAAAAAAAATACTGATATCACACAGACGTTACCTTTGAAAATCACGAAGCGCTTTATTTGAAAGTGTAAAGAAAATTAAAATAAATCCTGCATTAGCTTTAACAACACATATTGATTTCATTGTGAACTTTCGGCGAACCGGATATGTCTAAATTACAGTTTTAGTGCGACTAATTTCCGTTTTTCGAATTCTCTTCTTTTTATCTCTTTTTAGATTTTATTTTCATAATTTTTTTTAAAATAGTTATCTTATTTGTCATAAATAACAATGATACGTCACATTAGGTGTGGCAGAAACCGTTTGGAGTTTTCTTTTTACTTTCAAACTGAATTCATATGTAACTTTACATTTCTCATCGTCTATATACTTTCTGAATATTCTTGCCCCAAATTCTCTACCCTTGCGTGGTGTGGCAAGCAAAGACGTTTTCCACACTGTCTACCCCCTGTCCCATCGCCGCAATGTTGCATCCCTGTGCTTGTTTTGCAAGTACTTCGACTGAATGTGCTCCGACGAACTTGCTGCATTTGTTCTCCTCCCACGACGTAAATACCACCGACCACCAGCAAAATCCCACCTCTTCACTGTTGCTGTCCCCAGATTCCAGAAGGCTTTCTACACTAATAGCTTCTTTCCTCGAAACGCCTGTTATTGAAATTACCTCCCTGCTCCCTGTTTCTCCGACTGTACAAACATGCATGAAATTTAAATGTAATGTGAACAAACATCTCGATGTACAACTCCCCGTTAGGATGATCCTATAAATCCGGCCCATAATTCACAGTAGCCCCTTAAGTCTCCGTGTCAGTATACCTTGTTTGGGGTGAATAGATGTAAACAATGATGTAAAAAAGGAGTGATAGTTACAACTTTGCTTTTGCCTTCTTTTCTTTATGTGTTCTAGTCACAACCTTCCCCGACTTCACATGCAACTGCAAAGCAAACAACGATGAGGACTTCATGCAGACCAGACACTCCTGAGGCACGATCTTTGTGAGTTCTATAGATTGCAGAAGTCCAACTAGTAGCTCCTTTCTAAGAACTTCAGGGTTGCGGAACTCTCTTCCTGCTGACTGTTTTCCTACTACCCTTAATCTTTTAAAGACTTTTAAGGAGAGTAGAAAGTGGACCTTGGGTTTATTTCCGGCAGCCTCGCAACTCTCGCTTCTTGATTGGACCCACCCTTTCTTCTTCTCTGCACCCCTTCTCTCACAGACATAATCTTGCTAGTCTCAGTCTTTTCTATAAATACTATTATGACATGTGTTCTTCAGAATTGTGTGATTTATTCCCTGCTTCTTTTGTTCCAGCTCGTTCGACTCGTTGGTTTAGTGGTCTCCATCAATTCGCTGTTTTTATACCTCATTGTAATACAGCTTCCTATTCCAGTAGCTTATTTCCAAGAACTACAGGCTTGTGGAACTCTCTTCCTGTTGACTGTTTTCCTCCTACCTATACCCTTAATCTTTTAAGACTTTTAAGGAGAGTAGAAAGTGGACCTTGGGTTTATTTCCGGCAGCCTCGCAACTCTCACTTTCTTTATTTGTCTTTTAGTCCTCACATTCCATGAGTGATTTTCTGACAAAGGGGGAATAATTGCTGTTTTCTAGGTCGGAATCTATCCAACTAACACTTATCTTTGGCTAGGTTTTAACCTTGAAGTAGTATTTATTTATTTTATTTTGCTCTTTACATCAAGTGGCTTCATGCCTTGTCTGAAGCGATTTCCATAAAAAAGACTAAGGCCAATCGGCATCTCCTGTCTTTGCAATAATCGTATTTCGTTCTTGTTAGCTCCTTACATCAAGTGGCTTCATGCCTTGTCTGGAGCGCTTTTCATAAAATAACTCGATTAACAACAACAACAACAACAACAACACCTTCAGCTGCAAATACACAGAGAACCATACACAAAGTCAGGATCGTAACCGCAAATTAATAGAGTGACAGTGACATCGTTGTTTCGCCGCT
Source organism: Sepiola atlantica (assembly GCA_963556195.1). Classification (NCBI taxonomy): domain Eukaryota; kingdom Metazoa; phylum Mollusca; class Cephalopoda; order Sepiida; family Sepiolidae; genus Sepiola; species Sepiola atlantica. The sequence continues at coordinate 8,050,150 of OY744553.1, forward strand.
ATTCATTTCTGAGCCAAACCTTTCCCGACTTGGTATGCAACCGGATATGTCTAAACGACATTTTATTAAAACATATTTCTGTTCCATTGTTCATCTTCGTTTTCTCTTTTTCTTTCTTTCTCTGAATTTAACACTTCGTCAGTTATATAATTTGTCAGAAATGACAATGATACGTCACATTAGGAGTGCCTCAAACCGTTCGGGAATTTTTTGATGTTACATTTAAACTATTTTTTCTTTCAAGTTTATACATTTGATTTACCCCAAACTTGGCATATTGCTACTCAGATGTAAAGGCCTAGATTTATGTGAGGCACCCTTAGTAGGGGAGTTGTGCAGCAAGATATTTGTTCACATTACATTTAAATTTCTACATGTTGGTACAGTCGGTGAAACAGTGAGCAGTGAGGGAATTACAAAGGTAAGAAGTCAGAATAAAAAAGCGATTAGAAAGTAGAAAGCCTTCCAGCATTTGGGGACGTCTACAGTTGAAATTTTCTGCTAGTCGAGTTTATCGGAAATATATATATATATATATATATATATATATATATATAGCTGAATGAAAAATTTAAAGATTAATTATGCATCCTTAAATAATAATAATCTATCGTGATAATAGAAAGCTCAATATATTGGATAGGGCCATAAATTCTAGAAAATGAATGATGAAAATAAAATTTGTAAAAATACAATATTTTTCTTGACATTGACTTTTCTAATTTTTTATGATCCCTCTAGTCCAAAAGTTTGTATATATATATATATATATATATATATATATATATATATATATATATATATATATATATATATATATATATATATATATATAGAGAGAGAGAGAAAGAGAGAGAGAGAGAGAGTGAGGGAGAGAGATATTAATATATATATATTTTTTCAAGGTCTAATGTAATATTTACATTACCGATTTTTATCCTCTGATGTAAAGAATGGATCTTTGGAAATCCATGGATTAAGGATAACTTGACATCCTTTTCTTTGAATTTCTGATGGTTTAATAAATATTGTATTTGTACAACTTTTATTTCCATATATCTCTCTCTCTCTCTCTCTCTCTCTCTCTCTCTCTCTCTATATATATATATATATATATATATATATATATATATATATATATATATATTTATAAATAAATATTAATTATTTTAATACCTACAGACATCGATGTTTCATGCTAACGCAATCTTCAGTGCAGGAAGCTATTTCTCAACGGTCGGCGGGTGCGAACCCTGATCACAAATCGCCACTGATTCGTAGTCAAGAGTATTAACCCCTCGGCCATAGACAATTAGTTAATAATTATGGAGGAATTTAACTTTGTAAATAGCGAATCGGCAGCTAGATTTACACAAGCAGTCAGAGTGATAAACGAACGTATTCGGATCGTGCATGCAGCTATTAGTACTGCTTGTTATTAAAGTCACTCAAGAGTGCCCGGCCTTTGGTGAAGGGAGCTAATAATAATATTTATAAATAAATGTTAATTATTTTATATATATATTATTGTTGGTCAGATCCGTGGTTTTGGATGGGTGCTGTGATACAACGAAATAGTCTGTCTGTGTATTACTATATACGCCCCCATCTCAGATCGAGCATTGTCGTTAGTAAAATCGCCTGTTACTACTTTAGCGTGATGCAAAGTTTTTTGTAAACAAATGGATCACTGTAAAGTGGCGGTGAATATTTATATAAATACATAGAAAATATCATTAACCAACAGCGCTTGTCCCGTGACCTGGTGATTAGTGATATTGGCTATTGAATAGATTGTTTGTGGTTTAATTCCTGGCTTTTGACGGGTGCTGGTTTAGCCAGCCTGAATAGCTGTGATATAACGAAACATCCTGCCTGTGGATTACTATATAAATATATATATATATATATATATATATATATATAAACAATAAATATTTGTTATTGTTATATAAACAATAAATATTTGTTATTGTTATATATATATATATATATATATATATATATATATATATATATATATCACTTCTTTGTAAAATGGTAGGAAAAATCCCAGCATAGTGCTCGATTAATTAAGAATTAAAGTTAAAAATTAAGAGCATAATATTTATTTATTCTGGTACAGAAAAATTAGTACAACATTCGTACCGTCGGTTTCAAGCACGGAAGGTCTTACCCATCCGGCTCTCTTCAGCTTCTGATGACAACAGAAGCTGAAGAGAGCCGGATGGGTAAGACCTTCCGTGCTTGAAACCGACGGTACGAATGTTGTACTAATTTTTCTGTACCAGAATAAATATATATATATATATATATATATATATATATATATATATATATATATATAAACAATAAATATTTGTTATTGTTTTGTTTTATTATCTATGTCTGTATACGTTTCGTCCTTTTTAATAATCGGGACTCATCAGCATACAGATATGACTATTCACTACCGGTCATGCGATTCGAAACCCAAGATTACAAGTATTTTGCAACTCAAATCCGACACCTTAACCACACGGCCAATTTTAAATAGGGAATACACGGTGATAATTTTAACACTTTATCGGCGGCTTAACGTCTGAGAGCGTTCTACTTTTTTTAATGAAAGGAACGATGCATTTGAAGCTAGTGACGTCATGCTGTGTTAATACTACACTTACAGTGCTCTACTTTTTCGAGGAGCGACAAATAATAATGAATATTTGTGATTGTTTGTTATCTATGTACATATACGTTTCGTCCTTTTTAATAATCGGGACTGATCAGCATAGATATATGACTATTCACTACCGGCCATCTGGTTGAAGACCACGAAATATTTGCATTTTGTAATTTTCTTAATTACTTTCTCGACACGGCGAACAAGTTTTCGGTTCTCAGATCTCCGGTCCATAATTTAACATGCTTAATAAATTCCGCACCAGTCTAAATAGTTTACAGATCCGTTGCTATAGCCAAACAGTCCCCCACTTTCTTTTCTCTCATAACCACTTCGGACCCTCGCAGCTGCGCTCAGCCGACGTTCTTCTAGCAATTGCAGCATCAGTAAATGTTTTATTAGATCCTCTGAAACATTGTAAGAACTGTCCGCTTCTGAAAAAGAAAAAAAAACAAACTATTTGACCTTATAATGGACGAAAGATGGTTGAACACAAACAAACATACACCCACCACCACATACGCTTTCTATCCTAACCACTTCGAACCGTCGCAGCTGCACACAGCCGGTCCAGTAAAACGACCCTCTTTCTTTCTCTCTATCTCTCAAATCTAACAAATGGTGTATCAGTCTGAATATTTTCTTGCTAAATATTAACGTGACCTATTTTTCGTTTTAATCACTCGTTGAATGTCGGGAAATGTCCTTTTGTAATTACACGTTTGGAGGCGCTGCGCACACAACCGAATCCGCGAATTTGTCCCACAATTTTCTCGTGTTTTTAATACGACAACCAATTTATTATCATTATTTCAATTTCCTCATATTTTTTGTTTGTTTGTTGTTGTTGTTGTTGAATTATATGTAAAACAATTTTTTTTACGTTTCCCGAGCGGGCCTTTCTTTTACGCCACACAATGTCCAATATAATTAAGAGGATATTGTTCAGAGAATCGTGGCAGAAAACTCTCTCAGGGGCAGGAGAATTAATTCATAAGGTTGCAAACACAAACACCGTATACACACTCATATGCACTCACACACATATATATACACAATATTATATATATATACACAATACTATATATATACACATAATACTATATATTTATATATATACACAATACTATATATTTATATACATACACAATACTATATATACATATATATACACAATCCTATATGTATATACACACAATACTATATATATATATATACACACAATACTATATATATATATATATATATATATATATATATATATATATATATATATACACACACAATACTATTCCTCTTATCTACTTACCTTTCTGGTACCAAAGGTAGTAAAGCTTTATTTTTTATTTATTTATTTTTTAATTTTTTAATGCAACTTTAATTCCTATATAATTTTATTGCTAGCTACCATATTGCAGAATGGTTCTTGGGTTTAGTGTTTAGATAGTATTATTATTATTTTTTTTATTCTTATTTTTTATTTTTTATTGTTATAATTCATGTTATTTGATATGCAAATTACCATATAATACGGTAGTCTTAATATTATTATTATTATTATTTTATTATTATTATTATTTATTTATGTATATATTAGTGAAATTTTAAGCTGAATTATTTCGACACTTGATTATAGGGGAAATGGTAGTTTAATCAGTACCATTGGAGAGCCATGAATATTATAACTGTCCTGTTTTTAAATCTCCGAAACAGTTACATGGTAAACAGCTGATGATCCCCTTTGTTAATATTAGACGCTTAAGGTCTCGTGTTTTTGTTTCACTGTTAGATACTTAACCCCCCCTTTTTTATTTACTTATATTTTTTTATCTATCTATGAATTTTCCAACGAATGTTAAATCTGCAATATCTTGGATTTAGTTAGTTTCTCTGGGAATTTAAACTGTATTTTACCTTTTTTTTCTTTTTCTTTTTGTTAAAATGTCTTAAAGCTTCTTTAGACTATATATATATACATATATATATATACACACACAATACTATATATATACACAATATTATATATATATATATATATATATATATATATATATATATATATATATATATATATATATATATATATATATATATATATATACACAATACTAGACATTTAAACACTCCAACCGTGATAGCCAGACCACGCGGAATCCTAATCGCCTGTAACAATATGGATCGGACAAGAAATATTTAAAAAAAAAGAAAAGTTTTTAAATTCATATTTACCGAAATCTCAAGACATTAAAATAAATAAATGTTTATTTTAATATAAACAAACATTCTTAACGTTGTTCTTTAAATATATATATATATATATATATATATATATATATATACTTAATTAAACACTTTTTGAGCGGGTTGGAGTTCAGCTGGGCACGCACCGTCAATGGTAAAGTTTACAAATGAAGAGAATTAGTTGAAGAAAGAAGTTTAAAAAAGAAATATTTTGCACACTCATTTTGTCTATTTTATTTTATTTTCCAGATAGTATTGTTATAAGTAAATTGAGGAAAGAAAAACTAAAAAAAACAGAAGCTTTTATGGGGGCAACAATATAGATCTTAAGCCTCATATATTAGTTCGTAAACACAACTATAACAAGGCTATAGTTCAGAAATGAATTTGCCGAGAATATATATTTAATTATTGTTAATGGTTGGTTCATAAAACAAAAAAAATAAAAATACAAATCTTTACCAGAAAAAAACTGTTGGCATGCTACTCACTGTCCTTTTGGCTAAGATCAAAGTGTAGTATCTGTTCTGATGGATACTGCACTCCATAGACTGGTATTGTCTTGGCCTTCGGGGCTTGATTTACGCCGGTCAATGGGTCTGTCCTGTGCAGTTCTGGGAGGTCCACCTTCCCAGGCTTTGCCTCCCCTCTTTGGGGAGGAGTAAGTGTATTGCTTACTGCCTGAGGTGCCCCTGCCGTGGAATGCCGACGGGACTGCCAGGCAATTTTTAAACCCAACTTTCCCTACCCGACCTTGGATCACATCTTACTTGTGGGAGTAAGATAAAAACTGGCCTTGTGCCTAACTCCTGAAGAGGAGTAAATCAATACTCACTGTCCTTTTGGCTAAGATCAAAGTGTAGTATCTTTTCTGATGGATACTGCACTCCATAGACTGGTATTGTCTTGGCCTTCGGGGCTTGATTTACGCCGGTCTATGGGTCTGTCCTGTGCAGTTCTGAAAGGTCCACTTTCCCAGGCTTTGCCTCCCCTCTTTGGGGAGGAGTAAGTTTATTGCTTACTGCCTGAGGCGCCTCTACCGGGGAATGCCGACGAGGCTGCCCAGGCAATTTTTAAACCCCACTTTCCCGACCTTGGGTCACATCTTACTTGTGGGAGTAAGATAAAAACTGGCCTTGTGCCTAACTCCTGGAGAGGAGTAAATCAATACTCACTGTATGTTTTTCAATATATATTCAAAACTTTATTTGTTTCCGATATTAACATTTGGGGAGGGGCGGTGTGTTGGGGCAAACACTTCAATAATAAAGTCTTCAAAATAATAATATTCCCATTTTACTAACCGACTTTTGTATAATATATACCTATTCCAAAATTCATAATGATCGTGTTTTTAATGGAAATTGCTCCAGACAAGGCATGAAGCCACTTGGTGTAAGGAATAACAAGAACAAATATGATTATCGCAAAGACAGCAGGTGTCTATTGACCGTAGTCTTGAAAAGACCAAGATTATAGGTAGGAGGAAAACAGTCAGCAGGAAGAGATTTCCACAAGCCTGCGGTTCTTGAAAAAACATCTACTGGAATAGGAAGATGCATTACAATGAGGTATCAAAACAGCAAATTAATAAAGACCACTAGACCAAATAGTCAAACGAGCTGAAACAAAAGAAGCGGGGAATAGATCACATAGTTCTAAAGAACCCATGCCATAATAGTATTTATAGATAAAAAACTGTGACTAGCAACATCACGTCTGTAAGAGAAAGGGGTATAGAAAAATAAATGGTAGGGCCAATCAAATTACAGTTACGTTTCTGCACCTTATCAAGAACCCTCAAATGGGACAGAGACTCACCAGCCCAAATATGGCAACAGTACTCCATACATGGTCTGATTGTGGATTTGTAGTTATAGAGAATAACCCCAGGTGTTAGAAAGTGTTTTGAGCGATAGAGAGAATCGAATTTACGAGAAGCAGAAAGAGCAATGGATCTAATGTATGAACTTCAAGAAAGATTTGATGAGAGAGAACGACCAAGACATTTCAGAGTCAATTTCTCCTCAATAGCATAGATGGCTCATCTATGAAAATCTCAGGTAGAAAAAGGACACGCCTACGATTGAAAGACACGAGCTGAGTCTTAACTGGATTAAACGAAACAAGTCATCTCGTACCCCAATCCACAACTGAACCCAGGTCAACTTCTAGGTCAGTCGCATATTTCAACTTATCCAGGGGAGATGGGCGAGAAGCAACACCAGAATAGAGAGTGGTATCATCAGCATAGATGTTAATTTTCTCAATAATATGCTCTGGAAGATCATTTATATAGAGAAGAAACAATGTTGGGTCTGGAATAGAGACCTGAGGAACACCAGAATCTCCGGAAGGAAATGGGCACAAATATTGAGCACTGTTGAAATAAATACTGAAAATCTATACACAATATATTATATCACCTCATAATATTATATATATATATATATATATATATATATATATATATGTATATGTATATATATATATATATATATATATATATATATATATATATATATATATATATAATTAACTTGTTACAAATATCCAGGGGGTATGAATCCGAAGGAAGTTGAAACCGGTTTTATGAGAGTGCTCAATGAAAATTCAGAGCAAAATATATATTTTTTGATTTTATTCCATTAGTTGCGACAAAACAAGGAATTCCTTCGCCCGCCCGATGAGTTGGTCGCTATTTGCACCAATGAAACAAAACTTGTTTTGTCGCAACTAATGGAATAAAATCAAAATATATATATATATATATATATATATATATATATATATATATATATATATATATATATATATAAATGATATGAGTAAAGACTGAGTTTTGGTCATTGGAATTTAAATAATCAGTATATATATATATATATATATATATATATATTTATATATATTTATATATAAATATATACAACTCGCTATCCTTTCGCAAAGTACACTACTTGAAATACTTAATTAATACATTAATTTCAAATAATAACCATTTAATTCATAACTTTGTTGTAAACACGAAACAAAATATTCTAATTCATTCATATAGATAAACATTAACGTTTCCTTAATTTCGGTAAAAAATATTTATCTTTTAAATGTGATCGTAGAGAAAGACAAGGAAAGAAGAAATCATTTGCCTTTTTACTTGTTAAAAAGCAAGTCGATCCCTCGAAAAAAAGGAACATTTGACCTCAAAAAGCAGTATATAAAAAGATGGCACGTTTATGTGTGAAGTTGAATTAACTTGAAATAGGGTCTTTTCACTTTATCGTTTGTGCGAGAAATGGACCCAACTTTAGCATTTATTCATTTAGATGTATAAAGTATAACATTATCCATTAAAACAAAAATGGGGTTGTTGACGTCATAAAATGATGACGTACACCATCAGATGGTAGAGCGGAATAGATACTTTATTATGTTTTATCTAGACGACTCTTGACCCTGGATCCTTCTGTTAGATCAGGGGCGGTAAACGTTTTCAGAGTGAGGGCCAGATGAGACTTTTGGAAGGAGGTCGCGGGCCGGAGTGAAAAACGAAATCTCAGAATTACTATATTTCGTTTACATGAATAAATTGTACAAAAATTGCATTGAACACTCTACAAATCAATAGGACTGCTGGTGCTGTTTGCCATGAAAAAGTATTTCCATGTCTCGCTCGATGGTTGATGTTCGAGAGTTGGGAGCGAAGGTGAGACTTCGTGTACTTCATTTTAAAAATGATATAAGTTTTACTGGGAGGTCCGCGGGCCGGATCTCAATAATAAAGCCGAGCAGGGTGGCGAGCCGAACGCTAAGCATTCGCGGGCCGGATATGGCCCGAGGGCCGGAGGTTGCCCGCTCCTGTGTTAGATGAACGTCTCGACTCTTGTGATCTAGTATTTACCATCTGTTGAGCACCGGGAACAAATTTAATTAGATACAATTTCAATATTCACCGCTATCAGCCTTCTTTCTTTACAACAAAGTATTTTTTATTTAAAATAAGTAGTAAATATGATGGAATAAAGTTAGCATGGTAGAGACACGCACACAACTTGGAACATACAATCGTCTCAATTCTAAATAGGCATCACAAATAAGTACGTACGCTTTTCTTGTTAACGTTCATTGCAGAGGCATTGATCGCCCATTGTTGTCTTCGTCTAGAGTTTGTGCTCAATTCTAAAGCCGGTCGATGTGTCAATCATGTAGTCTCTTTCACTGTTGTTAAAAATATTGTCTTACCAAACAACACCACAACTCCAGTTTTATAAAAAAGCAACAAAGTTTTATTTTTTGAGGTTACAGCGATATTTTTCTACTGAACGACAGGCTTGCAATGAGATCTCTGAGCTTGACCAAACTAAAATATAAGTTAAACCGATCACAAACAGTCCATCAGCATAGAAGAATCAAAGGCCAATCTGTCTCTGGGAACCATAGAAATCGAACTGACCGTCTCTACTCCTTTACTGTAATATATATATAAATATCACTTGGACCACACCACAAGACCACTCTTGAAAATATCAGCTGTTAATCTATGGAGATAAAATACTGATTGACCACGAGGTGCATTGTTTTGGAAAATTTATAGTGGGCCATAATCACATCATCGATCCTCGTATTTAAGAGGACATTACTATTTCAAAGACGTCGGCCATTTTGTTGGGGACTCTCTTCCGTCAGCTAATTATTTATCCAAGTGCAGGTCTGTCGTTTTGCACGCATTGCAACTATCCACCCAACTAGACATGCAGGATCACACGAGAGGACTTATATAGTATGTTTTGGGGCTTGATGTTTACTATATAATCGCTTACTTTACCGTAGTCAGAAATGGTATCCATTGAGCAAATACCGCATGATTTAAAATGTCAGTTTTTAGAGATCTTTGGGAAACGTAACAACCTGTTTATGTAAAGGATGAAGAAAATAAACATCTATGTGGGTCAGAGCAATTCGGAAAGCACAAAAGGAGAAGGAAGAAGAGGGTGACATCTAGGAATGTTTAGAGCGTATAAAGGAGAAAGAGAGAGATAATTAGTTTAGGGAGAGAGCTAGAAAGCGTGAAAGTGTGAGAGAGATAGTGATAGAGAAAATGTGTAAGAGAAAGTGAAAAATAGAGAGAAGGAAAGAATGCGTGAAAGAGTGAGAGAGAGAGAGAGAGTAAAAATGTGTGATAGAAAGTGAATTATATAGAGAGAGATAGAGATAGAGAGAGAGAGAGAGTGTGTGTGCGTGTGTGTGAGGGAGTGAGGGAGGGTGTTAGAGATAGAGACAGTGTGTGTGTGTGTGTGAGGGAGTGGGGGAGGGTGTTAGAGAGAGAGAGTGTGTGTGTGTGTGAGAGGGAGTGAGGGAGGGTGTTAGAGAGAGAGAGTGTGTGTGTGTGAGAGAGGGAGTGAGGGAGGGTGTTAGAGAGAGAGAGTGTGTGTGTGTGTGAGAGGGAGTGAGGGAGGGTGTTAGAGATAGAGACAGTGTGTGTGTGTGTGTGTGAGAGAAAAAGATAGAAAGAGTGTGTGAGAAGGAGATTGTGAAAGAAAAACAGAAAGCGCGCGTGTATGTGTGAGGGAGAGGGGTGAAAAAGAGATGGAGAGAGAGGGGGAAGAGAAAAAGAAAGAGAGAGATGGAGGAAATGAGAGAAAGAGAGAGATGGAGGAAATGAGAGAAAGAGAGAGAGAGAGAGAGAGAGAGAGAGAGAGAGAGAGAGAGAGAGAGAGAGAGAGAGGCACTAACGCTCCATTGATGGTTGTGTGATAGAAGACAGAGGGCGGAGTCCGGGGTTTACAAAAGTTAAAAATCGGGTGGCTGGCCAGCTACGTTGTTGAGTCGGTTAGTGGGTGGATCGAAGACGATAGGGCGGGGGTGGGCAGGTTGGACTAGAAAACACTTGCCTTGTGGGTCAGGCAAACTCGCACACCATGGTACACGGTTCGGAGCAAACATCACGGCTGAAAGTTTTTTTTTGTTCTGCCCGGCCAACCCTCGCCCTCTGCCGTCTCGTCCGGTAGGACTTTCTATTTTCTTGTCCAGCTAGCTTGTTTATGACTTACCTGACCGCTGGAGGTCCCTTTCTGGCCGCCGTCTGTTCTTTTGTCAAATACCAGCCTCTCCTTTAACTGTCCTTGATAGTCAGTATTTATATATATATATATTATTTTACCCCTCCTATCCCCCACCTCTTTCTCTCATCGCCAGCCACAGTAGTCCTTGCTCCCTCCACCCTTCCCCTTTTTTCTCCCACTCATTTTTCATTCTCTAACAAGTACGGACGTCCAGCTAGACGCTGCCATTATTTTTCATTTTATTTTATTTTTCTTCCCAACATGTCTACCCTACATGTATCCGTGCTTGCATGATATCTTTTCCCTATATCATCATCCTGATGAAGTCTTATAAATAAAGACGAAACGTTGATGTACACATAAAAAAAACATCCAGTTTTTGGTTTTCCTTTTTCATTTTACCATCACGTCGGATTACCTTCATCCTTCTCTTCCCATATATATATATATATATATATATATATATATATATATATATATATGAAGAAGAAAGGAAAGGAATTAGAGAAAGCAAAAGCCAAATCAAAATTCAATTCAAAAATTCAAAGCAAGGTATATTCCGTAAAAAGGCAATTTATTCAAGTTAAATTTTCCTTAAGCCAGGCTTTTCAAAGATCAAAATCTTATCATCAGAGGAAGTCGCTGGGATAGATAAGTTGGCAATAGGCAAGATTTAAAATTTGAAAAAATGAAATAAAAGTTGTAGGGAAAGAAACGCAGGGCAAAAACTGTGCCAGGGTGCAAGCAAATGTCCGATTGCTAAAAAGTCCGGTGTCGAAGAGTCCAGCGGAGAGAATAAGATGTAGATAGGTAGGTCGTTGGAGGCACGAGAAGTAATGAATTGAATTGAATTTTGATTTGGCTTTTGCTTTCTCTAATTCCTTTCCTTTCTTCTTCATTTCTACCTGCTCTATCCTGGATATTGAGCTGTATACTCTTCACAATAGAGTTTTACCTTTCCTAAAAGTTCGCTTTTAGTACACCTCTTTATACATATATATATATATATATATATATATATATATATATATACAGAAAATTAGTACAACAATCGTACCGTCGGTTTCAAGCACAGAAGAACTTAGCCATCCGGCTCTCTTCAGCTTCTGTTGTCATCTGTTTCGGAAATGTGAAGTCACGTGTCACTCTCATTTGGACGCGTTATTTGCTTAGAGTGTTATGTATGCTTGTTTAAATTTAGTGTAAGGAAGGTTTAATAAAGTTTGAAAAAAAGGGGGAAGGTGAAAAGTAACAGTTGAGATTTAAACTGGAGGAGATTTAAAGAGATTTAAAGAGATATAAAAAAATGAAAAAATATTACTATATAAATCCCGTGAGCCAATATATATATATATATATATATATATATATATATATATATATATATATATATATATATATATATGTGTGTGTGTGTGTGTGTGTGTATTTAGGCAGCATTTTCTCATTTATGCAAATATTATTAAAAATAGCAGAATTCGTCTGTTTAATTATACCGTTTTTTAATTTTTTCAATTTTTCTGATGGTATTTTTTGTATTAAAATAATAATAATAAAAAAATGTTCCATAGGTTTCACAGGTTTCACGAACGTTTTCGATTCTTCGTCGAATCATCCTCGGGTGTCAAAAGCAAATAAAAAAAAAGCTGGAGAAAGAAGAGAATTTTAAAAAGACGGTGGAGAAACGCGCATAGAACGTTTTCCGTATTGTTCCAGGAAGTCGTTGGCTATTTTAAATTGAGGAACACTGGATGGCACCACAGAACAAAATCGCATTACGTTAAGCATTTTAAAATGTTACTACTAGTTTTATATGTGATGTTGTTAATTTTAGGTTGTTGCGTTTTCATGTGGATAGCTTCGAGTATTTTTAATTTTTTAGTTTAGTGTTGTTTGATAGAATTTGTCTTTAATCAGAGGGAGGGCAGTTATGTTTTTGTAGATGTTGGTAAATTGAGCTAGAGTTTACAAGATGCATGGTGAGGCGGCAAGATAGGGTAGTGCTTGTAAAACCAATGTAGCTGTTAGATTTGTTATCATTATGGGAGTTATATTATAAATAACATTGGTTCTTTCTAGTGGTTTATGAGTTCGAGAGGATTTGTTTCTTACTACAAGATTTTGGGTTTTAATTTTATTTATAGCAAATAATGAGTCTAATTTCATTATTATTGTCAATTGTGTGTATGCTATTTTTCATGGCCTTTTTTCTAATCTGAAGTTTGGTGGCATTCGATTACAAAAGTATGTTAATATTGTTGTAGTATATATATATATATATATATATATATATATATATATACACATATATATATTAGTATTTCATGTGTCCACATAAAATCTTATAAGGAGATATATTTTTTATGTATCAATTTTCAGTATTTACTTCAACAGTGCTCGATACGTAAGTAGAGCTAGGTAGTAAGTTACGAAAATATATTTATGGCACTTAAGCTACACAGAAGCTCCCGTGTTTCATCCGGGGGGGGGGATCTTCAGACTAAAATGCATTTTAGCTTGAAGATTCCCCCGGGGATGAAACGCGGGAGCCTCTGTGTAGCTTAATTGCCATGAATATATTTTCATAGCTTACTATATATGAATACCCATCCCAGAACGGGAAATATTTACTCCCCGAACAGTTTTGCATCACTTTTATGCCCCTAACCCTAACTCTAACCCTAACCCTAACCCTAACCCCCTTACGAAGATTAAAATAAAGATAGACTTATACTTAAAATAATGTCAAATCATTATTTCAATTTTGATTAAAATCCATTACATGTTTTCTAGAAAATATCAACATTTTAGACATTTTCTAGCAATGGATTTGCATCAACATTGAAATAAAGATTATAGATCTACGGTTTAATGGCATTATATTTTTACTTTTATCTTTGTGAGAAGACATAAAATTGGTGTAAATCTGTTCTGTTTGGGGAATAAATGTTACCCGTCTTGGAACGAGTACTGTTATAGTTTATATATGTTGGTGACCATTTGAATAATGTTTTAACTAAAGTTCCCCCCCCCAAAAAAAAGCATGCACAAATATATTAGAGTTCTTTATTTTCACTCATATAATGAAGAGTATTTGTTTTTAAACACAAGACCACTTTCAGAAAACGAGTTTCGTAGAGGCATTAAAAAACAACGCAATCAATATCCATGTCTCTCAAAGTCACAATTTCTCCTAAGGACATATAAAAAAAAATCACAAGAAAAGATCCATTGTCAAATACCTCGGTAATGGATTATGCTCCGATGAATTGGCTACTCTGGTGCCCCCTCGACGTAAATTCACTAGACCAACTCGACAATCAATTATATCCTATCCATTCACTGTGGAGGTCCCCAGCTGCCGGAGAGCTTTCTACTCAAATAGCTTCTTTCCTCGTGCTGCTGGCCTCTGGAATTCCCTCCCTGTCCCCTGTTTTCCCGACAGTACTGACATGCAGAAATTTAAAATTAATGTAAACAGACATCTCGCTG
>OY744553.1:8069603-8082103 GCA_963556195.1 Sepiola atlantica
AAACAGCTCGATTGATTATTGAGCACAATTTTATAAGCACAGTAAATTTTCTATGGATTTTTTTTGACCCTGTGGATCCAAACTTTACCCGAATTGCTAACTTTATATAGATAGAGATATAAGGGTAGACTCCTTAGGTTTAACTACTTCTCGCGAACGACTGATGAGGGGTGGGGTGTAATTGAGTCTGAGGCGATCGCACAGATAACGAGCGTTGGTGTAAGGCGAATCATGTGCTCTTTCCAGTGGGTGTGCTGCGCCGCTGCCTGCGAGAAACCGCCCATCCCACGAGATATCGCGAACAAAATCTCTGTCTCTGCGCTTCTACACTACTTGATATCTTGAATGATTCATTCATAGAAATTTCTTACTCGAACTTTCATTCATAAAAAAAAAGTCATTACTTTCTTTCTTCCTTTCTTTTTTACGCTGCCAGAGATGCATACACGCTTGAGACATGTACTCGCCAAATACGCGCAAGATCCATGCACGCGAGATGCTTAAAGTTACGCCCACGTTCATGTGCGGGATGAGGCGATGGTGGAGTGGACACCGGCCCGGATTAGGGATATTTTAAACAAAAATTACTGATGGCTCTCCACTTTTTGTCCTGTCTTTATTAACCTGTCACCGCTCATCAAGGCCCAGAGGCCGTTCGAGGATCAGGGTTAATGGGGTTCTGTCAGGTGTATGGGAGACAAACACCTTGAAGATATCAGACGATGGTTGGATCTGGTCAGAATTTGAATATTTGTCAGGATATTTATTTACTCCTCGCGGAGTTAGGCACAAGGCCAGTTTTATCTTACTCCCATAAGTAAGAGGTGACCCAAGATCGGGTCGAGCAAGTGGGGTTAAAAGCCAGCGCTCGAGAGGTGAGCACTCTGGCCATTTAAAAATTGCCTGGGCAGCCCCGTCGGCATTCCCCTGTAGGGGCGCCTCAGACAGTAAGCAATAAACTTACTCCTCCCCAAAGAGGGGAGGCGAAGCCTGGGAGGGTGGACCTCCTAGAACTGCACAGGACAGGCGTGCAGTATCCATCGGAACAGGTACTACACTTTGATCTTAGCCAAAAGGCCGAGGATAGGTTAACAAGAATTTGTTTACATCGGGCTTGAAAACAACAATATTTTGTACATTGGTCCCCACATTCCATGAGCAATGTTTCTCACAAAGGGGGAAAGAATTTCTGTTTTCTTGGTAGGAATCTATCTATCTAGCACTTATCTATGTGTATATATTTTAAGAGTTCGAACGCAAAACGCGATAAATCCAATTCATTTAAATTGAGACCTTACACAATAAAAACACGAATATATTAAATCTAGACTTCGAATGAAAGTAGATTTGAATTGAAATCAATAAGAAATGATTTCGGTATCATATTCTGTAACGCATAGTTTTGGGGTGTCGTCGAATGTTGAAATGCAACACTTTTTGTAGGGACAGTCTCGTGATTTTGCAAATGGCGTTTATCGCGTTTTGCATCCGAACTCTTTATTTATAGCTAGTTTTTTTGTTTTTTTTTTACCCTTGAAGTAGTATTTTTAGAGCTCCTTACATAAAGTGGCTTCATGCCTTGTCTGAAACGATTTCCATAAAAAAAAACATATTGCGATTAGATTTGAAGCAACCCCGTGATGTTCCGTTCCACAGACGGGCAGTATTTGGAAATAAACTCTGCTCATGGAGGTTTTTTTATTACAATGGCTTAGCAAGACCAAGAGCCACTCGAGTTCAATGGTTAATGAGATGTAATGACTTCCCCTATTTACTTGCTCCCTCAAGAGGGCAGTGTTAGACACAAAGTCAGTTTTTAATGTGGGGGAAAGAAAATCAAGCTCCCTCTAAAAGGGCAGTCTGGTTTGGGACAAAAATGAAAATTGTCCCAGTCTGGAATAATTTCTATTTCACTGATTGAAGACAGAAAAGATGAAGTGTAGTATCAGAACGGATACTACACTTTGCTCTGAACCAAAAGGACAATCGATTTTCGACACATCCGTATATGCCTGCCTAAACAAAAGAGCAGAGTTAAACACAAGGTAGGCTTTTAATTGCCGAGAAAATCCAGCTCCCCAAAAGGGGTCACTCTGGATTTAGACAAACATCGAAATTACCTCGGACTAGAATGATTTCTTCGTTACAAACCGAAGACTGAAAAGAAATACAGCATCAGAAAAGCTACTAGACTTCGCTCTTAGCCAAAAGATCAACAAAGTTTTCAGTTAAAAGATGATTTTTTTTATTACTGCTAAATGGTCACCACTTGTCAAGGTCAGATGCCACTCGAGGATAAGGGTTAATGAGATGGATGGATGGATTGTCAGTTGAATGATGAAGAATATTATCAGATGATTTTTTATACTAATGAGTCACCACTTATCAAGGCCAAAAGCCACTCGAGGATAAGGGTTAATGAGATGGATGGATTGTCAGTTGAATGATGAAGAATATTATGAGAGGATTTTTTATACTAATGAGTCACCACTTATCAAGGCTAAAAGCCACTCGAGATAAGGGTTAATTAGATGGATGGATTGTCAGTTGAATGATGAAGAATATTATGAGAGGATTTTTTATACTAATGAGTCACCACTTATCAAGGCTAAAAGCCACTCGAGGATAAGGGTTAATGAGATGGATGGATTGTCAGTTGAATGATGAAGAATATTATGAGAGGATTTTTTATACTAATGAGTCACCACTTACCAAGGCCAAAAGCCACTTGAGGATAAGGGTTAATGAGATGGATGGATTGTCAGTTGAATGATGAAGAATATTATGAGAGGATTTTTTATACTAATGAGTCAACACTTATCAAGGCCAAAAGCCACTTGAGGACGTAGTTTGCATACTTGTGAAGGCTGTTTTTTTTATAGGAATCCGTTTATTTTTGATTTTTTAATTTTTTAAAATGATATGTCACCCCAAGGAAGGCAGGACGCCACTGTAGACGTAAGGGGCTACTGAGAATTAGGGAGTAAGTTTTGGGAGTCATCACTAGTTGTGAGCTGTGCAGCGAGATATTTGTTTACATTGATTTAAAATTTCTGCATGTGAGTAGAGTCGGAGGAAACAGGGAGCAGGGAGGGAGTTCCAGAGGTCGGCAGCATGAGGAAAGAAGCTGCTGGAGTAGAAGGCTCTCCGGCATCTGGGGACCTCCACAGTGAATGTATGGTACTTAGCTGATTGTCGTGTTTGTCGAGTGTATTTACGTCGAGGTGGCACCAGAGCAGAAAGTTCATCGGACCACAATCCATTGAATTATTTGATTAAACAAGCACAAGGATGCAACATTGCGGCGATGGGACAGGGGCTGGAGCTTGGTGGATAGTGAGGGACCTATTAAGTTGGCGACTCTTTTTTGGACCTTGTCTAAGAGGGAGAGACTAGCGGATGATGCACCATCCCAGATGTGGCAACACTACTTCATGAATGGGCGGATGGTGGCTTTGTAGAGATACAGGATAATGTCAGATGTGAGAAGTTTACTAGCACGGTAGAGGGAGCTCACCATCTTTTGCAGCAGCCTTGGCAATGTCTTCAATGTATTTGTTCCAATTCATGTTACCTGTGAGTGTGAGGCTATTAATGGAATATTAAACATGATTAATGAAATAAACTAAATTTGATTACTTAATTGTTGACATTGGATTTGAAGACGACCGTTTTGGAGTCTTCAGGGAAGAAGTGCCGCGGTAATGTGTTTCACATAGGGGAAGGTATTGCAAATAAGCTCGTCGCATTGAAATTGAGCCTGACACTAGGTACATTGAGGAAGAAAGGAAAGTTGAAAGGGTTTTCCGCTGTTCTAATGAGACGAGTTTTTGCTGCGAAGATGTTGGCAACCTTCACGTGGACCCTCTCGAGAGTACCAGAATTATCAGGCATTTCCAATGTTGTAACTTGCTGAGTCGTACGTATGGAGCGTGTTTTATCTGCATAATGGATGGCATCTCGCGCTGTGGAGTCGGTTTTTGTTCAATTACGCGCCAATGCCGTCGGGAAAGGTATAAACCGAAAATACACCCCCCTCCTCAAATATAAGTAGAAGTGACTTGTGTCCAACTAATTGTATATATTTGTCTTATTTTGAGTATTCGCACTACTGTTCTCATCTTGGTTTTTATTTTTACAACGTTTCGGCCGATGTAACCTCCGACCTTTTTCAGATGCATCGTTTGAAAATTTGGGAATTTTTCTGTCTAAACTCAGGAACCTATCCGGAATTTCGAACTGGACTTGAAAAATAAATATTAAGGGGTAGATTGTTCTCGTTCCGTCAATTATAATCAGGTTAATTAATTATTATTATCTTATTCTTAGTTATTTTCGCTTGTAATAACGATTGAACGTTCAACCCCCAGAAAACTGTCGCTTAGAACAGATTTTGAATCAACGCCTTTGACTGTTGCGTCATGTCCATGTCGATTCGCCTGAAGAAGGTCGGAGGTTAGATCGGCCGCATTCATTTGTATTATTTGTACAGGGTGGGCAAAAATAAGGGTCCTATTTTTAAAAATTCATAACTTTTTTATTTATTGATTTAAAAAAAAATTTTTTTTTAGAATAAGTAAAGGACCCCTTCCGAAGCAAGCATGAGCCGTATTAGCCCTAAGGAACGTACCCTCATTTAGAAAACATTATTTTTGCTTAAAAAACTCAAAACAGTGTAAAAAACAATACTTTAGTTTTTGTAAGTTTTAAGAAGTGTTTTTCGGCTAAAATTTGTTTTGTTTATTTCAAAAAATCTCGGAAGGGTCAGTCTACACACACATAAAGTTTGGTGAGTTTAACTTTTATTTTGTGGAAGTTATTCAAATTCAAGTTATTCAAATTTAAAGATAGGACCCTTATTTTGGCCCACCCTGTATTATTCGGAAGACTATTCTCATCTTGGTTGTTATTTTCACAACGTTTCGGCTGATGTAACCTCCGACCTTCACTAAGAAGAGTAGAAAGTGACTAACTTGGGTTTTCATTTGGCAGACTCGTAACTCTCGTTTCCATTATTATGTCCTTTACTCCTCACATTTCATGACAAAGGGGGAAGAATTGCTGTCTTCTGCGTCGAAATATATCCATCTAACACTAATCGTGAGCTAGTTTGTAACCTTGAAGTACTATTTTTTTTTAGCTCCTTAAATCAAGTGGCTTCATGCCTTGTCTGGAGCGATTTCCATAATAATAATAAAAAATGCATATTTTCTGAACTTGCAAATCTTTCTGCAGAATTCCGGTATTTCAATCTTAAAGTACTGATATCGATCCTGAACCAGTTTTCGTGAGGTTCGACTCGGAAACGTTCGGCTGTCCTACGCAAACGCCCGAGAGTTGACGAGCCGATTTGTACCAGACGACAATTTTGATACGGTGCTGCGTCCTATGATCATAATGTTTTGCTCGTTTTGTTTTTTGTTGTTGTTGTTAGGGTTAAGGGTTAGGAGTTAGAGGTTAGGGTTTAGGGTTAGGGTTTAGGGTTCAAAAATATTTATTTGATAACAGTAATTTCGCTCTGTTTTGCATGTTTTATTTGTTTTGTTGTTTAAAAAATTTCTTGCAACTATAACTAAAAATTATAGGACGCAGCAACGTATCAAAATAACAAAAAAACATTTATTTGATAACAGTAACATCGCTATGTTTTGCTTGTTTTTTTTTTGTTGTTGTTTCTTTTAGAAAATTTCTTGAAAATATAACTTACAAACACAGGACGCAACACCGTATCAAAATTGTCGTCTGGTACAAATCGGCTCGTCAACACTCGGGCGTTTGCGTAGGACAGCCGAACGCTTCCGAGTCGAACCTGACGAAAACTGGGTCAGGATCGATATCAGTACCAAACTTAACCCTTATTAAATCCACGAGGGTGGATTGTTCTCGTTGTGTCAGCCACAACCGGGTATAAGTTTTAATTAATTAAGTTGTTCTTAGTTATTATCGTCTGTAGTAAGGATTGAACCTTCAGCCTCCATAAGACTGTCAATTAAAACTGATGTTTAATCAGCCGCCTTTGCACGGGGACAAACAAGGTAATCGACAATTCATTGACATAGCTGGAGGCTGGGAGCCGGTAAAAAATGCCCGAACAATGTTTGTAACACGTTCTGACTCTAATTGTCCCTTCCAGACGAAAACGATTCGGACAATGGGCGTCGGCTATCCTGTGACCATTAAGTGTCTGTTAAAAGATTCTAAAGAGAAGATAATTCACGCCCGCAAAAAAAGAATACTTATGGATGGCGACGCTGAGGAAGAGGGGGGTGGGGCGTATTATACACGGAGACTTTTCTTGCGTCAGTGAGAAGATACGGTGGTTCGGAAATGTACGAAAATAATTAATTTTTGACGGACTCTATTCTATAAATACAAGATTTGATAACGGACAATAAGCACATCAGAAAAGCTGCTTCTAATTTTAATGTTATAAATATAGACGACGGACTGCCTACGCCAAACAATTACTCATGCCACACACACACACACACACATGTATATATATATATTTATATGTATATATATATTTATATGTATATATATACATATATATATATATATATATATATATATTTATATGTATGTATATATATATTTATATGTATGTATATATATATTTATATGTATGTATATATATATTTATATGTATGTATATATATATTTATATGTATGTATATATATATTTATATGGATGTATATATATATTTATATGTATGTATATATATATTTATATGGATGTATATATATATTTATATGGATGTATATATATATTTATATGGATGTATATTTATATATATTTATGGATGTACATTCATATATATTTATGTATGTATGTATGTATATTTATATATATTTATGTATGTATATATATATATTTGTATGTATATGTATATGTATATATTTATATGTATATGTATGTATATGTATATATTTATATTTATATGTATGTATATGTATATATTTATATTTATATGTATGTATATGTATATATTTATATGTATATGTATGTATGTATATGTATGTATATGTATATATTTATATGTATATGTATGTATATATATGTATATGTATGTATATATATGTATATGTATGTATATATATATATGTATGTATATGTATATATGTATATGTATATGTATGTATATATATTTGTATTTATGTATATAAGTATATTATTCGTATGTTATAAGTATATATATTTGTATGTATATATGTATATATATTTGTATGTATATATATGTATATATATTTGTATGTATATGTATATATATATATATATTTGTATGTATATGTATGTATATATATATATTTGTATGTATATGTATGTATATATGTATGTATATTTGTATGTATATGTATGTATATATATTTGTATGTATATGTATGTATATATGTATATATATATTTGTATGTATATGTATGTATATATATATTTATATGTATATGTATGTATATATATATTTATATGTATATGTATGTATATATATATTTATATGTATATGTATGTATATATATTTGTATGTATATGTATGTATATATATATTTGTATGTATATGTATGTATATATATATTTGTATGTATATGTATGTATATATATATTTGTATGTATATGTATGTATATATATATTTGTATGTATATGTATGTATATATATTTGTATGTATATGTATATATATATATATGTGATTTTTTGAATGCTTACCAAAACAATCCGTTCAGGAGATCATTCATCACCACGAAATACTTTTTCTTTTAAAGTTTATTTATTTATCATATATATCCTAATTAAAGAGTTTTTTCCTACACGTGTTTCACTACCAAACAGATCCTTGCTTGGCAGATCATCAGGGGAATTAAGTACCCGGAGTAAGAGTTTCAACAACTGACAATACACAATGTGGTGTTGCCTTAATTGAGGTCACTTAAGAAGAGGACAGAATAATAAAATAAAAATAATAAATAAAAAATGTCTTAAAAATGTAGCTCGTAAGATTTTCGCAGTATTGTTGCTACTAAGCAAAACAGCAAAGAATTAGTCCCAAATGCATGCAAAAGAAACAGGAACAATGTGCGAGAATACACATTCTCGTCGGGCGGCGCAACGGTGAAAAGCATCTGTCCCCAAACAAAACACAGTTCACATGTAACCGTTCTAAGCCACTGATAGTGTGGGCATTCCACATCTATTCCATCAGAAGAAAACACAACATAAATGTCCGTTTGGAATGCATGTGGTTGTGCGAACCTTTTTTTAGGGCTGACTAGCTCCCATTCGAGATAAACACACAACGAGACAAATGATTGAATTATTCAATCATTTGCCTCGTTGTGTGTTTATTTCGAATGGGAGCTAGTCAGCCCTAAAAAAAAGGTTCGCACGACCACATGCATTCCCGACGGATATTTATGTTGTGTTTTCTTAACCTTGCAACTTAGATCGCATATAGAAGAGTAATATACAGGGTGGGCCAAAATAAGGGTCCTATCTTTAAATTTGAATAACTTGAATTTGAATAACTTCCACAAAATAAAAGTTAAACTCACCAAACTTTATGTGTGTGTAGACTGACCCTTCCGAGATTTTTTGAAATAAACAAAACAAATTTTAGCCGAAAAACACTTCTTAAAACTTACAAAAACTAAAGTATTGTTTTTTACACTGTTTTGAGTTTTTTAAGCAAAAATAATGTTTTCTAAATGAGGGTACGTTCCTTAGGGCTAATACGGCTCATGCTTGCTTCGGAAGGGGTCCTTTACTTATTCTAAAAAAAAAAAATTAAAAAAATCAATAAATAAAAAAGTTATGAATTTTTAAAAATAGGACCCTTATTTTTGCCCACCCTGTATAAGAAATATAGGGTGTTGCTATTCTGTACAGGTTAGGGTTAGGGTTAGGACTTAGCTGAAATTGGGCGAAGGAATGGGGCAAATTTACGCATTTATTCAGTTAGATAAAAGCAGACGCCGAATAACACTTATTACGCTATTGCCTTGCTTGAACAGTATTTATTCCCATCAGAAAGTAATGCTTTAAAAACACAGGAAATTCTGATTTTCTCCATTGTTTTGGTTTGGTAGTTTGGTAGTTTTGTTTTACGGCATATCAACCCTTTTTGGGTTATTTAATGCCGAATCTGGTCATTATAGTAAAAGTTTTTATGCTTCAAGTTCTGTATATCTTCAAATGTTTAATCATCGTTTTTGGTTTGGTAGTTTTGTTTTACGGCATATCAACCCTTTTCGGGCCATCTAATGCCGAATCCGGTCATTATAGTAAAAGATTTATGCTTCAAGTTCTAAAAATAAAATAAAAAAGGGGAGAGAGAAAGGGAGAGGGGCTGTTGTTTTTGTTTTTGGTTTTGTAGAACATAATTAAGTTTTACAAAAAAAAACAAAAAAAAACGTCAATGTAGGTGAATTTCGTCTCAGGGAGCCACAGGGCAGCCTGATCTGGTATCACCAGTCCATTGTTTTGAAAATTTTCCACCGTCCTATTGATAAACATCAAATAGTTTTTTTTTTATTATTAGTAGCACAATCTATATATCAGGTCTGATACTTATTGAGTGATGACGCTACCAATAAAAAAAACATCCATATGAATTTTATCAATAAGGCGAGTCTAAATTTGAGCCCAATTGAATAATGATTTTACAAAGTACAGTTATTTAAGTGAAACCTAACTAATGCAGTGATTATAAGAAATGAATTGACTAACAAGCAAAGTGATTTTCCAACGAAGGACTTGGAAAATTCCTTAGCTTGTAAGTCAGTTAATGCATGTTTCTTCAGTGGTTGAACACTTTTGACAACATCTACCTATAACAGGTTTAAGCTCTCCCTGATTTATCAAATTGTTCATAGTGGCCGAGTGGGTTAAGGCGTCGGAATTTGGCTTATAACATTGTTCGTGTTTCAGGATTTCGAATCCTGCGACCGGTTTGATAATTATCTCTACACTGACGATTCTCGAAAGGATAAAACGTATACGTATGTAGATAAAAAACAGATATTTATAGTTATTTGTCGCCCCCAGTCTAGGCTGGGCACTGTAATGAGTAGTATTAATACAGCCGTCATCGTAGCTTAAATGCATGTTCTGTTCAGTAGTTCAACACTCTTGACAACATCTACCTATAACAGGTTTTAATTCTTGCTGATTCATCAGATTGTTCATAGTGGCCGAGTGGGCTAAGGCGTTGGAATTTGGGTTATAACATGACTCGTGCTCCGGCGTTTCGAATCCGTCGATCGCTATGAGTAATTATCTCTACACTGACGATACCCAAAAGAATGAAACGTATACGTATGTGGATAAAACCAAATATATATATATATATATATATATATATATATATATCTATATATATATATATATATATAATAATCCAGGTAAAACATCCACAGGGTAGTAATCCAAAGAATTTCAACCGGTTTTTAAAAAGTGCTTAATATCAAATAGAGCTTTTATATATGATTATTTTTTTCTAACTCTGCCTGATGAGATCTCAGTTATAACAGCTGTTGATCGATAACATCAACATGCCAATGTCGCAGATTTTGTACATGTCTGTGTAAATAAAAATTATCATATATATACACACACATATATATATATATATATATATATATATATATATATATATATATATATATATATATATATGGAGTTTTTATAACAAAGATGTCAATGTAAAAATACGTGTCAATCTCACGAAGTTTAAAGATGTTCGTGTATCCAGCTATAAAGTTTTGTAGCTTATTAGACTTATTAAAATATAAATGTATTTTTTAACATAATTCAATCTCTAAACTGAGGAATATTGTAACATGTATTTTGCGTTCATAAAATATATAGGAATAACGCCTTGGGGGAAACAAGCGTCGATTAACTCGGATTTTATATAATACTAGAAGCGTTGGTGCTAAGACTCCCGGGCAACACTGGATAGGTAGGGCTAATAGTATAATATATCAGGCTTGGTGCCTGGCGCTAATTAAGATCATGCCTAACAAGTTGAGGGTGGTGTCATGCGTAAACAGGTTAATCTATGCCCGAACATCGACCTTTGACCTCGTGGGAAAAAAAGCTAAGATTTAGCAAACACTTGCCAGACCGGAATTACATTAGTTCTTTCTAATAAATAAAATCATATGTCCACCTATCTCTCTCGGTTAGTTTTTATATAAAGACTCAAACACTACTATGTTGATTTCCACCAAACTTTGCACGCAGATAGTCTACGGCCCCACGGAGTAAGCTTGTTATGTACAATTGACCCACTGGCATCTCCTTGGCCTTTTGGCTAAGGTCAAAGTGTAGTATCTGTTCTGATGGATACTGCACCCCATAGACTGGTATTGTCTTGGCCTTCGGGGCTTGATTTACGCCGGTCTATGGGTCTGTCCTGTGCAGTTCTAGGAGGTCCATCCTCCCAGGCTTTGCCTCCCCTCTTTGGGGAGGAGTAAGTTTATTGCTTACTGTCTGAGGCGCCCCTACCGGGGAATGCCGACGGGGCTGCCCAGGCAATTTTTAATGACCAGAGTGCTCAACTTCTCGAGTGCTGGTTTTTCTAATCCCACTTTCCCGACCTTGTGTCACATCTTACCTTGTGGGAGGTAGATAAATAAAGCATCTCCTTGGCCTTTTGGCTAAGATCAAAGTGTAGTATCTGTTCCGATGGATACTGCACGCTTGTCCTGTGCAGTTCTAGGAGGTCCACCCTCCCAGGCTTTGCCTCCCCTCTTTGGGGAGGAGTAAGTTTATTGCTTACTGTCTGAGGCGCCCCTACCAGGGAATGCCGACGGGGCTGCCCAGGCAATTTTTAAATGGCCAGAGTGCTCACCTCTCGAGCGCTGGCTTTTAACCCCACTTACTCGACCCGATCTTGGGTCACATCTTACTTGTGGGAGTAAGATAAAACTGGCCTTGTGCCTAACTCCTGGGGAGGAGTAAATACCTCGGCCTTTTGGCTAAGATCAAAGTGTAGTATCTGTTCCGATGGATACTGCACTTAATAGATCGGTATTGTCTTGGCCTTCGGGGCTTGATTTCCGCCGGTCTATGGGTCTGATCTGTCCTGTGCAGTTCTAGGAGGTCCACCCTCCCAGGCTTTACCTCCCCTCTTTGGGGAGGAGTAAGTTAATTGCTTACTGCTTGAGACGCCCCTACCGGGGAATGCCGACGGGGCTGCCCAGGCAATTTTTAATGGCCAGAGTGCTCACCTTCTCGAGCGCTGGCTTTTCAAATCCCACTTTCCGACCTTGTGTCACATATTCCTATTGTGGGTAGGGGTTAAATAACGCCTTTTGGCTAAGATCAAAGTGTAGTATCTGTTCCGATGGATACTGCACCCCATAGACTGGTATTGTCTTGGCCTTCGGGGCTTGATTTACTCCGGTCTATGGGTCTGTCCTGTGCAGTTCTAGGAGGTCCATCCTCCCAGGCTTCGCCTCCCCTCTTTGGGGAGGAGTAAGTTTATTGCTTACTGTCTGAGGCGC
>OY744553.1:8087103-8089603 GCA_963556195.1 Sepiola atlantica
TCCCAAAGGTGTTAAAACCCTAGCAAAGACCAAGGGCTTCAAGTTTATCCTAATATGTAAGTTATAGCTGAAGTGGGAATATAGGGAGTCATACCTTTTTCAAATGTATTGAATGTATTAATAAAAGTTATACAATGGATCAGGTAGAAATCGAACCCGGTATGCTGAGTCGATAATTCATGCTTGCAGACGTATAACGCACTTGCTAGTCTTAAAGTCTTAAAGTTCAGGGGACACTTTTACCGGCGTTGGTTCTAGTTGTCTTGGAATTCTTATTGCCACTAGACTCGGGCAAAGTCGGCTCAGAACAGGAGATGTGCTGTTGTGATTGCGCAACCAATGCTTCACAATAGATTTCCATGCAGAGGGTACCCATTGTCTCCATAGACTGACCGGAGGTAAACTAGTGAACACGATACTATCCAACGGTGGATTTATTGCTGTCGGACTGAGGTATAGTTCTGTTAAATCTTCCTAGGCTTTACCTTCTGTCTGAGAAGGGGTTAGTGTATTGCTGATCGCTTGAAGCGCCCCTACCCGGCAATGCCGACGGGGCTGCTCGAGCATTTTTGTAGGACAGAGTACGCTTATCCTTTTGTCTAACCCCTAGCGAGGAGGTCAACAATATGATACAGTGGATCCGGTAGACATCTTTCTCGGCCTTTTGGCCGGGATCAAAGTGTAGTATCGGTTCTGATGGATACTACAGCCCATAAATTGGTATCATCTTGGCCTTGATTTACGCCGGTCTATGGGTCTGTCCTGTGCAGTTCTAGGAGGTCCACCCTCCTAGGCTTTGCCTCCCCTCTTTGGGAAGGAGTAAGTTTATTACTTACTGCCTAGGGCGCCCAACCGGGGAATGCCGACGGGGCTGCCCAGGCAATTTTTAATGGCCAGAGTGCTCACATTCTCGGGCGCTGGCTTTTCAAGTCCCACTTTCCCGACCTTGGGTCACATCTTACCTTGTGGGAGTAAGATAAAACTGGCCTTGTGCCTAACCTCCTGGGGAGGTAAATAAATTGCAAACGTATAACGCACTTGCTAGACTTACAACTCAGTTGAGATATAAGACGGAACCTTTTTTTTAGTTATCTCTTTATGAGGTTTGACACAAGGTCAAGTGTGGGGGTAAAAAGCCAGCGTACAAAGATTAGCCCACTCTGGTTTACAAAAAAAAAATGCCTGAGCAGGCCCGTCGTCTCACGCGATTCATAATAAACTAACCTCTTCTCAAAGAGAAGGCATAGCCTGGGAGGGTGGACCTCCATAGATCGAACAGAATCATACCTCAGCCCGACAGAACAAGGTAAGAATAAACAACAGCGGTCCATACATTGTAGGACGGATTGTCGGGGACGTATCCTCGACTGGTACGAAAAGGGAAGCTTATCTCGACGTTTTTTTTTTAGTCGTCTTGGACATATTGCCATTAGACTCAAGAAATGCCGGTTCAGGAGAGGAGAGCTTAGGGTTGTGGATTGCGCAACATATACTTCACGATACCCTTGCATGGAGTATCGATTTTCTCGTTATACAGAAAGGAGGTATAGTACGGTGGCTAAGTGGTTAACGATGCGGACTGAGGACCTGGGTGTGCCGGGTTCGAATCCAGTTCGTTCCACAGAAATGCTTTCAGAAAAACCCACACCTGACCTTGTGTCTAACGTCATCGAGAGGAGATAAATAAAACACTAGGGAAAACAATACAGTATTATTTACCTTCTCTTCAGGAGGTTAGGCACAAGGCAATTTTTTATCTTACTCCCACAAGGTAAGATGTGACCCAACGTCGGGAAAGTGGGATTTGAAAAACCAGCACTCGAGAATTTGAGCGCTTTGGTAATTAAAAATTGCCTGGGCAGCCCCGTCGGCATTCCACGGTAGGGGCGCCTCAGGCGATTAGCAATAAACTAACCCCTTCTCAAAGGGTGAGAAGGCAAAGCCTGGGAGGGTGCACCTCCCAGAACTGCACAGGACGGACAACCGATAGACCGGCGTAAATCAAGACCCGAAGGCCCAGACAATACCGGTCTATGGGGTAAAAATGAACTTGTGTCTAACGTCCTCGAGAGGAGGTAAATAAAATGCTAGGGAAAACAATACTGTGGCCCCGGTAGAAATCGAACCCGGAGAATCCGCGCTTGCAGGCGTATAACGCACTCGCTAGTATTAAAGTTCAGTTAAGATATAAAGAGAAAACTTGTCCTCTCTTCTTCTTTTTTTTTTTTTTTTATATAGAAACACAATTTTTAAAGTTACCAGTGTTTGCGAATGTGTTCGTTTTCTGTTAGCTTCTGCTGATTGCGAAGTTACAACCACCGCCGCCGCCATTACCAATTTCGTTGTTTTTTGTTCTTTTTTGTTCTTTTTTTTATTCTTTTTTTCTTTATTGTCATAGCTGCTGCTGATAATATATATTTTTTTATTTTTGTATGTTTTTTTTTCTTTTCTTCTTCTTCTTTTTTTTCGTCTCGTTCTTTCTTTCTCCCAACATTTTGAA
>OY744553.1:8094603-8112103 GCA_963556195.1 Sepiola atlantica
TTCAGTTTTTATATAGATATATATATATATATATGTGATCGATCATCCGTGAAAAGAACTTTCAGCAGTTTACCGTATGAAAGGATATACATCTCGGATTGCTATTGCAGTAGTCACAGCATTATCGGAACGACTACGACTCCACGTGGGGTCTTGTCATGGTATGCTTCCACGGTAAGTACTATTGATCCTATTTAAAAAAAAAAAAAGAAAAAAAAAAGAAAATTTCTTCTTTCCTTTCCTTTCTTTACGGTCAAAAAAAGAAAAGAAACTGATGTATACAAACTGTTGAATATAAACCTCAAATGAATAAATGCGGAACTAACGGTGAAGTCAAAAACGCTCTATTTGAAGTGGACACAATAGACGCACTACCTTGTTTATAGACTGCTTATGTATATGTGATATCAGTTGCAAGGTTAACTAATTTGCATATTGGTTTTGAAAAAACACATTTTATTAATTAACTATTTTTTTTTATTATTATTATTATTTTTTTTTTTTGACTCAGTGGTTGTTTTGATTTTAATATAGCAAATAGTTCTGTTTCGCAATATTTTTTTTTTATTTCCTGGACAAATATTTAGCATTTGTGTTCAAATGTTCGTTTTTTTTTTTTTGTTAGAGGGACCGACTTGATTTTCAACAAGTTGTGATCTATTTCTAAATTGCAAGTTAAAAATTAAATATATTTCTTCTTTCCTTTCCTTCCTTTACGGTCACAGTAGAAAAAAAAGTTGTCTCGAAATTACCAAAATGTTAATGTTTATCAGGACCGGCGGGACAGTTATAACAGTGGGAGGGGGCTCTCCTAAAAAGTGGGGGGGGGGTCGGTTAAACACATGCATATATAACTTCATCATTGATGACCGTAAAGTGGGGGGGGGCAAGTAAAAAAAAAGTGTGTGTGTGGGGGGGGGCAAGTAAAAAAAGTGTGTGTGTGTGTGTGGGGGGGGGGGGCTTGAATCCCCCCTGCCTCCCCCGGTGCCGCCGTCCATGTTTATCTATCTATATGAATAAATGAGAAATATTTTGTTTCGTGTTTACAACAACGTTATGAACGAAATGTTTATTATTTTTAATTAATGTTTCAAGTAGCGAAATTTGCGAAGAGATAACGAGCCGGCAGACCAACTAGTATCTTATGTATCGCTATTTATCTAAATTAAGGTAGGTTTATAAGTCTGTATTTAAAGGATTCACTCCTAAACTAATTACTCGATCATTATGGATTTTGGAACACAGCTGCTACGCGCAAGAGGTCGTAATGAGGGCTATATTTAGTTTAATTTAGTTTCGTGCAAATGAGTATGGGAGGGGGCTTCGTGAACATTCAGATACCTACGATTTTTGTGAACTTAAAACAGACATTTATTGATAAATAAGTCTACCTTTTAAAAGATTTCTTAACCCCAAAAGTTTGTCGCGGTTTCGTCGCTATCCGCAGAAGTGGTACCATTGTCGCCTCTGTCTCAGCAGAAGAAGAGGCAGAATTCTGTCACGGGAACCGCCAGCCAGAGGTTGTCGTAATGATGCCTACCATATCCAGGTTTAAAGCCGCCTTAAACAAACATTCAGACGGTAAATAGATGCAATATTTTCTGTCTATTTTGCAATTTGCCATTTTTTTTTTACCAATAAAATTGATTAATCAATATATTCTCCAAATTTCAATTTCTTTTGAGTATTTGAAAAAAAGGTTTTCAGGGGAATAATGTGGACACAACCTCCCATTTGTAAAATTCAAATATTTCAGATTTGCATTAAATTTTATCCATAATCATTAAACACCCATTAAGCAAGACTCACTGAATTCCAATTTCTTCTGAAGAACTCTTAAGCTTAAGCCTTAAATTTTAGACATTTTCTAGGATCAAAATACTGTAATTGGATTTAGAGCAAAACTGGAATAAGGATTCTAGACATAAGTTTTATATAATTATATATTGATTTTAATTTTTGTATGGGGACATGAAGTGGTGCAACATTGTGCTGTACGGTGAATTAATTTTACTCATCCTGGGACGGGTATATGACACGAGCCTCTATATACCCGTCCCAGGACGGGTAAAATTAATTCAAAGTTCCGAATACGTTCATCGAACACTCTCGACTAGTCTTCTATCTGTGCCCGCTTCTAGGTACATATACATCTTAATTTTCCTTAAAGACGTGTCAGTTTCCGGTGACCGAGTGGATATAGCGACTGCTTGCAGATTCTAGGCTGACTCTGTGAACTGAGTTCGCGCCTCCCGACCGTCTGAAATTGTTACTTTCCTGCATTGATGAGAGCAATAAGCTTGAAACGCTAGCGTCTGTGGGTATTAATAATTTTATATATATATATATATATATATATATTAGTATTTCATGTATCCACATAAAATTTTATAAGGAGATATAATTTTTTATGTATCAATTTTCAGTATTTACTTCAACAGTGCTCGATACGTAAGTAGAGCTAGGTAGTAATCTATGAAAACATATTTATGGCAATTGAGCTACACAGAGGCCCCCGCGTTTTATTCCCGGGGGGAATATTCAGGCTAAAGGCAAACAAAAAAAAAATTTAGCCTGAAGATTCCCTCCGGGGATGAAACGCGGGAGCCTCTGTGTAGCTTAATTGCCATAAATATATTTTCATAGCTTACTTATATATATATATATATATATATATATATAATGTGTGTGTGTTTGTGTGCGTGTGTGTATTTTGGCTGCATTTCTGCTCTAATGCATGTTTATTTAAAACTATTGACACAAACTCTAAACTCCGATTTACTATTTATTATAAAGAAGGCTAAAACAGCTGACAGATTAATAGGAAATAACCCGGCGTCCAATAATAGTTTACTAAAAACTAGTAATCCCGTATATGTGTTCAAATGCTCAATGGGAATATGTATCCCTACAAATAATACATATATTGGCACGACTAGAAAAAGCACTTCTCACCGCCTAACATGCCATCCCCTCCTCTCCCTTCACAGCTCCATCTACCATATCTAATCGCACGTGACGCCCCCCCCCCAAAAGCGACTTCAGAAATATATTAACAAAAACACTGTAAACCTCGCTGTCTCAAATTGTAACCTTCGCCTCCCCATTATCGGAGCATTACTCATTCGAGCATCAACCAAACACGATACAGTTTAAATTTTGTAACCTCGTCACGTGCTTGACGAAGACTCATGATAGTTAGAATCTTTTGGGAATATGTCGAGTTCTTATTCACACTGGAGCACAACATTAGATCGTTGGTCCGCCAAATCGAAAAATAGGATTAAAAAAGGAATAGACAGGAACTTTCACTTTTGTTTAATCAAACATATATATGTGTGTGTGCAGGCGTCTATATGTATCCGTGTAAATCTGTGCGTGTATGTGTGTGTATATATGTAAATATGTGTACATATGTGTGTGTATATATGTATATGTCTGTGTACATATGTGTGTGTATATATGTATATGTCTGTGTGCATATGTGTGTGTATATATGTATATGTCTGTGTGCATATGTGTGTGTATATATGTATATATCTGTGTACATATGTGTGTGTATATATGTATATGTCTGTGTGCATATGTGTGTGTATATATGTATATGTCTGTGTACATATGTGTGTGAATGTCTATGCGTATATGTGTAAATATGTGTGTGAATGTCTATGCGTATATGTGTAAATATGTGTGTATATGTCTAGGCGTATATGTGTAAATATGTGTGTATATGTCTATGCGTATATGCGTAAATATGTGTGTGTATATGTCTGTGTATATGTGTAAATATGTGTGCATATGTCTATATCTTTTTGTATATGTGTAAATATGTGTGTGTATATCAATCTATTATACCAAGGCCGAATTAATCAACGTTTGTTTCTCTAAGGACTTCTTCAAATATACTTTAATTTCACAAAATGTATCATAAATATTCCTTAGTGTTGGGATTGAGTTATGTTGTAAAATACAAATATTTTAATTTTTTTACTTAGCCTTTAATTGTAATTAACTGAACAACTCACCCATCTCTTCCTTTCCTGCTAATTTACATTCTGTGTTTGTACGCACCGTAAACACGTGTGTGAATTAGATAGTAAAATAATAAAATGATTTACTTCTGATACTGTAGAAGAACAGTAACTTTTTAATTTTTATTTATGCATGGGGGAGGGGTTTTAAAAATATGTCACAGTTTATGGATTTTCGAATGAAATCAACATGGAACAAATAATAAAAGTGGTTGTGACTAAACGGGTCACTAATAGTTTAGTATCTGCATATGTGAGTATATGTCTATATATGTGTGTGTGTATATATATACATGTCTCTCTATATATACGTGTGTGCATATATATAGGTGTATACATGCCTATATATGTGTGTATACCTGTATATATGTCTATATTTTTGTGAATATATGTATATATGTCTATATATGCGTTCATATATATATATATATATATATATATATATGCGTCTGTATATGTATGTATGTATATATGCGTCTGTATATGTATGTATATATGCGTCTGTATATGTATGTATATATGCGTCTGTATATGTATGTATGTATATATGCGTCTGTATATGTATGTATATATGCGTCTGTATATGTATGTATATATGCGTCTGTATATGTATGTATGTATATATGCGTCTGTATATATGTATGTATGTATATATGCGTCTGTATATATATATGTATGTATATATGCGTCTGTATATATATATGTATGTATATATGCGTCTGTATATATATATGTATGTATATATGCGTCTGTATATATATATGTATGTATATATGCGTCTGTATATATATATGTATGTATATATGCGTCTGTATATATATATGTATGTATATATGCGTCTGTATATATATATGTATGTATATATGCGTCTATATATGTATGTATATATGCGTCTATATATGTATGTATATATGCGTCTATATATGTATGTATATATGCGTCTGTATATATATATGTATGTATATATGCGTCTGTATATATATATGTATGTATATATGCGTCTGTATATATACATATGTTTGTATATATGCGTCTGTATATATACATATGTTTGTATATATGCGTCTGTATATATACATATGTTTGTATATATGCGTCTGTATATATATATGTATGTATATATGCGTCTGTATATATATATGTATGTATATATGCGTCTGTATATATATATGTATGTATATATGCGTCTGTATATATACATATGTATGTATATATGCGTCTGTATATATATATGTATGTATATATGCGTCTGTATATATATATGTATGTATATATGCGTCTGTATATATATATGTATGTATATATGCGTCTGTATATATATGTATGTATATATGCGTCTGTATATATATATGTATGTATATATGCGTCTGTATATATATATATGTTTGTATATATGCGTCTGTATATATATATATGTATGTATATATGCGTCTGTATATATATATGTATGTATATATGCGTCTGTATATATATGTATGTATATATGCGTCTGTATATATATGTATGTATATATGTGTCTGTATGTATATATGTGTCTGTATATATGTGTCTGTATGTATATATGTGTATGTATATATGTGTCTGTATATATATGTGTATGCATATATGCGTCTGTATATATATGTATGTATATATGCGTCTGTATATATATGTATGTATACATGTCTATATGTGTTTATATATATGCATACATGTCTATATGTGTTTATATATATGCATACATGTCTATATGTGTTTATATATATGCATACATGTCTATATGTGTTTATATATATGCATACATGTCTATATGTGTTTATATATATGTATACATGTCTATATGTGTTTATATATATATGTATACATGTCTATATGTGTTTATATATATGCATACATGTCTATATGTGTTTATATATATGTATACATGTCTATATGTGTTTATGTATATGTATACATGTCTATATATATGTGTGTATATGTATACATGTCTATATATGTTTGTGTGTATATGTATACATGTCTATATATGTTTGTGTGTATATATATACATGTCTATATATGTTTGTGTGTATATATATACATGTCTATATATGTTTGTGTATATATATATATACATGTCTATATATGTGTGTTTGTGTGTATATATATACATGTCTATATATGTGTGTGTGTGTGTGTCTATATATGTACATGTCTATATGTGTGTGTGTCTATATATGTACATGTCTATATGTGTGTGTGTCTATATATGTACATGTCTATATGTGTGTGTGTCTATATATGTACATGTCTATATGTGTGTGTGTATATATATACATGTCTATATGTGTGTGTGTATATATATACATGTCTATATGTGTGTGTATATATATACATGTCTATATATGTGTGTGTATATATATACATGTCTATATATGTGTGTGTATATATACATGTCTATATATGTGTGTGTATATATACATGTCTATATATGTGTGTGTATATATACATGTCTATATATGTGTGTGTATATATATACATGTCTATATATGTGTGTGTATATATATACATGTCTATATATATATGTGTGTATATATATACATGTCTATATATATATGTGTGTATATATACATGTCTATATATATATGTGTGTATATATATACATGTCTATATATATATGTGTGTATATATATACATGTCTATATATACATGTCTATATATATATGTGTGTATATATATACATGTCTATATATATATGTGTGTATATATATACATGTCTATATATGTGTGTGTATATATATACATGTCTATATATGTGTGTGTATATATATACATGTCTATATATGTGTGTGTATATATATACATGTCTATATATGTGTGTGTATATATATACATGTCTATATATGTGTGTGTATATATATACATGTCTATATATGTGTGTGTATATATATACATGTCTATATATATGTGTGTGCATATATACATGTCTGTATATATGTGTGTGTATATATATATACATGTCTATATATATGTGTGTGTGTATATATATACATGTCTATATATATGTGTGTGCATATTTACATGTCTGTATATATGTGTGTATATATATATACATGTCTATATGTGTGTGTATATATATACATGTCTATATATATGGGTCTGTATATATATACATGTCTATATATATGTGTCTGTATATATATACATGTCTATATATATGTGTCTGTATATATATACATGTCTATATATATGTGTCTGTATATATATACATGTCTATATATATGTGTCTGTATATATATACATGTCTATATATATGTGTCTGTATATATATACATGTCTATATATATGTGTGTGTGTATATATATACATGTCTATATATATGTGTGTGTATATATATACATGTCTATATATATGTGTGTGTATATATATACATGTCTATATATATGTGTGTGCATATATACATGTCTGTATATATGTGTGTGTGTATATATATACATGTATATATATGTGTGTTTATATATATACATGTCTATATATATGTGTGTGTATATATATACATGTCTATATATATGTGTGTGTATATATATACATGTCTATATATATGTGTGTGTATATATATACATGTCTATATATATGTGTGTGTATATATATACATGTCTATATATGTGTGTGTATATATATTCATGTCTATATATGTGTGTATATATATACATGTCTATATATATGTGTGTATATATATATATACATGTCTATATATGTGTGTGTGTATATATATACATGTCTATATATGTGTGTGTGTATATATATACATGTCTATATATGTCTGTATATATATATATATACATGTCTATATATGTCTCTGTATATATATATATACATGTCTATATATGTCTGTGTGTATATATATATACATGTCTATATATATGTGTGTGTATATATACATGTATATATGTGTGTGTGTGTATACATATAGATGTCTATATATGTATGTATATATATATACATGTCTATATATGTATGTATATATATATACATGTCTATATATGTATGTATATATATATACATGTCTATATATGTATGTATATATATATACATGTCTATATATGTATGTATATATATATACATGTCTATATATGTATGTATATATATATACATGTCTATATATGTATGTATATATATATACATGTCTATATATGTATGTATATATATATACATGTCTATATATGTATGTATATATATATATACATGTCTATATATGTATGTATATATATATACATGTCTATATATGTATGTATATATATATATACATGTCTATATATGTATGTATATATATATACATGTCTATATATGTATGTATATATATATACATGTCTATATATGTATGTATATATATATACATGTCTATATATGTATGTATATATATATACATGTCTATATATGTATGTATATATATATATACATGTTTATATATGTATGTATATATATACATGTCTATATATGTATGTATATATATACATGTCTATATATGTGTGTCTATATATATATATGTACATGTCTATATATATGTGTGTGTGTGTGTATATATACATGTCTATAGCACTTGATCTCTATATGAGATTCATTAAATATTCGAATATTCCATTTAAGTTCTCCTTTCTTTGTCAAATGTTGAGTTAGTAAAGAAGTGAAGAACATTAATTTTTCTATCTCTAACTTACCAGTTAACTATGTTATAGTATATACTTGTTTTGGTCTCTTGGTCTTACCGGATTTCAAGAAAAGAATTCATCTAGTCTGGTGGAGTATGCAGCTAAGTACTGTTACTTGTGGTAAGATTACTTGTTGAATGTGCACTGTTCATCATATGAGCCAGTGTATAGCTGTGTTGAGGGGATTTTATTTGGGCTTCGAATATTTTTTTTATTTTTAATATTTTGCCAGGGTTTACTTGTAGGGTGAATGGTACTCATGCCAGGTTGTCCTGACACACCCTTGTAAAGAGAGACCGTAGATACTCGAGGATTGTGTCGAGTAGATAATTCAAACACTCATATATATATTTACTTATCTTTTTGTTTTTGCTGGGGATGGGGCATCCTACCGGATGCCAGACATTCACCGGCTATTTCAGACACTCTAGCCGAAAGATCTTTTTAAGATTCTAACCGTCCCTTTAAGTGCAATTGTTTGTATCTCTCTTGCACTCAGTTCACCGGGTATATTCGCCAGATAGTTTTTGAAATTCTTTTTTATTAGTCCTGGTGCTCCTATAATTACTGTGATGATGAAGATCTTCCTAAGATTCCAATTTCTTTTTATGTCGTACATAAGACCTTGGTATTTCGTAATCTTTTCCCTTTTATCCCTGTTTAACCGTGCATAATTAGGGACACTGACTTATATATGTGTGTTTATATGTCTATATACATGTGTATATGTCTATATATAATGTGTGTATGTGTGTATCTCTCGATATATGTGTGTATGTATCTATGTGTGTATATGTCTATATATATGTGAGTGTATTTATATGTCTATATATATGTGAGTGTATTTATATGTCTACATGTATGTGTATATGTCTATATGTGTGTATATGTCTATATATATGTGAGTGTATGTATATATATTTATATGTGTGTGTATATGTCTATATATATGTGAGTGCATATATATATATTTATATGTATGTGTATATGTCTATATATATGTGAGTGTATATATATATATATTTATATGTATATGTATATGTCTATATATATGTGAGTGTATATATATATTTACATGTATGTGTATGTGTTTATATGTATACGTATATGTGCGTGCACGTATTTGTCTATATATGTGCATATATGTTTATATGTGTGTGTATGTCTCGATATATATGTGTGTGTGTATGTCTCTCTATATATATGTGTGTATGTCTCGATATATATATGTGTGTGTATGTCTCGATATATATATGTCTGTGTATGTCTCGATATATATGTGTGTGTGTGTATGTCTCGATATATATATATATAGTCGTGTATGTCTCGATATATATATGTGTGTGTATGTCTCGATATATATGTGTGTGTGTGTCTCAATATATATATGTGTGTGTATGTCTCAATATATATATGTGTGTGTATGTCTCGATATATATGTGTGTATGTGTCTCTATATATGTTGTATATGCATATATACATGTTTATATATTTCGTTTTACTACAGTCGATTTCTCAGAAATCAAGGGGCACTTTCCTGGGGCTAACACCTGATATATATATGATATTCCATTAAATTCGGCTTTATCTCTAAAATAATGAAATTGACCAGTTAATTATATTATAGTATATACTTCTTGTGGTTTCTTGGTCTTACCGGACTCCAGGACAAAAATTCATCTAGTCTGGTGGAGTATCCAGTTTAGTGCTGTTACTTGAGGTGACATGACTTGGAGAAGATGCACCATGGCTCGTATGAGCTAGTGTATAGCCGTGTCGCGGGAATCTTATTTAGGCTTTGAATACTAATATATATGCGTTTGCATATATGTTATATATATATATATATATATATATATATATATATATATATATATATATGTTATATATATATATATATATATATATGTTATATATATATATATATATATATATATATATATAATGTGTGTATATGTCTATGTATATATGTGCTTGCATATATGTGTGTATATATATGCATGTCTATATATGTGTGTGTGTGTATATATATGTACATGTCTATAACACTTGATCTCTATATGAGATTCATATATGTGTTTGCATATATGTGTGTATATGTCTATGTATATATGTGTTTGCATATATGTGTGTATATATATATATATATATGTATGCGTTATATGTATATGTTTGCATATATGTGTATATATATATATGTGTGTATATGTCTATGTATATGTGTGTGTATATGTCTATGTATATGTGTGTGTATATGTCTATGTATATGTCTATGTATATGTGTGTGTATACGTCTATGTATATATGTGTGTGTGTATATGTCTATGCATATATGTGTGTTTGCATATATGTGTCTGTATATATATATATATATATATATATATATATGTGTGTGTGAGTTATATGTCGATGTATATGTGTTTGCATATATGTATATATATATATGTGTGTGTGTGCGTGTGTATATATTTCCGATTGCATATATGCATATACATCTATATATCTGTAATGTGTGCTAATTAAGAACCACGCTCTGTTGAAGGTGACGCCCTTTTTTGACATCTCTATCCTATCGGCAATTCAAGACGGCGAGGGGAAGAGCGAACAGAACACAAAATGCCTTGTCCTCTGACGATGACCACAAGCACCTATGGCCATTGCGATTGAGCATAGTGTTTATTTTCTCGCGTCAGATTGAGAGATTTCCAGAATACCTTTCCAGTACACATCCACACATCAATGAAGTTAAGGACACAATTTCAAACGTATTTACGTAGAGATATTGCACATACACGCATATGTTATTGTACATACCATGTACACTCATGTTAGAAAATACGCTAACACAAACATAAAAATATATATAATGACTTGCATAGACACTTTCATAAAGTTCTGTGCTTTCACCATAACATAAATAGAAAATGGTTGATATGCCGTTTTACGGTCAAACTATATATATATATATATATATATATATATATATATATATATATATATATAATAAGGAATGAGGTAAAATAAAATACCTTCAAAGCATGTTAAAGATGCGATAACAGCATCCAACTAACACGCCCGATTTGCACCAACAGCAGCGGGACAATCCCATAAGATCAGGATTTACAGACACATTGAAAAGGCCAATTTTATTTGGCGAAATATTTATTACTTTAAACTAAAAATGAAGGTTTATATAAAAAAAAATCTGTTACGATTTTTCTTTTTCTTTTAAAATTAATATCGTATCTTTTACATGCTTTGAAGGTATTTTATTTTACCTCATTCCTTATTATCAAATTTCAATTAGATGCTTAAAAAATGAACTTTAATCTCATATATATATATATATATATATATATATATATATAATGTAGAAAAGTGGGGATTAAATGATTCATCATAATAAAAAGAGGAAAGTTAAAAACTGTGATTTATGTATTCATCAACGTTTCGTCTTTATTGAAAGACTTTCTCAAGATGTAGAAAGCAATGTGAAAAAAACATACAGAATATTAATTTTATTTGTCAGAAAGTGTCCAGACTCTGGCATGGTGTTTGACGTCAACAAGCAGATAATTAAAATGAATCTCGCGTTCTTTGAAAGAGACAGGCCACTGCTGATAACGCTACAAGCAAAATCATGATTTTCATTCTCTGCTTGTTAACGTCAACAACCATGCCGAAGTCTGGACACTTTCTGAGAAATCAAAATTAATATTCTGTATGTTTTTTTCTACATTGCTTTTTTCAGCCTGAGGAAGTCTTTCAATAAAGATGAAACGTTGGTGAATACATAAATCACATAGGTTTTGGCTTTCCTGTTTTCATTTTACACACACATACACACACACACACATATATATATATATATATATAGTTTGAATTACCTACTAGACACCATCCTCGAGTGTCTTCGGTCTCTCTGTACAAGGGTTTGTCAGGACCACCTGACATGAGGATATTTACCCCTACAAGTAAACCATGATCAAATATTCAAAATTACA
This sequence comes from Sepiola atlantica, assembly GCA_963556195.1. Lineage (NCBI taxonomy): Eukaryota > Metazoa > Mollusca > Cephalopoda > Sepiida > Sepiolidae > Sepiola > Sepiola atlantica. The sequence continues at coordinate 8,107,306 of OY744553.1, forward strand.
TAGTATCCGCAGCACAAATAAGATCCCCTCATACGAGGAATAGTGCATCTTCTCCTAGTGATGTTACCTCAAGTAACACCACGTAGCTGGATACTCCACCAGACTAGATGAATTCTTGTCCTGGAATCCGGTAAGACCAACAGACCACAAGAAATATATACTATGACATACATGACTGGTCAGTTGGGGAGAAAATACATTTATTATTCTTAACTTTTTTACTAACTCAATGTTTGACAATTAAAGGAGAATTTTAATAGAATATTCGGGTATCTATGTATCTCATATAGAGATCAAGTGTTAGCCCCAGGAAGGGGCCCCTTGATTTCTGAGAACTTCGACTGAAGTAAAATTAAACATTCAGATATATATATATATATATATATGTGTGTGTGTGTAATTATGTTCTTGTAAGTTGTTAGAGTTGAAAAGTTATTTTCGGTTGTGGGTGTACACCTGTTTAATATTAGGACTAAATGTGTTTGTCGAGTGGATATTGCATTTTTCCATTAAATTCATGAATGCGATCGCTATTTCAGTTATATTCATCTAGAGCCCCACCCACTCACCCAGCTTCTCTTTATATCTACACACACAGAAACGTTTAACTATGATTTTAGATATATAATAGACCAGTGGTCCCCAACCGGTGGGCCGCGGACCGGTGCCGGTCCGTAGACCAATTGGTACCGGGCCGTGTGAAGCGGGGTTTTCTGCAGTAACAGCAACTAAAACAAAATATCGGAATAAACTAGACATAAGCAACACACTCCGGGTGTCATTGTCTCCTATTGCTCCCAGATGGGACCGTCTGATTGCAAAGAAACAAGCTCAAAGTTCTCATTGACTTGGTGTTCTAGTAATGTTAAAATGTTCATGCACTTTATATTCGTTTTTTCTGGTGTACCTGTATTTTATTTTGAAAGGAATGTTTAAAGTAAATTTTTAATGTAAACTTTTTAATGATATTTTTATTATTATTTCGAGGCTTTTATTTTCATGTTATGTTGTTGGTACGATGCTACATGTAAGTTGCAAGTAAACAATCTACCCCCGGGCCGCGGTAAAATTGTCTAACGCTTACCGGTCCGCGGCAACAAAAAGGTTGAGGACCACTAGTAACTAGACAACCCGTGACCCGTTGGATCAGTATTTGCGATACAATTTATCATATCCCAATCTCACCCCTACCCCTCCTTTCTTCCCTCACCACTCTTTTCTTTTCATTCATCATATATATATATATATATATATATATATATATATATATATATATAAAGTGGTGTACTGGCTTAAGGAAATTTAACTTGAATAAATTGCCTTTTTTGCGGAATATACCTTGCTCTGAGCAATTGAATTGAATTATGATTTGGCTTTTGCTTCTCTAATTCCTTTCCATTCTTCTTCATTGTACAGGGTGGGCAAAAATAAGGGTCCTATTTTTAAAAATTCATAACTTTTTTTATTTATTGATTTTTTTAATTTTTTTTTTTAGAATAAGTAAAGGACCCCTTCCGAAGCAAGCATGAGTCGTATTAGCCCTAAGGAACGTACCCTCATTTAGAAAACATTATTTTTGCTTAAAAAACTCAAAACTGTGTAAAAAACAATACTTTAGTTTTTGTAAGTTTTAAGAAGTGTTTTTCGGCTAAAATTTGTTTTGTTTATTTCAAAAAATCTCGGAAGGGTCAGTCTACACACACATAAAGTTTGGTGAGTTTAACTTTTATTTTGTGGAAGTTATTCAAATTCAAGTTAGGACCCTTATTTTGGCCCACCCTATATATATATATATATATATATATATATATATATATATATATATATATGCGATTTTATGAAGGCTTACCAAAGCATTCCTTTCAGGACACCAATGATCACCATTAAAGATTTTTTCTTACAAATATTATTTATTCAAATTAAATGTTTTTCCTACACGTGTTTCATTACCAAGCAGGTACTTGCTTGGCAGATCATCACGGAAATTAAATGTCTGGAATAAGGGGTTCAACTGCCGACAATACACAATGTGGCGTTGCAATAGTTAAGTTCACTTAAGAAGAGAAGAGGAATAAAAGTTAAAATTATAAAACAAGAAAGAAGAAAGATAAAAAAGAAAATGTCTTAGAAAAGTAGCTCGTGCATTATTTCTGCCAACAAGCAAATAATCGGTCCCAAATGCATTAAAAATGTGCGATAATACACTTTCACGTCGGGCGGCACAATATATGTATTATATATATCTTATACATAAAATCAAGTCGGTCGGATACTCGAAGTGATACCATGATAATATTGCGTTTAACACATTGCTATTTGATTTTGATTAGCCATTTCTTTTGTTGATCCTTAGTGCATGTTAAGAATAATGTGTTTATTTGATTTAATTTTATTTAATCCTGTTCGCAATAGTTGACCCACGGATGCCATTTATCTTTTCAGCAGCAAATGTAAATTACAAATGAAGGCCATTTCTGATATCAGCAGCAAATTTCGCTAATGATAGTAATATCAAACCTGTTTCTTTGATAATATGGCAATCGTAAATTGTCCTCACTCGTATTCCTACTTCTTTATTTTTATTCAGATAGAAACTAAAGTGGAAATAAATAGGTAATATTTGAAAACGTTTACATTTCTATGTCACATCAGGTCATGGGGTTGGGAGCAACTATAAAAAAAACCTACTGCTCTCTCTTTCTCTCTCTCTATGCCGATTCAGTTAAAAAGAAAGGTTTGAATCGCCCATTGACCACGTCTAACAAGATATTTTCGGTGTCTATGACGTAACTACCGACACACGTAGCTCTCACTAGACATCTAATTTAACATTTCATCTTTTCATATGTGCGGATGTACAAACACGAAATACCTTATATATTATTTACCTCCTCTCCAGGGGAGGTTAGATAAAGGTCAGATGTGTTTTTTTTGAGAAGCCACCGCACTAGGATAATTGAGATCTGGCTTATAAAAATCCCTGAGCAGCCCCGTCGACAATACCCGGTGAGAGCGCCTCAGACGATTAGCAAACATCTAACCCCTTATCAGAGAGAAGATAAAGCCTGGGAGAGTTGACCACCTAGGACTGAATATAAAAGCAGTCCAACAGCAACAAAGCCACTATCGGACTAATTTGTACTATGATTCTGTGTATTATAGAAATAGACAAAATAACCAAGCTAATTACTCATTGGACTGGAGTATTGCTTTACTCCTCTCCAGGAGTTAGGCACAAGGCCAGTTTTTATCTTACTCCCATAAGTATTATGTGACCAAAGGTCGGGTCGGGAAAGTGGGGCTTAAAAATTGCCTGGGCAGCCCCGTCGGCATTCCCCGGTAGGGGCGCCGCAGGCAGTAAGCAATAAACTTACTCCTCCCCAAAGAGGGGAGGCAAAGCCTGGGAAGGTGGACCTCCCAAAACTGCACAGGACAGACCCATTGACCGGCGTAAATCAAGACCCGAGGACCAAGACAACACCAGTATGGGGTGCAGTATCCATCGGAACAGATACTACACTTTGATCTTAGCCAAAAGGCCAAGAATCTTGGACTGGAGTAATTGCATCAAATCTGCTGATAACGTCGCTGGTAATTTGGTTGACTAATTCTAGCGCCCTCGAAAGTACCGGACGCAATTCTCTAACTGTATAAAAACCTATGGTGGCGTACGTATGTCATCTGGGGAGAGATTCTGTTCGGATCACTCTTTCTTTGCTTGCCAGTGTACAACACTGACTTCGCAATTTAGTGTGTGTGTGTGTGTGGAGGGGTTATCTGTTCTCGTCCCCACGAACCCTTTCAAATAAAAGAAATGTTATTAGTCCTTCTCTACTCTATTTTTATGTCCATGGTAGATGCTCGACTGAGCTCCAATCCCTGCCACCACTCTGTGAAAAATTCGCAACAAGAACTTGCTTTGTTGCAACAAGAACTTTCCTTTGTCTCTGTCTGTCTGTCTGTCTCTCTCTCTCTCTCTCTCTATGCTTCTCTCTCTCTCTCTCTCTCTCTCTTTGTACCAAAAATCAAACGTAATTTTCTTGAACATCTCATCTCTGGAACAAAATACAACAATGCTGCTTCCCGACCAACTACAACATGGTCGTCTTTAAATCCAATGTCAACAGAGTCGTCCTCTTGGATGATCAATTCCTCTTAAATGATCTTCTGCCCATTCTACCCACATGGCTTTGGTCAATTCAATTGCAGTGTCACATCTTAAGGGAATACGGCATAATCAAATTGACACACCAGTTTTCATTAGATCACTGAAGTTTAGCAACGTTGAGTCAGTACCAGTTAGAGAACCATTTGTGATGCTGTATGCTAGAGGATGGCAACACATCCATGCCCCAAACCTCAGAAACTAACATCCTTGAACATCGCGCCTGAGCGAGATACCCATGCGACTGGGGACCAGTTGTGAATTTGACATTCCCTAAAAACTTCCCCCTTCGAAAGAAGGGTGCGTGCTGCAACAGGGCAGGACAGGAGTTTAAATCATTTACAGCAAGAACTCGCCTTCTACCACCATTGCAAAGAACTTTCCTTTCTTCCTCTGTGTATTTAAGACCAAACAGAACTTCCGTGAACAGAGATTTTCCAATAACTTCCCATATGTGAAAAACATTACTGCGGGACTGCTTCCCTGAAAACTACTACATGATCGTCTTAAAATCCAATACCAAAAAATGCTGGTCGAGCAGTCCTCTTAAGTAATTAAATTTCGTCTATTTCGTCCATCGTTTTTGATTCCTCTAAATTACTGTTTCATCCAACAACTGACAATCTCATTAAC
>OY744553.1:8117103-8124603 GCA_963556195.1 Sepiola atlantica
CGCTATCTTGAAAAGAAATAGATGTAAATATGTATTCGTCAAGACAGTGTTACGCCCCTTGATTCTGAACTAATATGGAGAATCCTTTGTTTAAAACAATAAAAAGCAAAATAAATAGGGAAATGCGCTTCTGGGCTACACCAGGTAAGAAAAGCTAGTATATATATATATATATATATATATATATTATATATATATATATCTGGGAAAAAAGAAACAATGTTTCAGACAATATATAAAAATAAAAATGGAATAAAGAATAAGCAATTCAACAACTAACAAAAATAAACTCAAAAACTCATGTTGTAAAGTTCCACCGAGATATTTCGGCCGTAGATACGACCATTTTCGATCAGTTAAATGTTTAACTGATCGAAAATGGTCGTATCTACGGCCGAAATATCTCGGTGGAACTTTACAACATGAGTTTTTGAGTTTATTTTTGTTAGTTGTTGAATTGCTTATTCTTTATTCCATTTTTATTTTTACATATATATATATATATATATATATATATATATATATATATATATGAGATTAAAAATGGAAAAAAGCGGAAGATCTGTGAGCTCAACGTTTCGCCCAACTGTTACGTGGGCTTTATGAAGAGCGAACGAAAAATGCTAAAAATGGATTTCACTATGCTATTAACACCATATCTTGTCCTTTGGTTACTGCTCCATGTTTCGTCCCCTAGTATTATCGGGAGCAATTTTAAATTTTGGAAAAATCTCTAAATTATTGTTTTATACATATGGTTTTAATTCCGTTAAAATTAGATATACGAATTTGAAGTTTTAAGGCCCGTTTTCACCCCCCCCCATATATCCTTTATAGAGGACACATAGAGATTCGGTACATCGAGACGCATATTGATATTCGTGACAACTTTCATTGTTTTCCCCGAAAATTTGATGCAGAAGATTTAAATTCTATCTAGAAATGATATATTTGATGTTTTAAGATAGGTTCTGCCCCAATAGTTCACTAAGCAATTCAGAACCACTTCCATTGTCTTCCCCGGAAAATTTAACGTACACATACATTCTAGTTTCTATGTAGATTCTCTAATCTTTCTTTCTTTAAGGAACATAATTTGAAACCCAACAGGTGAATCTTTGACGAAAAAAAAAAATCGGTCGACGAAGTGATCTTACTTTTTCTTCTTTATTCGTCGACCCTCTCACCGGGTGAATGCTGGCTACCCTCATATCAACTGAAGACGTCTCGCATTTAAAATAAACTCGACTATCACTCCTGTACTTTAACCGTCGTCTGAAATACCGAGCGACATTTGGCTTCTCATTACATGAATATATCCATATATTTATGCACACACGCACACACACACACGCGCGCACACACACACACACACACACACACACACACACTTCTCTCCCTCTCTCTCGCGCTCTCTCTCTCTCTCTTTATATATATATATATATATATATATATATATATATACATATATATATAATCCCCATATGCATACACATCCATATATTAGTATATGTATAAATATCTATATCTATATATATGTATAGTTTTATATATGTATGTATATATATATATATATATATATATATATATATATATATATATATATTATATATATATAGGGGTGAGATTTTGCTGCTAGTCGGGTGGGTCGGAGATTTTCTTTGAGAGGGTACAAATGCAGAAAGTTAATCTGAGCACATCCCGTTGAAGTACTTGCAAAACACGCACAGTGATACTACACTGTGGCGATGCGACAGGGGTTGGAGCTTGACAGACAGCGACTGACCTATTAGGGTACAAATTCTTTCTGACACCCAGTCCAGTAAGAAGAGACTAGTGGTTGGTGCACCAGCTCCGATATGGCAACAATGTGAGAATTTCTCTAACCCGGTTAAGGGAGACTACCTTCTTTGCGGCAGGCTTGGCAGCATCTTCTATGTACGTATTTAACTTCATGTTGCATGAGGATGTCAGGCCGAGAAGTTTAACAATAAAACTTTTGGGATAGGAAAGAGACACTGTTGAGGGTGGGTAAATACTTTTGACTGGTATTAATATTGAAAACAATTGCGTTTTCTAAGTACTTTGAGAGATATCAGGAAGTGACTCAATGACCGATTAATTTCAGTGAAGAGGGTTTTCCCAATTCAAACTGAGATCCGTGTTTACAATAAATACTTCTTGATTGTAATCTATTTATATAAATGTAGGTATGTGTATACGTTTCTCTATTTCTATGTATAAGATTCATCTATAAACTAATTAAGCGATCATTATGAATTTAGGAACACAGCTGTTAGGCGTTAGCGTTGGGAATGTGGGCTGTATTTACTTTAATTTAGTTTTATATAAAAAGAGTATTGATTTACTCCTCTCCAGGAGTTAAGCACAAGGCCAGTTTTTATCTTACTCCCACAAGTAAGATGTGACCCAAGGTCGGGTCGGGAAAGTGAGGTTTAAAAATTGCCTGGGCAGCCCCGTCAGCATTCCCCAGTAGGGGCGCCTCAGGCAATAAGCAATAAACTTACTCCTCCCCAAAGAAGGGAGGCGAAGCCTGGGAGGGTGAACATAAAAAAAAGAGTAGAGCTGACGGAATATTTATTAATTGATATCTAATACCTTTTACTAAATATTCGCCCAATTTCAGTTTCTTTGAGGCATTTTATAGTTTTTATTAGGGGGAATAATATGGACACGAACTCCCATTTAGAAATTAAAATATTTCAGATTTACATTAAATTTGATCACAAATCATTAGACACTAATTGAAGAAAACGTTCCTCAATTTCAATTTCTTCAGGCTTTTTTTATCTTAAGCCTTAAATTTTAGACATTTTCAAGAATCAAAATCATGGATTTGGATCAACTTTGGAATAAGGAATCTAGACATAACGTTTTGTAACTTTATATCTTGATTTTAATTTTCGTTAGAGGAAATAAAAGTGGTGCAAAAACTGTTCTGTTCGACGAATTAATTTTACTCGTCCTGGGATGGGGACTCTTCTTGTGCTTTAAAAGGATTAAATTAGCGGCAAGTAAAAATATATATATATATATATATGTGTGTGTTTATCGTTCAAGTTTCAAAGTATTGCATGGAAAGTTAATAAAATTTAAATATAAGCCAAATTAGCAATATAGGATTAATTTATTATTATATTTTTTTCTTACATTAATCCCATCGATTACGGAATAAAATTCCTTCTTCAGGGGTGACCAGTATTGAGTCATTTTTTTTTTTTTTTTGATCAAAAAACAAGAATAAAGAAACTTATTTCTTTGTTAATTTTATAAACGTCAATGATGGTACGACGTCATCGTCTTGCTGTTATGAATGGCGGGTAGAATTCAAAAAACCGGTGTCGAACGAGAAATGCGTTGGCACGCTGTCAAGTAATGTGTGTGTTTATCGTTCAAGTTTCAAAGTATTGCATGGAAAGTTAATAAAATTGAAATATAAGCCAAATTAGCAATACAAGATTAATTTATTATTATTTTTTTTTTCTTACATTAATCCTATCGATTTTGATGAAAAAAAAAATGACTCAATACTGGTCACCCCTGAAGAAGGAATTTTATTCCGTAATCGATAGGATTAAAGCTTGACCATCATATGTATATAATAAAAATGTATTTTCTAACTGTAAGGTCTTATTCATTTTTTTCTTTCTGTTGAGCGAATCGCAGACTAGTATAATCGGTACAACGCGCCCTAAAATGAGGGCCTTTAGTCAGACGAAGCTGCGATTATTCAATTACATCTCTTTGGACTATTTTTAGAGTCCGACTAATATGTTTTCAGTTGATTCTCTCTCCCCCCTCCCCACACGTTGGATCAACGGCTGACACTATTTTGGGACTAAACTTTGCAGACATGTGGTTTTCATATAAGGAATTTAAACTAGTTAGAATAGCTAAGTCTGGCCCAAGGCTAAAAATTATAGATGATCTCCTAATTTGTGTTTCAATATCACATGCCAAAGTATTATACATTGTATACATTGTATATGTGTCTATATATGAACTATTTTTATTTGTTCGGCGTTTCACGGGAGTAAAAGTATAATATACGTTCTTAACTTTACGTCTCATTAAAAATAGATTAGAAAAATAAAATACAATAAATTAATGTATGTCTGTTCGCTTTGCTCGCTTTTATGCAGCAAGATGTTGGTTCACATTACATTTAAATTTCTGCATGTTGATACAGTCGGAGAAACAGGGAGTATGGAGGGAATTCCGAAGGCAAGCGATACGAGAAAAGAAGCTATTTGCATCTTGGGCCATCTACAGTGGATAAGTGGGATTTTGCTGCTAGTCAAGTTGGTCGGAAGTACTTTAAAAACAAGCAATGTCGGGGGTATTTACGTTCAGTGGGTGCAAATGAAGTATGTTCGTTAGGGCATATTCCATTGAAGTACTTGCAAAACAAGCACGGGATGCAGCATTGCGGCGATGGAATAGAGGTTGAAGCTTAGTTAACAGGGCGTGATTTGTTAGGTCAGAGACTCATTTTTGTACACTTCCCAAGAGGAAGAGACTAGTGCTTGCGGCACCAGCCAAAATATGGCAACAATACTCAAGGCATGGACGAATGGTGTCTTTGTAGAGCTATAGGATACTCACATGTGTAATAAGTTTTCTATCCCTGTAAAGGGAGCATACCTTCTTGGTAGCAGACTTGGCAGTATCTTCTATGTATTTCTTAAAGTTCACGTTACTTGTGAATGTTAAGCCGGGCCCTTGGAAAAGGTGCTATCAGCTCTGGCAATCGGTGTTTGAAAAGGTCTTTATAACTGTTAAAGGAAAATAAATGTTTCTTGGTAGCATTGAATGTGATTATCCATCTTTGGTACAATTCTACTGGAGACTGGAGGTCATTTTCTGAAGATGCAGCTATAGCGCGACACCCATGCGGTTAGACACCCTCATTTTCATCCTGCCCAAAAAGGAGAGACTAACTCAAAGAATCGTATAAACCAAAACCAAAATTACGACAAACTTGCCTCATGTGATATTGATCAATTCTAAATCTCAACACTCGGTCTTAGGGTTAGTCGTGAAAAAATGTGGTTATCTGCCCTAAAACAATAGAATGACTCTGGAATAGGTGGTGGATCATTTTACGTTAACTTTGTATACGAAAATTATCCCCTACTCTAAATTCTAAATTAATTGGTTTTTTTTTTCTCTTTCCGCCAAGTTTTTCAAGCTATTCATACGTAATCGCTTAAAAAGTAGAATCTCATATTTTAGGGAGGGGGTGATTCAGCGAAAGGTATTAATCTACAAATCTGTTAAAAAGTTATTTGGTTTTATAGTCAATTAAGGATGATAATTTTCTTCAATATAGACAAAAAATACATTTTCATTAAAACAAAATTCTTTTACTAAAACAATATTATTGAATAGAGAATTGTTAATTTAAAAGATGTCAGTTTGCTTCAGTCCTTTGAAAGGTTAACACTCATTGGAGGAACCATTTTATATATCGTTTAGAGTTTTTACTATACAACAACTGCCAAGAACTTTTCCTATTTTCATCCGTGTGTCGAACATAAGACAGACATTCCATGAACGAAGTTTCTTTCCAGGAACTTCTCATCTGTGAGGCAGACGACAACGTGGTCGTTTTTTTTGTCTTTTTTTTAATAACGTAGTTCGCCCCAAGCAAGGCAGGCCGCCACTGTAGACGTAAATGGCTACTGAGAAGAAAGAAAAGGGGAGAAGGTTGGGGTGGTCAACCTAAACTGGGATCTGCGCAGCGAGATGTCTGTTTACATTAATTTTAAATGTCTGCATGTCAGTACTGTCGGGGAAACAGCGGGCAGGGAGGGAGTTCCAGAGACCAACAGCATGAGGAAAGAAGCTATTTGAGTAGAAAGCTCTCCGGCATCTGGGGATCTCCACAGTGAATCGATGGGATTTTGTTGATTGTCGAGTTGGTCTAGTGAATTTACGTCGAGGGGGCACCAGAGTAGCCAATTCATCGGAGCATAATCCATTGAAGTATTTGTAAAACAAGCACAAGGATGCTACATTGCGGCGATGGGACAGGGACTAGAGCTTGGTTGACAGTGAGGTAGTAGATGATGCAACAGCCCAGATGTGGCAACACAAAAGTCGAATGTCAACAAATACTTCCTCATAAGTAATCCAATTTTGAATTATTTGGATTATTCGGACTAAAGTTCTCATCTTGGATGTAATTTTTACAACGTTTCGGCCGATGTAACCTCCGACCTTCTTCAGGTGCGACTTGTTGTACTCGGGAATCTTTATATCGAATTCTGGAATCTGTACGATATTTTGAATTGAACCCTGTATTCAATCCACGGGATTAGCTTGCACTAGTTCCGCCAGGCATGACGGGGTAGAAGACGTAAATAATTCGTAGTTTAACATTTTTTTTTTTAACATAGTTCACCCCAAACAAGACAGGCCGTCACTGTCGACGTAAGGGGCTACTGAGAAAAAAGGGTGAAGGTTTGGGAGAGGGGTTCAACCTAAATTAAGAGCTGCGCAGCGAGATACCTGTTTACATTAGTTTTAAATTTCTGCATGTCAATACCGTCAGGAAAACAGGGAGCAGGGAGGGAGTTCCAAAGTCCAGCAGCACGAGGAAAGAAGCTTTTGGAGTAGAATGCTCTTCGGCATCTGGGGACCTCCACAGTGAATGGATGGGATTCGGCAGATTGTCGAGTTTGTCTAGTGAATTTACGTCGTAGGGGTACCAGAGCAGCAAGCTCATCAGAGCACAATCCATTTTAGTACTTGTAAAACAGGGACAAGGAATCAACATTGCGGCGATGGGACAGGGGCCGGAGCTTGGTGGATATGAAGGACCTATTAAGTTGGCGACTCTTTTTTGGACCTTGTCTAAAATGGGGGAGACTAGTGGATGATGCACCAACCCAGATGTGGCAACAATACTCCATGCATGGGCGGATGGTGGCTTCTTAATATCACCTGCACTTTCAACCGTCTAGAATACTGTAACTTAGAACTGATTATAACTTAGCACTTTTATCCGTTGCGCCACGGGTTCGAATAATCCAAATAATACAAATTATAAATCCCCAATCTAAAAAAGTTGAGAAACATAATCCAATTTTTTTCATTCTATTAATCAATTTCAATCCTCTCATAATATTCTTCATCATTCAACTGATAATCTATCTATTCTATTAACCCTGATCCTCGAATGGCTTTTAGCCTTCATAAGTTGTGACTCATTAGTAAAATAAATAGAAAAAGATCGTGGTTCACCTCTTAATCAAGGAATAGTAACACGAGGCTAACAACTCAGCATTATAAGGTATTGGTGGAGTGGAGTAAACCTCGTTACTCTCGCTTCCCTTATTTTGTCCTTTAGTCCTCGCATTCCATGTGCGATGTTTCTGACAACGGGGGAAGAATTGCTGTTTTCTGGGTCGGAATCTGTCCATATAACACTTATCGTTGGATGTTTTTGATCTTGAATTATTATTATTCTCTTTT
>OY744553.1:8127103-8164603 GCA_963556195.1 Sepiola atlantica
GATCTCTAGGCTGGAGTGTCTGAAGTAGCCGGTGAATGTCTGGCATCCGGTAGGATGCCCCATCTCCAGCAAAACGAGAATATAAAAAAAAGTGAAATATATATATATATATATATATATATATATATATATATAATATCTATATAAACATATATATATATATATATAATATCTATATAAACATATATATATATATATAATATCTATATAAACATATATATATATAATATCTATATAAACATATATATATATATATAATATCTATATAAACATATATATATATATATAATATCTATATAAACATATATATATATAATATCTATATAAACATATATATATATATAATATCTATATAAACATATATATATATATTATCTATATAAACATATATATATAATATCTATATAAACATATATATATATATAATATCTATATAAACATATATATATATATAATATCTATATAAACATATATATATAATATCTATATAAACATATATATATATAATATCTATATAAACATATATATATATAATATCTATATAAACATATATATATATAATATCTATATAAACATATATATATATAATATCTATATAAACATATATATATATATATATATATATATATATATATATAATATCTATATAAACATATATATATACAGGGTGACCCCCCCAAAAACGGGCCCCAAATCTAATTACGCCCCGTTTCTTAGTATTTTGTCCGAATGAAATGAATTTTGGGGCATAACTAGTTTATTATATTCACAACATCATATCAAAATACTAGGGTCTTTGGCCTTTTTTTCTCCGTTCTACAGCATGTGTTCTAGATTGACTCCTTTTAGCTCCGTGCATTTCTTGAAGCGCAGAACGAAGTTGTCCATGACGTTTTTACAGACTGAAGTGGGAATGGCTCTCATCTACTCCCTGATGGCTTCCTTGAGTTCCGTGATGGTTCTGGGTTTCCCTGCGTACATTCTGTCCTTAAGATAGCCCCAAAGGAAATAATCTGGGGGGCTTAGGTCCGGGCTATGGGGTGGCCACTCAAAATTAGTCTTGAGACTGATCACTCGGCCTCCGAAGTTCTCTTTCAGCCAATGTCGGGACAGGTTTGAGGTGTGAGAACTTGCTCCGTCTTGCTGGAACCAGAACTTGCTCATGAGCGACGGGTAGAGGGTCTGGAGCTTACTCTTGAAGGTTTTGAGGACCTCCACATACCGCTCCTTGGTGACTATCACTGCTGCGCCAGATACTTCGATGAAGATTGGTCCGATGATGCCTCTGACCGAGATTGCAGCCCACACCGGGCAATAAGGAGAGTGCAGGGGCTTGGTGGCTACTTCATTGGGTCTGGAGGATCCCCAGAAGACATTTGTCCTGAAGTTCGCCTTTCCGTCAAGATGGAAGTAGGCTTTATCTGAGGTCCAAAGGAAGTTAAGGAAACCTGGTGTCTCCTCGATCTTATCGAGCATCTTGACTGCCATAGCGCTTCTCTGCTTCTTGTCTGTGGCTGTAAGCGTCTGTATTATGTATGGGTAAGCCCTGATATTGTTCACCAGCACTCTCCTGCAAGTCTCACGGGAGATACCGAGAGACTGACTTCGCTTACGCACAGAGCGTTTCGGACTCTCCTGGAGCGACTCTCTTACACTTTCGACCAGCTCGGCTGTCCGCTTCTTGGGACGTCCCGAGTGGCTTGAACGGTTCTCACTGACAGCGTTGAAGTTCTCCACGGTCCCATACTTCTCGAAGTGGTCCACCCAGTTCTTAATTCTGCTTTTGGGTTGAGCCTGTTCACATCCGAACTGATGCATGAAACTGTCCTGGGTTTTCTTAAACGAGTCTGTCTTGAAGTAAACTTTAACACAGTGCATTCTTTGTCCCATCTCCCACTGAGGTTTTGGTGTACTCACGGTCGTTGATTCTGCCATGTCCTGTAAAATAATGGCAATCGGTGAATAAATAAAGGAGATATCACATAAAGTATACACGGGGCCCCTTTTTTTGTCACCCTGTATATATATATATATTTATATATACATATACGCATATATATGAAATATATATTTATATATAAACATATATATATATATATACATATATACGCAAATATATTTACATATATATACATATATATATACACATACATACACATAATAATTTTATAAAATTTCCGCATTTGTTTAAAAACATTTCTATTTATACAATTGCTTCTGCCCATGTTAAGACATACATTCCCTTGATAAAAAAAACTCAAGACCTTTTCAAAACAACTTCAGTGAATTTTTACCATTATATAAAGCTAGAAAAATATGAATGTATTGATGAAATATGTTTATATAAACATGTATATATATATATATATATATATATATATATATATATATATATATATACTTGGAAAGAGTGTCATAGAGAACAATAGGTCCTTGAAGTACGCCGGCGTTAGGGTTAGGGTTAGTATTAGGGTTAGGGCGTTGATTCTTCGAGCTTCTGACCTCTGCCCTCTTAACAACTACTTTCATAGACATACAGAGAGAAAGGATTGGATGGTTTTGAAGACACTGCCAGATATTCCACGACTAACAAGTTTGTAAAGCAGCCGTTTGTGCCAGACCCTATCGAAAACGATTGATTTAGTTTTCTATTTTCCAGCTTAAATTTAAAAGTCATTGATAATAAGTTTTGAGGGTGTATTTTTTCTGCATTGCTTTTATGAGAGGGGCGGAGCAGGAGCCAGAGGAACGGAGAGCAAGATAGAGAGGGAGGGAGGGGGAGAGTGAGGGGAAAGAGAGTGATAGATGGGGAGAGAGGGGGAAATGAGTTGTAAGAGGAGCGAGAAGAGGAATGGAAGAGAGAGGGAAGAGAAGAAAGAAAGAGGAAGGAGTGAAAGGAGAGAAGACGAGAGAGAAGGAGAGGCAGAGGGGGAGAGAAAAGGAAAAAATTTATGGGGAGATAGAAGAAGAATGAAGAGGATAGAGAGAGAGAAGGAAAAACAGAGTCAATAGGAGAGTGAGGGAGATGGAAGGCGAGGGAGTGATAGAGAAAAGGGGAGGGAAGAGGGGGAGCGAATGAGTGGTCAGATGACCGATAAAATTCTTAAAACCAAACAAGAAAACGAGTTTAAGATGACGCATTATTTACCTTTCTATTCCCCCCAAAATTTCTCTAATAAAAAACTCCTGATTCATGTTTTTTTCTCAAATATTCTCGAGATTTAAAAAGTACATGTAACCAGCCAGAGTTTATTTTGGCCTGTTGAACCCTGACAAAACCATAATAATAATAATAATAATAATAATATTTTATTATCAATATTATTATGTTGTGAAAGGTCAAGGAGGGTGGTAACACCGAAGAAAGAGAGCACCAACTGGACCTCCACTGGAGGGGCGCGGAGAGTGCTGGAACCTTGGGGAGGCTTATTGTCACTCAGATTCCAGAGAAGATCAACGGGCGTTGCAAGCGTGAAATCGAGTGTTAATAGCTGTTGCGATAACGCAAAGTAATTTCGTCAAAATGATAAATGAATTAATTTTAATTTATCATTCTGACGTTTTGTCTTAGAGGGTCAGACGATAAGGCCTTAAGGAGAATTTTAGCAATTTTTTTTCCACGCGCCCGTTTCATTGATTAAAAAAAATATGTCCTCTGAAATTTATCCTACGATTTTGTTGTACGCGAAATTTACATACATACATACATATATATATATATATATATATATATATATATATATATATGTAATTGTGGTTCGTTCACACCTACACAGGGTATATGGATCATAGAGTAAGCGAGTATGTACTCAAATGTCACCTAAACCTGGTAACTAGAAGCGAAAATAACGTCACATGACTCAAAGAGGAAAGGGAGTGACAGTCGGTTAGAAGTCTTTGAGCGAACCGGATGAGTAGAGATGACTTAAGATCCAGGATAAACTAAGGAGCCAAATAACCGTAGCTCGGGATGTCCCCGTCCGTCACTGGCAGAATAGAAGGCAACGACAACATCTCAATAAAAAGAACTTTCTTTAAATGGATAATTTATTCGTTACTTCGTGCTGTTGTGAATCATTTATTTCAGGTGTACCTGTCAGGGGAGGAATGCGAAAAAAAAAAACACACGAAGTAGGAAATAATTGTACACTTATGATTTGTGATAACATTTATTACAACTTATATATTTTATTTAGTTGCGACATGGGAGACATTTCCACCTCCCCCTTCGAGGGGAGGTAATGTAACACTTCCAGTCGTTGTCCGGGAAGCACTGAGGTCATTTACGTTTTGAATTTTTCTTTTTGGTTGCACATTTTTTGAATTTACACAAAAATAGAAATACAATTTTAGTTTTAAAGGGGGGAAAACATTCTTATTCCTCAATTAAAAATATGAGTTATTCCCCTTTCTTTTGTTTTTAGGTGATTATTTTAAAATGTTTCATATTATTAGTCGTCTGTGCCGGACTAATTAATTTTTATGAATAAATGTTAGCAAAGTACGTTATTTTCTTTCGAAATGAACGCAATTGAAAAAAAGGGGCCTACAACTCCAGAAGTCTTGACTGCCCCCGGAGTAAAAAAAAAGATGAAATTAGAAAAGATATTACAGCCCGACCAATGATGGGTTCTTCGACTAGTTCGTAATAAGATTTTTTTAATTAATTTACGCCTTTGACGAACTCTGTTGATCATCCGGGGTCAACATTACCTTACTCGTTGTTGTGTTTTTTAATATCAAGTCGAGGATACGTCTACGACAATCAGTTCGATAGAATCTGTGCCATTTGAATTAGGTGACTTTTTTCTCTGGAGCTGAGGTTTTGTTTTGTGTAGTTCTTAGAAATCCACTCTCCCAGGCTTTAACTTCTCACTTTTAACAGCGGTAAGTTTACTGCTAATCGTCTGAGAAACCCCTACCGGGTAATGCTAACGGGGCTGCTGATGCATTTTTCTAGGCCAAAGTGCTATTCCTCTTAGGCGCTTTCTTTTCAATCCCCACCTTCCGACCTTGTGTCACATCTGTACATACTAGCTCTGTTGCTGTCAGGTAAACCCGGAGATACACAGATTAACGGGTGGACACCATTTTAAACGCTTTTCGACTCCCAAGTCGACAGGTATGTATTCTCGTATCTGGGCGCAAATAGCGAAACAACGCAACGCGAACGAGATTTGAACGAGAGCTGACATTTTTTTTTTCATTGTTCCATTCGATGTTTATCGTTTTCGAAATGCATAGAAACAATAGGCAAAACAAACAAACGTAAATAAATGAAAACCAAATGAACGAATAAATAAATAAATGTATAAATGGTTGTGTCCGTAGACGTGTTTATTTATAACATTGGGGCACACACCCACACACACGGAATTATGTTTATGTCGATGTACATATATAAATATAAATATATTTCTTTATTTATATGAATTATTTATTGCGACTCGCAGGTGAATGTCGCTTAGGCATTATCGAAATTTATGTGTAGAATCTAGATTTATTGGCTTACGTAGACATATGCAATATATGGCATCGTACAACATGACTTTGAAAGTTCAGTCGTACACATTCTCTCACACACACACACACATCTCTCTCTCTCTCTCTCTCTCTCTCTCTCTCTATATATATATATATATATATATATATATATTTCATGTATCATAAGATTTTATAAGGAGATATACATTTTTATGTATCAATTTTCAGTATTTACTTCAACAGTGCTCGATACGTAAGTAGAGCTAGGTAGTAAGCTATGAAAATATATTTATGGCGATTAAGCTACACATAGGCTCTCGCGTTTCATCCCAGGAGGGGAAATGCCTGAAGATTCCCCCGGGGATGAAACGCGGGAGTCTCTGTGTAGCTTAATTGCCCTAAATATATTTTCATAGCTTATATATATATATATATATATATATATATATATATATATATATATATTAGAATGAAAATATATCTGTCGCATTTAAACAATAATCGAGTGGGGAATATTACGATGGACTCGTGCATATAGATATTTAGATGGACCATGTCGATTATATTCGAATAAAAAGCTTGCCATTTAAAATTTGAAAGATTCCGAAAACTTACTAAATTGTAGAAGCGAAATAGCACACAACTGTAGACATAGAATAAACATTACTTTATGGTAACTATGTACATAACAAATGAATAAAGAAAATAAAAGAAATAAAGACACTAAACATAATGAATAGAAAAGAAAATATTCCAATCATGCACCTAATAAAATAAGGCCATCTGTGTCATTTAACACACTTACAAAAGAGATGCACCATCTCTAAACAAAAAAAAAAACAAGTTGTCAAGTAAAGGTAGACAAGTCGTTTGTTTAGGAGAAGTTCGGTCATTGACTAATTAAATCATTAAACCATGAGAAAGAAATAACAACGAATCTGATTGGTTAATTAGCTAGACTAAAAACTACTTAGATATATAAAAATTATCAATAACAATAATCCGTGCATTTATTCTGATTATACCCACGGGGATGAAACATAGACGCCTCTGTGTAGCTTAATTTCCAAAGATATATTTTAATATTACTAATACGCTCTACTCATGTATTGAGTACTTTTGAAGTAAATACTGAACATCTATACCCAATATATCATCTCTTCGATTTGAAATGCAAAACGCGATAAACGCCATTTTAAAAATCACCAAACTGTCCCTACAAAAAGGGTTGCATTTCAACACTCGACACACCTCAAAACTATGTGTTAGCAAATATGATACCAACATAATTTCTTTTTGATTTCAATTAAAATCAGCTTTTATTCGAAGTCTAGATTTAATATATTCGTGTTTTTATTGTTTAAGGTCTCAATTTAAACGAATTGGATTTATCGCGTTTTGCGTTCGAACTCTTCCGTTATTTCCACACGATTCATGGTTGATGTATTTCATTTAATAACCTCATTTCGTTAAATATAAAACCGTTACTTTGGGTAGAAAGGGGTTGCAGGAAAGAGAAGAGGTTAGGGTTAAGGTTAGCCCCACTAGATGTTGGGTTAGGGTTAGCCCCACTAGATGTTGGGTTAGGGTTAGCCCCACTAGATGTTGGGTTAGGGTTAGCCCCAATAGATGTTGGGTTAGGGTTAGCCCCACTAGATGTTGGGTTAGGTTTAGGGTTAGCCCCACTAGATGTTGGGTTAGGGTTAGCCCCACTAGATGTTGGGTTAGGGTTAGCCCCACTAGATGTCGGGTTAGGGTTAGCCCCACTAGATGTCGGGTTAGGGTTAGCCCCACTAGATGTTGGGTTAGGGTTAGCCCCACTAGATGTTGGGTTAGGGTTAGCCCCACTAGATGTTGGGTTAGGGTTAGCCCCACTAGATGTTGGGTTAGGGTTAGGGTTAGCCCCACTAGATGTTGGGTTAGGGTTAGGTTTAGGGTTAGCCCCACTAGATGTTGGGTTAGGCCCACTAGATGTTGGGTTAGGTTTAGGGTTAGCCCCACTAGATGTTGGGTTAGGTTTAGGGTTATCCCCACTAGATGTTGGGTTAGGGTTAGCCCCACTAGATGTTGGGTTAGGGTTAGGTTTAGGGTTAGCCACACTAGATGTTGGGTTAGGGTTATCCCCACTAGATGTTGGGTTAGGGTTAGGTTTAGGGTTAGCCCCACTAGATGTTGGGTTAGGGTTAGCCCCACTAGATGTTGGGTTAGGGTTAGCCCCACTAGATGTTGGGTTAGGGTTGGCCCCACTAGATGTTGGGTTAGGGTTAGGTTTAGGGTTAGCCCCACTAGATGTTGGGTTAGGGTTAGCCCCACTAGATGTTGGGTTAGGGTTAGGTTTAGGGTTAGCCCCACTAGATGTTGGGTTAGGGTTGGCCCCACTAGATGTTGGGTTAGGGTTAGGTTTAGGGTTAGCCCCACTAGATGTTGGGTTAGGGTTAGCCCCACTAGATGTTGGGTTAGGGTTAGGTTTAGGGTTAGCCCCACTAGATGTTGGGTTAGGGTTAGCCCCACTAGATGTTGGGTTAGGGTTAGCCCCACTAGATGTTGAACTCGTCTAGCTACAACCACTGTCAATAATTTTCCTTTCTCTTCTGTGTAGCTAAAATTAAACGAAACTTCCAAGAACAAAGTTTCTTTCCACAACTTCCCGTCTATGGAAAACAATACCGTGGGATTGCTTCTCGACTTACTACATCATGGCCGTTTTGCAAGTCTAATGTTAATAAATTCTTGTTGAGGCGTCCTCTTAAATAATTAAATTATATATATATATATATACACACACATATAAATATATATATATATATATATATATATATATATTTATATAAATATAGTAGTGAATAGTCATATCTCTATGCTGATGAGTCCCGATTATTAAGGACGAAACTATACGTATATAGATAATAAACAATAACAAATATTTATTATTTGTAGCTCCTAAGAAAACTGTAAGTGTAGTAGAGCACTGTAAGTGTAGTATTAACACAGCATGACGTCGCTAGCTTTAAATGCATCGTTCCTTTCATTAAAAAAGTCGAACGCTCTAGATATTAAGCCGCCACATACAGTGTTAACATTATCACCGTTTATTCGCTGTTCAAAATTGGCCAAGTGGTGAAGGCGTCGAATTTGAGTTGCAAAATACTCGGGGGTTTCGAATCGCATGACCGGTAGTGAATAGTCATATCTCTATGCTAATGAGTCCCGATTATTAAGGACGAAACGTATACGTACATAGATAATACACAATAACAAATATATATATATATATATATATATATATGTGTGTGTGTGTGATTGTTTATATTATGATAATCAAAAAGATTCAGTTTTTAATACAATCGTTTATTTTTTGGGGGCAGAATTGCTTGTGGTCTTCCAATTGTTTCTCTCTCGCTATGTGGTTCAAACTTTTGCATTTAATCTCGTTTTATTACAAGTGTAATCCTTAGTGCAATGAGTATATGCATGTATATATATATATATATATATATATATATATATATATATATATATATACATAATCCTTAGTGCAATGAGTTTGTCATTGCACGAGATGTGATTTTCTAAATAAGTAAAATTAAAGGAACGAATCACACGGGAAAATTGTGAATTTCGAATTAACTTTTAATTAGCATTTTTTTTTTTTTGGTATCACCGTGTGTCCCGGTCAAAGTTGTTTTCACATGCGCTCTTTTAATTGATACAAATTCGGATGGCACTCTGCTAGTATCTGTTCCGATGGATACTGCACGCCTGCTCTGTGCAGTTCTAGGAGGTCCACCCTCCCAGACTTTGCCTCCCCTCTTTGGGGAGGAGTAAGTTTATTGCTTACTGTCTGAGGCGCCCCTACCGGGGAATGCCGACGGGGCTGCCCAGGCAATTTTTAAATGGCCAGAGTGCTCACCTCTCGAGCGCTAGCTTTTCAAATCCCACTTTCCCGATCCGACCTTGGGTCACATCTTACTTGTGGGAGTAAGATAAAACTGGCCTTGTGCCTAACTCCTGGGGAGGAGTAAATAAAACTCTGCTAGATCTGGGGAGCACTCGTCGTCTCCTTTACAGAGTAGAAAGGGACTTCGCAATCTAGTGGGGATGGGGGTCTTCTATTCCCTACTATTTTCTTTCTCACAGAAGATACGTTTCTTAGATTTCGCTTTGGCTAAGATCAAAGTGTAGTATCTGTTCCGATGGATACTACACCCCATAGACTGGTATTGTCTTGGCCTTCGGGGTTTGATTTACGCCGGTCTATGGGTCTGTCCTGTGCAGTTCGAGGAGGTCCACCCTCCCAGGCTTCGCCTCCCATCTTTGAGGAGGAGTAAGTTTATTGCTTACTGCCTGAGGCGCCCCTACTGGGGAATGCCGACGGGGCTACCCAGGCAATTTTTAAACCCCACTTTCCCGACCCGACCTTGGGTCACATCTTACTTGTGGGAGTAAGATAAAAACTGGCCGTGTACCTAACTCCTGGAGAGGAATAAATCAATACTCTGTCGTTAGTGGATAGGAGCTCGACTGAGGTCTGATCTCTGGCTTCTCCTTCTAAAACATTCACAGCATGAACTTGTCTGACTACCACCACCGCAAATCACTTTCCTTTCATTCTTTTATCAGAGTGACTATACATAAACTTCCTCTCTCTAGAACACATTAACGCAGGACTGCTTCACCAGTTTCAAACCTCTCAGAATATTCTTCATCGTTCAACTTGAAAATCGATTAATCTTCTTAACGCTTATCCTCGCGTAGCGTTCGGCCTTAATGAGTCTGTGAACATGGGTTATTGGTGGCACATCTCGGCAGGTGTCACTTAGATAACTATTTCTTATCCTGAGGAAAAGTCGACTTCGTCATCCAGTGGGGGTGTTCTCTCATCTTTTCTACAGCCACTTTCGTACAAAATAGACGTTGCTAGTCTCTCTCTGCTCCATCGTTATTTCTATGTAAGGAGCTCGACTGAGCCTCACTCTCTGGTTCTCTCCTTTAAAACATTCACAGCAAGAACTTGTCGTGTTATCACTATTGCAAAGAACTTTATTTACTTCTTCTGGGTACTTAAATCTCTACGGAATTTCTTTCAACATATATGCAACACATTACCGCAAGCATGCTTTCCCGCAGACTACAACATTGTCGTCGTCAATTTAAACATTGCAAAAAACTTTATTTACTTCTTCTGTGCACCGACATCTAAACGGAACTTCTCTGAACATATGTGTAATCCATTACCGCAAGTATGCTGTCCTGCAGACTACAACATGGTCGTCGTCAAGTTCAATGTCAACAAATACAAGTTAGCCCGTTCTCTTAATTAATCAAGTTTTGTCCCATTCGATTAATTGTTTTCAATCCTCTCATAATATTGTTCAACCTTAAACTGACAATCTTATTAACTCTTGTCCTCGAGTTGCTTTTAGCCATGAGTTGATTCAGTAGTACTCATATAGCATTTTTCTTTGTTCTGTCACGCAAACAAACCAAGATGGAGTACTGTTGCCACATCTGGGGTGGAGGTGCCGCACAGAGCACCCTTTTATGCCTTGACAGAGTGCAACATCAATTTCGCAATCTAGTGGAATGATCTATTCTCTTCCCTTTAATCTTTTTCTCACAGAAGAGAAGTTCTTAGTCTTTCTCTACTCTATTTGGCTATTTTGGGCCAAGATCAAAGTGTAGTATCTGTTCCGATGGATACTGCACCCCATAGACTGGTATTGTCTTGGCCTTCGGGACTTGATTTACGCCGGTCTATGGGTTTATCCTGTGCAGTTCTAGGAGGTCCACCCTGCCAGGCTTCGACTTCCCTCTTTGGGGAGGAGTAAGTTTTTTTTTATCAGCCATCTCAAGCGCTTTCGATCTTCGCGGTCGTCTTCAGGGGTTCGTTTTCTTTCTTTTAACTCTGTTGTTGTTGTTGTTGTTGTTTGAGGCGTTTTTATTATTTTTCTCGGTAGTTTTGTTCGGGCTATATATGGAAAGATTATAATTGACATGTACATTAGGTTGGGATATATACAGGTTTTCATGATAGACGCCCCCCTCTCTCTCTTTTCTCCCTCTCTCTCTCTCTCTCTCTCTCTCTCTCTCTCTCTCTCTATATATATATATATATATATATATATATATATATATATATATATATATATAGTGTGTGTATGTTTTTAATTCTTAGTTAATTTTTGTGTCAAAGCACTACCTCAGTGCTTGAAAGAGAGTTAATTATCTTACATACATTATGTCGCATCCCGAGACACACACACATATATATATATATATATATATATATATATATATATATATATAAATAATCATAGTTTGAGTATCCGACAATTGCTTCAGAACCTCCTCGCCCCCCCCCCCCTCAGAGTATAGCCTTGAGGAAGACGAGGAGGTTCTGAAACAATTGTGGGATACTCAAACTATGTTTATTTTAATATAAAAGCTCTAATATACAGGGTGGGCAAAAATAAGGGTCCTATTTTTAAAAATTCATAACTTTTTTATTTATTGATTTAAAAAAATTTTTTTTTTTTAGAATAAGTAAAGGACCCCTTCCGAAGCAAGCATGAGCCGTATTAGCCCTAAGGAACGTACCCTCATTTAGAAAACATTATTTTTGCTTAAAAAACTCAAAACAGTGTAAAAAACAATACTTTAGTTTTTGTAAGTTTTAAGAAGTGTTTTTCGGCTAAAATTTGTTTTGTTTATTTCAAAAAATCTCGGAAGGGTCAGTCTACACATACATAAAGTTTGGTGAGTTTAACTTTTATTTTGTGGAAGTTATTCAAATTCAAGTTATTCAAATTTAAAGATAGGACCCTTATTTTGGCCCACCCTATATATTGAGCACTTTTGAAAAGTAATGGCTTTGTTCATTTTCTTAGTATTTGAACTTAATTAATAAAAATAAAAATTATATATATATATATATATATATATATATATATATATATGTGCGTGTGTGTGTAAAATGAAAACCTATATATATATATCCCAACCTATATCTAAGTTAATTTTAATCTGTCTCTCTCTCTCTATATCCCATAATAAATCCGTGGTTCCCGCCTGCTCCGGCGATTCCCGCGTCTATTTTCGACCCGCGGGTGTGGGAACCACCGCCCGCCCGCATGACGCCAACGTGGGTATTTCTCTCTCGAAATTCTATACAATCTTTCCACCCGTAAAGCTTTGGCCCCTACCCGGTTCAATGCTTCTTGAGAACACGTTTCTGCAGACAACACTCACAAAATGGTGGCCAAAGGTCGCGTGATTTTTCTTCTTCTTTTCTTTATTCGTCATTCTCAGTAATTAGACTGAACAAAATGTCGACTCATTACTGACCGGCGAAATGTTTTAATGTAGAAGTCTAATTGTTTTGAATTTCACTTTTTAACCATAACCTGTTAGGGGTCATACCTAATCAGAATATGTAATGTTTTTCATTGTATCTTTTGTAGTTTCTGAGTTTTAACTGGACAGACTACTTGGACGCCGATGTTTATTTATAAAAAAATGTTATTTGGAAAGAGAGACAGTCACAAAAACATGACAGCGACGGGTTACGTGAGCGTAAGAGAGAGAAAGGCAGACGGATAGGTAGACGGATAGGTTGTCTCGGTACATCTAGATACATTAGGGACAGGACCAGGAACACGTCTTTCTTCCTATAGATCTCGCCAGCTAAGAGACAGATAAAGATTTGCCAGGTTTCGCGACTTCCGTCTGGGGGCACCTCTGACCCTTAGGTGTCACACCCACTTTTCTTATTCAAACACGGCCCTTGTTATGTAACCATTATATGTGAATGTTTCACAAGGTGGAACGAGAGGTTGAAGCTCAGTCGACCACCTTACATGGAAATCACGATAGAGTAGAGAAATGGTAGCATGTGAGAAACAGAGGCCGTAGGAGATGGAAAAATCGCCCCCACTAGACGACGAAATCGATTTTCTACCCTGTCCAGGAAAGAAAGAGTGCCTTGACCGGAACCTTCTCAGATGTGACAGCAGTACTCAATATTAGGTCCATCTTACTCGTATATATATATATATATATATATATATATATATATATATATTTTAACGTAGTTCATCCAAACAAGGCAGGCCGCCACTCTAGACGTAAGGGGCTACTGAGAAGAAAGAAAAGGGGAGAAAGTTGGAGCGGTCAACCTAAGTTGGGATCTGCGCAGCGAGATGTCTGTTTACATTAGTTTTAAATTTCTGCATGTCAGTACTGTCGGGGAAACAGGGGACAAGGAGGGAGTTCCAGAGACCAGCAGCACGAGGAAAGAAGCTATTGGAGTAGAAATCTCTCCAGCATCTGGGGACCTCCACAGTGAATTGATGGGATTTAGTCGGTTGTCGAGTTGATCTAGTGAATTTACGTCTTTATATCTTTTGAAAAAAATATTTATGCTGTTTGGTTTGGTGGTTTGGTTTTACGGCATTCCAACCCTTTTCAGGTTATTTAATGCCGAATGAGGTCATTTAAGTAAAAGTTTTAATGCTTCAAGTTCTTTATATTTTCAAATATATCTTCAGATATTTATTGATGGTGTTTCGTAGAGGAAAATTGTTGTTTTTGTTCTTGACTTCGCAGAACATGATTGAGTTTTGCAACGGGAAAGGAAAAGAACACTGACTTCAATGTTTGCTGTATTTTAAGTCAGGAAGCCTCCTTTTATTCTGGATGTCAAAAACGCTTTAAAATAAGTTAAAACAAAACAATACTTATCCAGATAGGTAGAAGAGTAATTTATCTTGCCTTTGGTAACATTTATTTGTGGCATAGTTGTTTTTTACCCTTTTTTCTGTTGACTACAGTAAATAATTCCCGTTTTGTTTACCATACGATTCATGGCTGAGTTGTATCATTTAATAGCCTCATTTCGACAAACAAACAATTATTTTCGAAATTAATCATACTTATTTATTTCTCTGTGAAGTGTAGTATCTGTTCTGATACTACACTTCACCTTTTCTGACCTCGGTCAGTAAAGGAGAGCTCCTTCTTAATTGAGGAAATTCTTTTTTGTCTCAATCAAGAGTGCCCCTTTTGTGGGTGAGTTGTATTTTTACCCAAATTGATCTTGTGTCTAACTCTGCCCTCGAGGGGGAGGCAAATAAACAGGGACATGGAAGTCTTATCCCAACGGTCTACCACACTGCCAATGTTGGCAACCGAGTCAAATCTTCGATCTTGTTCGTTTCGTATCCAAATCGACCTCTTTGAACTTGCACTTTCTTTTAACATCTTTTGTATTCTGTACTCTTAGTGATCAATTGAATCTACAATATATTTTACTGCGTTTGGGAATGTTTTAGCTTAGAATTGATCATTTTTATTGCTTATAAAAGATTCTATACTTATACTTATTTGTTTCTTTCTATATTTACTGGTAAAATTATGAGCCGTTGGATAACACGCTAGTTTGGGGTTGGACTTAGAAAAAAGTGAGTTGCCAAAACTAGTGTAACTAAGAAAAATATTTCTATGTTATCTCCAGCTATGAGTCAAATAGTATAACTAATTGTGGTGATATTCTTTATTGTTTATAATGGACTATTCCAATTTTTTCTTTCTCGCTAGCTCTATTACATCCATTTTATTCGATCGTTAAACACCACGCAGACTCCCCCATCTCTAGTGGTTAAAATAACTCCGACCACTACCATTCCCCCACACTTTCCACAATAAACTCAATTTCTCCCACTGCTACCATCTATTTGTAGCCCATAATTTATCTTTTCATAAGCGGTATTTTGAGCTTTTCTCCTCCTACTGCTACTGTTTCAAATATTTTTTACTTGTGGGTTATTTTTTAAGACTAATCACCCGGAGGAAGTTTTGAAATGAAGAAAAAAAAACGTTGATAAATACATAAATAATATTTTTAGTTTTCCGTTTTTCCTTTTCCATATATATATATATATATATATATATTTATATATATATATATATATATATTTATATATATTAAAGTATATATTAATTATTTTTACCTACAGACAACGAAGTTGCATGCTTATGGTATCTTCAATGTAAGGGATGTTGATTCACGTCGGTCGGAGGGCACGAACCCGGTTTTACAAATCGCAACTGATTCGTAGTCGGGTGTCATTCCCCAATATAAGAAGAATAAGAAAAACATATCTTTTTTATATAACATAGCATATATCACATAATATACATAACCTTTTTATATAATACCACACATATATATACACACATATATATACATATATACATATATATACATATATATATATATATATATACATATATATACATATATATATATATATATATACATATATATACATATATATATATATATACATATATATACATATATATATATATATACATATATATAATATATATATATATATATACATATATATAATATATATATATACATATATATATATTATAATATATAATGAAGTAATAAAATAAGGTGTCAATCAAATTTTATATGAATTCAAAGTTCAAGCAAAGTATCTTAAAGTCCTTAGCTCATGAGTTTTAAAAGATAATTCTTCTCTTCAGAGGACCATTACCGCAGTTATACCACTACAGATAATACAATTAAACTTTGAAAATATCTAAAAATATATACAAAAATACATAAAAATATATAACATCAAATATATCAAACCAAAAACATACTTTTTTGTTAAATCTATACAATCAATCCAAGTCATACAATTTGAAGAACATAATCAGGAAAGATATCCAGAGGGTTGACTGAAGATTAATCCAGGCGATGAGTACCAGTCCAAATACGATAAATTGAAAGAGCTGACAAAGTTATCTAGTCGCGAAATGCGTCAACAATCGATGAAGTGAAAAGTATCCAATGTTTATGTTAATTATTACAACGATAAATAAATCAAATAAATAAATCAAATCAAATCAAATAATTGGATTGCTTCATATATATATATATATATATATATATATATATATATATATATATATATAAGTACATACATACATATTGGTGAATTCTCTACACAGACGGATTTTTCCTTTGGTGTTTATTATTTTTGACAAAGGGAAGTTTTTTCCCGAAATATTAAATAAATGATCTTTAATAATCACCCGGACAACACACAAACAGCCAACACCGCTGTTATGTAAGATTTTAAGAAAAATAAATTATAAGTCCCATTTCGATTCATTATTTTTGTTCCTTCCAGCTTACAAACTACCCAGCACTTTAAACATACTACTACATATATATATATACATATATATATGTATATACATATATATATGTACATATATATATACATATATATAAACACACACACACACACACACATATATATATATATATATAAATGCTCTTTCCCACACAACCCGTCTTGGTAAATAGAGTCGTGTCTATCCTGATTCAGCTGGCTACGTGTTTCTTCGCGATCCACTGCCAGAACATGTGCTCTTACCGCTGAGATTATTTACTTTGAACTGGACTTATGTGTAAATATTTCTAATATTTCTTCTTATATTCGTGTCAAAGAGAAAAGCAGCCGGTCATTGAGACACGTGGTTGGTTGTATTTTCATGAAAAAATCCGAATAACATCAATCGATCTCTGCTTATTCCAGCATTGCCCAAGATTATATTTTATTTTGCCATGCTCTTAAAGCTAATGCTGACTCATAGAGGTTCGGTCAAGGATTCCGCCATTCTTTCTTCTCTATAGATGTATATACATAGTAAGCAGTGAAAATATATATGGCAAGCAAGCTACACAGGATACATGAAGTACTACGATGTATATACATATATATATATATATATACATATATATACATATATATAAACACACACATATATACTTTCAGAGAGTGTCCGTTGTTTTCCAATACAGAGCAGACTAACACACATATACATACACCCATATTTATCTATATATATAATATTTAAATGTTGAATCAAGTTAAAGATAATTGAATTATCGTTCAATAAAAATCCATCGTGATAATATAAAGCTCAATATATTGAAAAGTGCAATCAATTCTAGAGATGAAAGATGAGAATAAAAAATTGTAATGATAAATATTTATTAGAACATTAAAAGTTTAGAGCAAGGAGCTTCATGTCCTTAATCCATGGATTTTCAAAAATAAACTCTTTTCATCAGAGGATAGAGCAAAAAAACGATAATGTAATTGTAAATGTTATCGGCAACATTTAACTTTGCAAATTTTACATAAAATAGAACAAAATAAAGACCAAAAGGTAGAGAGTCTTATGTTGAGATGAGAGTGTAGCGCCAGGGTGGACGCTGTCCAAAAAACACGTCAAAAATAAAAACAGCTGTTATATTGGAAATTTATGTTGGAAAAAGAGTCACGTGTCTCTAAGTTGAGCTGACTTACAAAAAAAAAAAAAGCCCGTAACGACTAATAATTGAAGCAAATATATTCTTTGATGTTTCTGACTCTCACAAAACAAATATAATTTTTCAATTCATGACAACTTTTCTATTTGTTGTTATTGTGGAAAACAGTGTACAAGAAAGTGTTAAAGATACAGGACACCGCTACAGGATAGCGATGCCAGCTCGTGGGCACATTGATGGCTCAGCAGCCCAGATTTATTTTTAAGTCTTTCGGCAGATATGACAAACAAATTCATTTTGGTTGTTATGCATACAACATTCCGTCCCTCTTTTGTCAATGATGGTAAGGTGTACACTGTGGTTGGAGAACGGACTAAAATATAAATTGTCCTGAGAAGGACAGTTATTTGCAAGTAGGATAGTGCATAATTGTTTTGAACTTCGAACGACGGATCATTTAAAGCCCGTTAATTTATCGTCGATGTAGGACTTTCTCTGCATGTGGTGTTCTCGTCACAAGCTCACTACGACTGCATACCACGATTACCTCCCTCTCTCTAACTCTTTTCTAACCATGTGATGTCACGCCCGTTGTCAGTACACGTCAGAGTCAAGATGACATTGAATGTTTTCGCTGACCCGATGATCTTGGTTCCCTTGTACGTGTCAACGTTAGTCCGCAGGTCTAAACCTCGAGATGAATACTTGCAAAACTTCCCCCTTACTATTTAACAGCACTTCTCTGCTAAGGATATACTCAAACACTAGAGTTTTACAATGTTTGCTTTAATTAAAGAATGCTGCCTAAATAGACATACACAATATATATATATATATATGTATATATATATATATATATATATATATATATATATATATATATATATAAAAGAGAGTAGTGCAATATCAGTGCAGTTTCGACGAGAGGAAAGTATATATGTAAAGGAATAAGGCTACCAACATTTGTAAAAAAGGTTTTTCCAACATTTATTTATTATTTTGTTATTTTATCATTTTATATAACGCGTTTCAAGCGATGGTCCGCTCTCATCAGATATGTAAATCCATTTCCAAATAGATTTACATATCTGATGAGAGCAGACCACCGCTTGAAACGCGTTATATAAAATGATAAAATAATGAACAAATGTTGGAAAAAACTGTTTTACAAATGTTGGTAGCATTTACACACACACACACACACACACACACACACATATATATATATATATATATATATATATATATATATATATATGTGTGTGTGTGTTATGTTGTGTTTTTAGTAGAAGAGACATAACCAGAGTGCTCGATTGCGTAAACGCATATATTATTTAATTTGAAAAAAACCCACTATACATTAGTTTAATCATCCATTTATACCTTTTGTGTCACGGAAACACTTATCACTCAGCGTGCGAGGCTATAGATACCAAATTAAATTAATCTTTGGTTAAAGATCTAATACACTTGTTCGGGGGAGAGTTATACCAACAAGAATGTGTGAGATCACAGACTGAATAACGGTTTCATTTGGTATGTTTAGCCCCATGGGTTGAGTTTTCAATGTTTCTATGAAACCGTAGGTATGGATGTATTATCAAACAAATGTATAGTATTTTTAAAAATAAAAACATGTATGCTCTTGAACACATAATTGACCTATCATTTCTCAAATACTAAAAAACACATTACAATATCTCTATTTATATAAAGTTAAGTCTGCATAGTTGCGGGAAGTTTCTGCTTTCTGATGTAACTTACAAAAGCCACATCATACGCTTCAATACTGATAAAAAACAGCGCTCCTAAAGTTCGACCCTTCCTCGCCGTGCGTGTGTGGGGAGAGGCGATGGCAACGTGGTTGTTGCAGAGTTATGTTGTCTGGAACTTCGGATGCTGGCAGGGTCTCTCATAGCGGACAGGTATGGTACCCAGAAGTAGTTATACCTTAACTCGACTAACGAGGCTCCAGTGAAAATCCAGGAGGATTCGGCGTCCGGATCCGTCGTCCTCTGGTCGTCTCTGCCTCCGTGGCAAGCAAAGCCGTCAGCAAGACTACTATGAGATGCCTGAGAACGGTGGACGAAGTGGGCAAAGTTAGGGTAAGGGTTGACGCAGTGGGTAAAGTTAGGGTTAGGTTGGACAAGGTGGCAAGGTTAGGAGTAGGGTTGACGAAGTAGGAAAAGTTAGGGTTAGGGTTGACGAAGTGGGCAAAGTTAGGGTTAGGGTTGACGAAGTGGGCAAGGTCAGGGTTAAGGTTAACGAAGTTGGCAAGTTTAGGGTTAGGGTAAGGGTTGACGAAGTGTGCAAAGTTAGGGTGAGGGTTGACGAAGTGGGCGAGGTTAGGGTTAGGGTTGACGAAGTGTGCAAAGTTAGGGTAAGGATTGACGAAGTGTGCAAAGTTAGGGTTAGGGTTGACGAAGTGTGCAAAGTTAGGGTAAGGATTGACGAAGTGGGCGAGGTTAGGGTTAGGGTTGACGCAGTGGGTAAAGTTAAGGTTAGGGTTGACGAAGTGGACATGGTTAGGGTTAGGTTGAACAAGGTGGGCAAAGTTTAGGGTTTGGGTTGACGAAGTGGGTAAAGTTAGGGTTTGGGTTGACGAAGTGGGCAAGGTTAGGGTTTACGAAGTAGGCAAGGTTAGGGTTAGGGTTTACGAAGTAGGGAAGGTTAGGGTTTACGAAGTGGGCAAGGTCAGGGTTAGGGTTGACAAAGTGGGCAAAGTTTAGGGTTTGGGTTGACGAAGTGGGCAAAGTTTAGGGTTTGGCTTGACGAAGTGGGCAAGGTTAGGGTTAGAGTTGACGAAGTAGGCAAGGTTAGAGTTAGGGTACGGGTTGACGAAGTAGGCAAGGTTAGGGTTTGGGTTGACGAAGTGGACAAGTTTAGGGTACGGGTTGACGAAGTAAGTAAGGTAGGGTTTGGGTTGACGAATTAGGCAAAGTTAGAGTTAAGGTTGACGAAGTGGGCAAGGTTTGATTACTTAAGAGGAAGCTGCTTCGTATATTTGTTGCCATTGGATTTGAAAACGACTATGCTATAGTCTGTAAAGAAGCAGTAGCACGATAACGTATTCCACGGATGGGAATTTCTGTGCCATAATTATAAACTTCTTACCCCCCCCCCCCAACAAAAAAGTTTCCGAAATACTGTTTTAAAAATGCGTTGAAGATTTGATTGGATGTTTGTTTGTTTTTTTTATTGTTTGTTTTTACCAATTACGTCCGCTTGCACCGGAAGTCGTTCTCTCTGTTTTAATAACACGTTTGATTTATTCGGTGGCCGTGCGCAGAATAATAGATGGGGTGGCACGGGTGGAAACCATTTTGATGTCGGAATAACAGATTATTAATCATGGTCAAATTACGAAGAAGATTAATAGCGTACCCGTCCCAGTTACCCACTCTGTGCCACTATCATACCCTGACACCCTCTTCTTTTTTTTTTTTTTTAACTAAAATCCACCCCAAACAAGGTACGTTGTCACTGAGACGTAAGGGGCTACTTTTAATTAGGGGTCAGAGTTATAGGGGCATCCTATGTAGGGAAGTTGCAGAGCGAGATGTTTGTTCACATTACATTTAAATTTCTGCATGTTGGTATTGTCGGGGAAACAGGGAGCAAGGAGGGAATTTCAAAGGTCATCAATTATTCCCTTTACCCTGATTTCTTATTACATCCTCTGTATTCGCTGGCGTTTATTAATTTTCACTGGTCATACCAGATCAGGCTGCCCTGTGGCTCCCTGAGACGAAATCTACCTACATTGACGTTTTCTTTTTTTTTTTTGTAAAACTTAATTATGTTCTACAAAACCAAAAACAAAAACAAAAACAACAGCCCCTCTCCCTTTCTCCCTCCCCTTTTTTATTTTATTTTTAGAACTTGAAGCATAAATCTTTTACTATAATGACCAGATTCGGCATTAAATAACCCAAAAAGGGTTGATATGCCGTAAAACAAAACTACCAAACCAAAAACGATGATTAAACATTTGAAGATATAAAGAACTTGAAGCATAAAAACTTTTACTATAATGACCAGATTCGGCATTAAATAACCCAAAAAGGGTTGATATGCCGTAAAACAAAACTACCATACCAACTACCATTAATTTTCATCTGACCATCTCTCTACATATACAGGTTCTCTAAGCTAATAGGCCCCGTACTGTATGTCAGACTCAAGTCTCTGTAACATCACCGCAGTGTTGAATCCCTGTGCTTGTTTGACAGGTACTTCCGTGGATTGTGCTCCGATAAACTTACCGCAATTGTACTCCCTCAACTTAAATACCCCTGACTAGCAGAAAAATCGAACCCCTTCACTTTAGAGGTCCTCAGATGCCGAATAAATTTTCTATTGTAATAAATTCTTTCCTCACACCGCTGCCCTTGGAAATCCCTCCACTCTCCCCGTTTCCACGACGTACCACATGCAGAGATTTAAATGTAATGTGGACAAATTTCTTGCTGCCCAACTCCCCTAATTAGGTTGTCGACACCCCGATAAATCTGGCTCTTATCACAGTAGCCCCTTACGTTTCATTAGTAATATGCCTGGCTTGAGATGAACGGAAGTTTTTAAAAAGTAACTATATAATTTTATTTTATGTTTAAATAAAATTATATAGTTACTTTGTTTCGGATAGGTTAATGTTACTTATGGCGGACCCTGTACTTTTCTCCTATACTCTATTAGGGCTTGATGGTATAGTCTGAACTACTACAGGGTGGGCAAAAATAAGGGTCCTATTTTTAAAAATTCATAACTTTTTTATTTATTGATTTTTTTAAATTTTTTTTTTTTAGAATAAGTAAAGGACCCCTTCCGAAGCAAGCATGAGCCGTATTAGCCCTAAGGAACGTACCCTCATTTAGAAAACATTATTTTTGCTTAAAAAACTCAAAACAGTGTAAAAAACAATACTTTAGTTTTTGTAAGTTTTAAGAAGTGTTTTTCGGCTAAAATTTGTTTTGTTTATTTCAAAAAATCTCGGAAGAGTCAGTCTACACACACATAAAGTTTGGTGAGTTTAACTTTTATTTTGTGGAAGTTATTCAAATTCAAAGATAGGACCCTTATTTTGGCCCACCCTGCCACTAGTTTAACACCAAGGACGAATACATAGGCGAAACAAAAATGAGATTATGACACGGATTCAATAATAAGTATCAGACACATGTCACACTAAAGATGTGGGGGAGGGAGATACAAGGTTGCTTCTTATTATGCATTATATCTCACACATTCTATTAGCGATGTTTCTGACAAAGGGGGAAAATTGCAGTTTTTATATACACTTTCTTATACAATGTAATTAGAATGTGTTCGTTCTTTTTTTTTCTGACGTCTACGTTTCGTTCGAAAAATAAGAACAAACACATTCTTTTCACGTCATAGACGCGCCACATATTTTGAATTCTAACGTCTGTTTCGTTCGAAAAAAAAAACGTAAACAACGTTTCTTAAATAAACACCTAAAAAGAAAAATCCACTAATGAGATTAATATTGTTTTAGTA
Organism: Sepiola atlantica; assembly: GCA_963556195.1. Taxonomy (NCBI): domain Eukaryota; kingdom Metazoa; phylum Mollusca; class Cephalopoda; order Sepiida; family Sepiolidae; genus Sepiola; species Sepiola atlantica. The sequence continues at coordinate 8,150,469 of OY744553.1, forward strand.
AGTTCTATTCAACTCAGCATGTTTTCTTTTTTTATGTTTATTAAAAAATTAGTGTACACTCTCCGTCAAAAAACGACAACAAATAACTCATGCTTCGCACTATTATTCAAATAAGAGAACGTCTCAATCGGTGAAGTTAAAATAAAAGAAAGATAAAAGTAAGTAAAAATCCTCAACGTTGATAGTTTAAACACGTGTTAATTTGTATAGAAATGCACAAAAATAAAGCATCTCGTTATGGAAATAGATTGCAGGATTTCTTTCTGAATGCATTTCATACGGCGGGGTTGTTTGCTTTGCTAGTTCCTGTCTTCCTGTCCCTAAACACTTGAAATGATTTCGTTCGAGAGAGAGTATGTTGGCTTTTATGATAGCGTTCTTTTTTTTTTAGCTGAGATACTGCACCTAACAACAACAAAAAAAACGCAGAGTTATAGGACATATATATATATATATATAGTCTAAAGAAGCTTTGCGTTATTTTAAACAAAAAGACAAAAAAAAAAGAAGGAAAATGCAGTTTAAATTCCCACAGAAACTAACTAAATCCAAAATAGTGCACACTTAACATTCGTTGGAAAATTCATAAATAAATAATATATATAATAGTAAGTAAATAAAATAAAAAGGGGGATTAAGTATCTAACAGTGAAACAAAAACAGGAGACCTTAACGTAAGCATCTAATATTAACACGGGGATCATCAGCTGTTTACCATGTAACTGTTTCGGAGATTTAAAAACAGAACAGTTATATGCATGGCTCTCCAATGGTACAGATCAAACTACCATTTCCCCAATCAAGTGTCGAAATAATTCAGCTTAAAATATTACTTATATATAAATAAATAATAATAATAATCAAAATAATAATAATAATACTACCTAAATCCAAAATTGTGCAGACTTAACATATATATATATATATATATATATATATATATATATATATATATATATATATATATATAAAGAAAAGCCAAAAAATATATTATTTACGTATTCATCAACGTTTCGTCTTTATTGTTAGACTTCCTCAGGATGCAAAAAATGAAGAAAAAAGCATACAAGCATAAATGTGTTTGGCCTGCCAGCTACCAACCTCGGTCGGTTATGGTTAGGGTTCGCTAGCTTGCAGGTTAGGGGTAGGGTTAGGGTTTGATAACTTTCAGTGTCAGGGTTTGGTAGCTTGCAGGTTGAGGTTCGCTAGCTTGCAGGTTAGGGGTAGGGGTAGGGTTTGATAACTTTAAAGGTCAGGGTTTGGTAGCTTGCAGGCAAATCAAATTTATGCGTGTATGATTTTTCTTAATCCTGAGTAAGTTTTACAATAAAGACAAAACGTAACATAAATAATATATATTTTTGTGCTTTCCTTTTTCATTTTCCACTACGTCGGATCATTTTATCCTCATCTCTCTCTATCTCTATCTCTCTCTCTATCTCTATCTCTATCTCTCTCTCTCTCTCTCTATCTCTATTTCTCTCTCTATCTCTATCTCTATCTCTCTCTCTATCTCTATCTCTATCTCTATCTCTCTCTATCTCTCTCTCTCTATCTCTCTCTATCTCTCTCTCTCTCTCTCTCTTTCTCTATCTCTCTCTCTCTATCTTTCTCTATCTCTCTCTCTATCTTTCTCTATCTCTCTCTCTATCTTTCTCTATCTCTCTCTCTCTATCTATCTATCTATCTCTCTCTATCTCTCTCTATCTCTCTCTCTATATCTCTCTCTATATCTCTCTCTCTCTATCTCTCTCTCTATTTCTCTCTCTCTATTTCTCTCTCTCTCTCTCTCTCTCTCTCTCTCTCTCTCTATATATATATATATATATATATATATATATATATATATATATATATATAAGGAGGTTGTAGTTTGCTTGAAGTATTGCTGGTAAATATAAGTGTAGGTTTGTAATCCGAGGCTGTTGATCCCTATCAGTCGATCCCATCAGTCCATTTCGGTTTTTCGACCACTCGGTCGTTAATTTTTGGTCTTTTGATAATGAAAGTTTTTCTTTCGAAAATTTAAGATTACCGTATTCCGGAACGTTTAATTGCCTGACAGTAACCTTTTACTGTTCCGGTATTTATCTGTTTTACATGAAATATTAATAAATTGATTTGAGATTCAATTCTCGTGTTCTCGTCTCGTTTGTTTTTGTTCACCTTTTCCACCTTCCGGGACCTATATCACATTGCTACTGTCTCGAATTACAAACCTACACACATATACATATATATATATAGATATATATATATATATATATATATATATATACATTACCGATTCGGTTTAGCTAACCAATCTCTGAAACCAACAAATCTCTGAAACCAACAAATATCTGATCGTATAACTGTCGCTAGATTGACAAACTGTTCTAGCTATGCTAGAAGTCGATGTAAAGACGGACGCTTGACAACACATAATTGCAAATTTTATTTGTTATTGTTGTACATGTTATTAGCAATAAACTAACGTACTTCGCAACTATTTATTAAAAGAAAATACCTTAACTTGTTCGGCAATTTGCTAATATAGAGACATTCTTCAATAAACACCTAAAAAATTAGCTAAGTGGAATAAGTCTTATTCTTTTAGTAAACGTTATTTTCCTTAGCTGATTTTTTTGTTGGGTTTTAAAGAATGTCTCAATCTATAGCGTCCCTTTTGTAGCTTAGGAAGTGAATCTAATAAAACAGACTCGGTTATAGAACACAGACATATTTACAAAAAAGAAAAATGAACACAAGAGATCCCGGACAACGTCTAGAATATATAGTCGGTCTCTAAAGTTAACTCATATCTGATTGTAAAACAGTTGCTAGATTTCAAACTAGTTTAGCCTTGCCAGCAGTCGATGTAACGACGGGCGCTTGACGACACATAATTGTTTCCGCGGTGTTTGTGTGTGAGGTTCTCTATTAAGTAAGTTATTTTAAATAAAGAATAAATTTCCAAACATTCGGGCGTCGGGTTGACCTGATTGGGTAGGTGCCTGGTGAGGGCAACGGGGAGGTGGTGCTTTACCCGGCAGTCGACAAGTTGCCAGCAATTATTCATTTTTCGTTTTATGAGAGCAATAATATTTGACCATCAATCACCGCCAGACTTTACACTCCGGCAACACACGTTTAACAAACTTTCGGCCAATCAATCAGCATTCACTATCGAAAACAAAACAAAACGAATTAAGTCAAAGCGATTTTCATTCATCATTTAATTCCGCCATTTTGTTTTTTTGTGTTTTTAATGGCTGCCAAAACTTTGGCTCGAGTATTTCCAGTGCTTGATATTTTTTTCTTCAAACGTGTAAAAAAAATCGAATATTTAACTAAAAGAATATCCGCCCCAGTGATTATAAGTTGAATTTAAACCACTTTTATGTCACCTTAGGGAGATTAGACTCAAGATGTAATGATAATAAAGCTTATGTCTAGAATCCTTATTCCAATTTATCTAGATAATAACTACAAGAAACCTCCCCAATCACCGATTGTCATGGCAAATAACATCCTACCTGAGAGTTCAACATTCAAACTCCTCGGCCTAACCTTCACAGGTAACATGAATTGGAACAAATACATTGAAGACATTGGCAAGGCTGCAGCAAAGAAGGTGGGCTCCCTAAATTTTGGGTTGACATGATGGAGTTATAAAGGAAAAGTAGTAGCCATGTACACCCAAAATTTCGATGTACTTGCATGACATTTTTGTTCAAATTATCATCCTGAAGAAGTCTTACAATAAAGACAAAACGTTGATGAATATATATAAAAAAATATCTCTTGGTTTGTTTCCTTTTTCATTTTCCATACATAGTATATATTTTTTATTTATATCAACTCAATTAGCTACATATGTGCATACATGTTTCAGCTGCGATTTCATTCAAAATCCAGCTTCTTCGGGCAAGTTTTAAAAATGGATAGTCTATGTACTAGGTTGAATGATGCTTTGAGGATGGAGAATCGAAGATAACAGTTTAAAACAGCGAGGGTGGAAGTGTTTTGAGTTACTATATTACGGAAGTGAGTCTGTTTTTGAAATGGTGTGTGCTATTAAGTGTTAGTGGACGGATCTTTGGGGAAAGTAAGGTAACATGTTAGGCGACGATATATATATACATATATATTTTTTTTTCATTATTTTTCTCCATATATATTTTTCTTCATTTTTCTTTATTTTTCTTCATTTTTCTTTATTTTTCTTCATTATTCTTTTTCATCTTTCTTTATTCCCCCCCCCCTTTTATTATTAGTACCGTAATACATTTTTTTATGATTAGTACCCTTACGACTTCATATATTTATAAATAATGTGACTACAATTTATTTAATTATAAGTTTTATTTTTAATGATTTATTATTTAATATTTTTAGCAATATATTATTACATTAGCATATTATTTCAATATAATTTTTAACTTAATATAAATTTATTTTTATTTTAAACGTTATCTCCATTTACTTTCGATAACATATATAGCGTCTCTATTAGTTAAATTTGAATACTTTCCATAACGGGCTACGTAATTCTACGCACGTGACAATTTAAACCTGCTAGGTTCCCATCTGTCCAACTGTTAACGTTATTCCCATTTAATTTCTTGCTTTTTCGATGTACAGCGTCGCTGTTGTTTTGATCTGAAACTTTTCCATAACTGACTACGTATATTCCACGCACGTGACAATTTTAAATCTGAAAGTGTTCCATCTTTCCAACGGACAATATTTTGAAATTCCTGGCGGTTGTTCTCACTCATTAAGCTATACGACTCCGCTGATGAAGGTTCGATTTTCTCGGATCTGAAACCTTGGTCCGGATGTTGTTGTAACACTTTATTTAATATTAATATATATATATATATATATATATATATATATATATATATATATATATATATATATATATATATATATACATATATATATATATATATATTTGTGTAATTAGGCAGCATTCCTTCTCTCATGCATGTTTGGTTAAACAGTAGCGACAGCTTCTGTTTATTTATTTTTTGATTCGTTTTTTCGATTCGTCGCACGACCGATTTGGTATTGTCGTCCATGTTGTATAAAAAATCGCCATATTTTCGCGAACATTTTCGACCGACGTCGGTCATCTTCAGGCGGATGAATGAGTATGCAAAATAAAAGATTGGTGAATTTATTAAGACGTTTTTAAAAACATTTCAATACCACTTCAACACCACTTCAACATACCTTCGCCCCCCCCCCCCTCATAACGAGCATGGTTGATACTAGGTTTATTTACTTGAATAAACAACGCTTCCATTATGGGGAGACGAATACTGCAATATGAGATCCCAAGAATGGCTGGTTTCTTGGTTAAAATATTCCTGAATTCATTTTTGGGGATGCTATGTGTTATCAAGTGTTGGTAGATGGAACTTTGAGGGAGGTGAGATCGCAACTTAGTCGGCGTGATATGCTAGTTCTAGTCATGCCGATATACGTGTTGTTTGCAGAGACACATTCTCTGATAGGGCATATATAGATAGATATAAAGTAAATTTCGCGTACAACAAAATCGTAGGATACATTTCAGAGGAAACATTTTTTTAATCAATGAAATGGGCGGGTGGAAAAAAAGAAAATTGCTAAAATTTTCCTTAAGGCCTTATCGTCTGACCCTCTAAGAGGAAACGTCAGAATAAATCAGATAAATCAAAAACTAAGAAAATCGAATGAGATATGAGGGGAACAATTGTTTAAGTTAGAGAAAACGATTGAGAGAGAAGAAAAAAAATTTCATGCATATATTGTTAAAAATAACAGAATTAATTATACCTTTTTTTTATTTTTTCAATTTTTCTGATTGTCTGTTTTATGTCTTTTATGTATTTTAAATTTAAATAAAAAATCTTAAAATTAAAGAAAAATTGGTTTAATAAATACACAACGACATACAATTAATAACATCACATATGAAACCGGTGGAAACATTTTAAAATGCTTAACGTAATGCGATTTTGTTCTGTGATGCCCCTCCAGTGTCGCTGAATATAAATTGTCAACGACTTTCCTGGAACAATGCGAAAAACGTTCTCTGTGCGTTTCTCCACCGTCTTTCTAAAAAAATTCTCTTTCTCCAGCTTTCTTGTTCAATTTGCTTTTGACACCTGAGGATGATTCGGCCAACAATCGTAAACGTTCGTGATACCCATGGAACATTTATTTATATTTTTTTTGATTTTAATACAAAAAAGACCATCAGAAAAAAATGAAAAAATAAAAGAAGGTATAATTAAAAAGACGAATTCTTTTATTTTGAACAATGTTTGCATAAATCAGAAAATGCTGCCTTAATACACAATATATATATATATATATATATATATATATATATATATATATATATATTCTATTTTGGTGAATTCTCTACACAGACGGATTTTTCCTTTGGTGTTTATTATTTTTGACAAAGAGAAGTTTATTTTCCCAAAATATTAAATAAATGATTTTTTAAAACACAAACAGCCAACACCACACTTGCTGTAATGTAAGATTTTAAGAAAAAAAAATAGTAAGTCCCATTTCGATTTATTATTTTTGTTCCTTCCAGCTTACAACCTACCCGGCAATTAGCATTGCCCTCAGCCTTCTTAAACATATATATATATATATATATATATATATATATAATATATATTCCCGAAACAGTTTTTCATGGTAAACAACTGATGATCCCTTCAATAATGTTTGAAGCAAACTAATATAATAACTGAAAAAGTTAAATTTACTTACATGAGTGATTTTCCACTGAACGACTTGGGACTTAAGTTTTTTTTATCTTATTTGTTTTTAAAATATAGTTTTAATGGTTGAGAAACTTCCAAGACTATATATATATATATATATATATATATATATATATATATATATATAATAAAATAGGTCGTTCAGTTTTAATAAGATTAAAGTAAAAAAAAAAATAACAAATTAATCTTGCATTGATAATGGCTTATATTTTCAATTTATAATACATACCCAGCAATGCTTTAAACCTGAACGACCTATTTTATTAACTACGAGCACGCCAATGCTTTTCTTCGTTCGACAACCAGAATTTGAATTCATAACCGCCAACAACATCGGCGTGGAAACATCACAGCAAGGACATTTATCAAAGAAACAAAAGAAAAAAGTTTGTTTATTTTGGTTTTTGATGAAAAAAAAAATGACACAATACTGGCCAACTCTGATGATGGAATTTTATTCCGAAATTTACAAGATTAAAGTAAAACAATAATAATAATAAATTAATCTTGCATTGAAAATGGCTTCTATTTTCAATTTATAATATATATATATATATATACAGGGTGGGCAAAAATAAGGGTCCTATTTTTAAAAATTCATAACTTTTTTATTTATTGATTTTTTTATTTTTTTATTTTTAGAATAAGTAAAGGACCCCTTCCGAAGCAAGCATGAGCCGTATTAGCCCTAAGGAACGTACCCTCATTTAGAAAACATTATTTTTGCTTAAAAAACTCAAAACAGTGTAAAAAACAATACTTTAGTTTTTGTAAGTTTTAAGAAGTGTTTTTCGGCTAAAATTTGTTTTGTTTATTTCAAAATATCTCGGAAGGGTCAGTCTACACACACATAAAGTTTGGTGAGTTTAACTTTTATTTTGTGGAAGTTATTCAAATTCAAGTTATTCAAATTTAAAGATAGGACCCTTATTTTGGCCCACCCTGTATATATATATATATATATATATATATATATGTGTGTGTTAAGTATAAGTACTGGATACCACGGGGAGGGGGTACCCATTAATCATCTCGAGCGCGGCCGTCGAATATAACAAAAGAGATCTATCCACGTCAACTGCAATGACTTTGACGTCTACAAAACAAAACAAAGCTTCATTTTATGTTTTAATTTGATGACAAGCAATTACTTACACCTCCTGCAATATATTTAGATATGTATAAAAAATTAGTGTAAAAAATATATAAATGTTTATATATTAGTTTTCTTGGCACCCCAGAAAAACATTCGACTCTGATTCAGTGTGCCGCTATTCCGAATTCAGCGTGGCATTTTAATTTCAGTTTACCATATACCTTAGTTTTCTAGAAAATTCAAAAAAACCTTTAAAATGACCATAGCCTTTACAAAAGTAGTGACATTCCATGATAAATGCCAGTATACTGAAATCATATGCCCTTAATAGCGTTAAGATGAAAATTCATATACACTAAATGTACAAAAGCAAGGAAATTCCCAAATTTTTACACTTTTATTGTCATTAAGGGTATGCGAGCACAACAGGGCTATGTATTTTACTGGTAGGAATTTTTCTTCAGCGCACCTCACACACTTCATCCACTCATGCATAGAGATTTATACTGTAGTGATGTGATAATGAAATGGTTTGGTTGATATGTAGTCATACCCTTAATGACAATAAAAGTGTAAAAATGTGGGAATTTCCTTGTTTTTGTATATTTAGTGTATATGAATTTTCATCTTAACCCTATTAAGGGCATATGATTTCAGTATACTGGCATTTATCATGGGATGTCACTACTTTTGTAAAGGCTATTCCATCAATACAATGGTCATTTTTTCTACATATCAACCAAACCATTTCATTATCACATCACTACAGTATAAATCTCTATGCATGAGTAGATGAAGTGTGTGAGGTGCGCTGAAGAAAAATTCCTACCAGTAAAATACATAGCCCTGTTGTGCTCGCATACCCTTAATGACAATAAAAGTGTAAATATTTGGGAATTTCCTTGCTTTTGTACATTTAGTGTATATGAATTTTTATCTTAACGCTATTAAGGGCATATGATTTCAGTATACTGGCATTTTTCATGGAATATATATATATATATATATATATATATATATATTATAATATAAAATGAAGTAATAAAATAAGGTGTCAATCAAATTTTATTAGAATTCGAAGTTCATGCAAAGCATCCTCTTTTTGTATTATTTTGATTGATTTATTTATCATTAACATTGAATATGGACACATTTCGCGACTGGATAACTTTGCCGGCCCCTTCAATTTCACGTATTTGGACTGCTGTTTGTATCTTGGAGTAATGTCCTTCCTGATTATGCTTCTCAACTTGTATGACCTGGATGGACTGTATGGATTCAACAAAAGTATGTTTTTGGATTGATATGTTTGATGTTATGTATTTTTGTGTATTTGTGTATATAATTTTATATATTTTCAAAGCGTAATTTTATTACCTGTAGTAGTATAACTGCGGTAATGGTCCTCTGAAGAGAAGAATTATCTTTGAAAACTCATGAGCTAAGGACTTAAGGATGCTTTGCATGAACTTTGAATTCTAATAAAATTTGATTGACACCTTATTTTATTACTTCATTTTATATTATAATATGTATGCTCTATCCAGTATATTGAGCTTCAGTTTTTTATTCGGATGTTTCACTAATTATAAGATATTAGTTGACGCTTATATCTTTTGTTGGATTGCTTCATATATATATATATATATATATATATATATATATATATATATATATATATATTAGGGTAGGTCGATTTTACACTTTTTTTTAAATATTAAAAAAAGGCACGTTCCGAAAGTTGTATATAGACCTATTAAATACTCATGCAAAAAATTAGATCAAAAACTTCAGCGGTTTTTTGAGCGTTTGGTATCAAAGATCGTAGACAAGAATATACTGAAAATTCCTCGTTTTTGCAAGATTTGCTTGAATATTGGTGTGAAAACCAAATAATTTTAGCATTTAAAAGCAGGGAATGTCCTTTTATTTTTTAAAAATGATATGAATTAAAGAAATCTTCAAATTGAAAATTTGCCCCCCCCCCTCATTTTCAGTATCTGCTTTTGTAAACTACCTTTTAACGTTATGAATTAAACAGTAATATTTGAATACCTAAAAAAATGATTTTTTCTGTTATTAGTGAAAATATAACAAGCAAAGAAATAAGGAAAAAACCTAACACTATTTTAATGAAGCTTAATATAGAGAGTCAAATTGCTCCATATAAGACCCCTTAGACAAAAATGCTGGTCTCAATTTCTGACTCAAAACTTTGGCTGTAATGTGTTGATGCCTTGCTTCAAAACCATATACAGTTTGTGAAGCTTCTGTTATTAACTTAACTGCCCGTTCCACACCCTGAGAATGTGAGGGCAAATCTGGCAAGTCAAGCTTGGTTCCATTCATCAACGATTCTCGAAGTTCAGATTCAGTAAAATCTTCCGTCATTGGTGGTTCAAAAATGCCGCATAATTTTAAATCTATTAATTGTGTCCAATGTGTGGCATTAAAATTAATAGGTAGTATTCTTTTTAATCTTTTTCTGGTTGACTCCTCACTCCTGAAAGAACAAATTAATTAATTGAATTATTAAAAAATTCCAATCTGTACTGCTTTAATAATTATGGTGAAATTAGATAAAATCTTTAAAAATCATTCTATAAATTGGAATAAATAATTGAGTCAGAGATATATGAATAAATATTACTTACCTAATGGCCAAAATTCTTTTTAAAGCTTCTTCTCTTACTTCAATCTCCTCAGATTTAACCATGGAATATAGAAAGTTTTCAGGCAGTAAACAAAATGTATTACCTTGTATATTTCTAAATGTGATATCTTGGATTTCCTGAGGCTTCTCCTTAATCCTCTGGGTCATATTAAAAATGTGCACTTACTGATTATGGAATTTACTATTTCTTTTAATTTCAAACCAAAAAGTGGCATACACATTTACAATAAAATTTACTACATAGTGTAGTTTTGTTGTGTGCCTTTGTGGGTATGCACCACGAGTCCATAAACACATAAGCCTGATGGCCAAAGTTAACCATCTTGCTTGGTTTAAAGGACCAATTTTCCAGGAGGCATATCTAGAGTCAACCTTACCTCTAGAAATACCTACTGTGTATTCATAAAGGAGTCTTTGGTCAGAACTAAGATCATGTATTTCATCAATTTTGGAAAATGATATTTGGGGTAAATCATATCAATCATTTGAGCATAATTTCCCCAGAGGGCTACTGAATGTTGTAGGGCCCTTTGCGCAACCATCTATGTTTTTAAAAAGGGCTCTGAAAGGTAGTTCATTATGATGCAAAGAGCAACCAATTGTGTGAAGAGTTTTAAAAAGTTTTTTTTCTAAAATTGCAACCATTCCACCATCGCAACTTGTGTTGGTATTAGTGTTGTCAACAAGTATAGCCTTGATACTGTTCTCACTGTGGAATTCATGCAAAACATCCACCACTTGATCTGCATGAACAGCACCTGTTGCACCACAATTCGGAAGAACTCCATGTGTCAGATATTTACTTTCACATGGTGTTTCTTTTGTAAAAGTTAAATGGTGTTCTGGTCCCTTAGTTTTTTTCATAATTCTCTGTCTATTTTCATCCACAATTTCCTTATACATCAATGTGTCCTTATCCATTCTCCCATCAACTCCAATACATATATTTTAGGTGGGGTAAAAACTCCTGGCTGAAATAGTTTTATTTATCTACCTCCAACAAGGTAAGATGTGACACAAGGTCAGGAAAGTGGGATTAGATAACCCTGCGCTATAGAGGTGAGCACTCTGGCCATTTAAAAATTGCCTGGGCAGCTTCGTCGGCATTCCCCTGTAGGGGCGCCTCAGACAGTTAGCAATAAACTTACTCCTCCCCAAAGAGGAAAGGCAAAGCCTGGGAGGATGCACCTCCTAGAATTGCACAGGACGGACAAGCCCCAATAGACGGGCGTAAATCCAGACCCGGACGATACCGGTTTATTTGGTGGGGTAAAACCCCCTGGCTGAACTAGTTTTTATTTATCTAACTCCCACAAGGTAAGGTGTGACAAAAGGTCGGGAAAGTGGGATTAGATAAGCCAGCGCTCGACAATTCAATATATGTGTGTGATAATTAAACAGACAATCAACACGGGAAGTCAAATTCGCCCGATGAATTTTCAACCGGTGAATACCATAAAAAATATCCAATAAATAAAACGCCTATGTAAACAAATAATTATTTATATATAACATTAAATATCATAGTGTTTTATTCCTTTTTAATTTGAATATGTACATTTAATTTCTTAAGAAAAATAATAATAAACATTAAAATATTTATAAGTAATGTATTACTTTTTTTTGTTAAAACCCGGGTTTAATTTAAGGCGACACATCTGCCGGTGAAATCTCGGCAGTGAGAAAAAATCTCGATTTATTTGATCTTAAAGTTGCAATACTCAAATAAATACAAAATTTTGAAGAAAAATATTTCTTGTGGTAACTTTTGACATTATTTGGCAACTTTCTTCGAGTGCGATAATTTACAGTTTCAAAATCGACCTCCCCTAATATATATATATATATATATATATATATATATATATATATATATTTGAATCAGATTCTTTATTCAACTTTCGAAGTGGACGCATCTATATCGGTGTGGTGGCCTTGTTTAATGTTAACACATGTCTATTATCACTGAAACCAATCGGTGTTATCCTTTTCATATACTTTCCCCTTGGTTCGTCTATTATCACTCGTAGTTGAATGCGAACTTGTTACTCAAACCGGGCGGACCTACTTTGGCGGGGATAACCGGTCACTGATTACGGTCACCTGCACGTTACCGGCAATTGTACAGTACACCTTGTGTTACTCGAGCCGGTAGTCTAATAGGATTCTACGGTGAAACATTCCGCTTGTGTCGCCACCCTCGCGCCAGGTTCTTGTGTCCCCCACCCTCGCGCCAGGTTCTCGTGTCTTATCGTCAATTGCATCGTGTATCTCATTCGGTTTTCTTTCAAACGAAAAAAAAAAAATGGTGTCACCGAATATCTCACTCGGTTCGTCTCATTTTTTGAATATTTTCATGTTGACCCCTTACCCACCCCCACAAAACTATCTCTGTCTCTCGCCCTCTTTTCTCTCTCTCTCTCTCTCTCTCTCTCTCTCTCTCTCTCTCTCTCTCTCTCTATCTATCTATCTATCTCTAACTGCGCTTATCTCTCTCTCTCTTTTCTTGCTCTCTCTTTCTCCTCCTTTTTCTTTCCACCTCTATCTCTATCCTCCTTTTTCTCTCTTTGTTTCTCCTTTTCATTCTCTCTCTTTTTCTATCTCTCCTTATCATTCTATCTCCCTCACCCTCTTTTTTCTATCAATATTTCTCTTTCTCTTCCCTCTTCTCTTTCCCTCTCTCTCTCTATCTCTCCTAGTCCTCTCTCCCTATCTTTCTTTCTATTTCCCCTCTCTTTCTTTCTCTCCCCTCCTCTCTCTTTGTTTCCCTTTTCTCTCCTTATCTCTCTCTTTCTTTCTTCCCCTTTCTCTTTCTCTCTCCCCCTCTCTCCATCTCTATGTACTCCTTTACTTTTCTCTCCGTGCTCTTCATCTATTTCGTCTCTCTACAATTCTCTCGTTGTATCTCCTTCTTTCTACGTTCTCTTTCTCTCTCAATCACTCTTTCTCCTTCTCTCTTTTTCTCCCTCTCCCTCTCTCTCCCTCTCTCTCCCTCTCTCTCTATCCTTCTCTCTCTTTCACCCTCTCACATTCTCCCACTCTCTCTGCGTTCTTCTCTCATTCTCACCTCTCTCTTTGTTTCTCATTCTCTGCCAATCTGTTGCCTTCCCCCCTCTTTTCTATATCTTCCTTAACCCTTTCCCTTACTATCAATCTCACTTCCTTATTTCTACCCCAACCCTGACCCTAACCCTAACCCTTACCTTAACCTCTAACCCTAATCCTAACCTTGACCCTAACCCTAACCTTGACCCTAACCCTAACATTGACCCTAACCCTAACCTTAACCTCTAACCCTAACCCTAACTTGACCCTAACCCTAACCCTGACCCTGACCCTAACCTTAACCTCTAACCCTAACCTTAACCTCTAACCCTAACCTTAACCTCTAACCCTAACCCTAACCTTGACCTTAACCCTAACCTTGACCGTAACCTCTAACCTTAATCCTAACCTTGACCTAACCCTAACCTTGACCCTTACCTTGACCCTGACCCGTACCGTGACCCTAACCCTAACCCTTACCCTGATCATGACCCTAACCCTAACCTTGACCCTAACCCTAACCTTAACCATTTCTCCC
>OY744553.1:8169889-8194889 GCA_963556195.1 Sepiola atlantica
GTATATATATATAAATATATATATGTATATTTGTATATATATATAAATATATATATGTATATTTGTATATATATATAAATATATATATGTATATTTGTATATATATATAAATATATATATGTATATTGTATATATATATAAATATATATATGTAAATTTGTATATATATATATAAATATATATATGTAAATTTGTATATATATATATAAATATATATATGTATATTTGTATATATATATATAAATATATATATGTATATTTGTATATATATATATATGTATATTTGTATATATATATATAAATATATATATGTATATTTGTATATATATATGTATATTTGTATATATATATGTATATTGTATATATATATGTATATTTGTATATATATATGTATATTTGTATATATATATGTATATTTGTATATATATATGTATATTTGTATATATATATGTATATTTGTATATATATATGTATATTTGTATATATATATGTATATTTGTATATATATATGTATATTTGTATGTATGTATGTGTATATATATGTATGTATGTATGTGTATATATATGTATATTTGTATGTATATATATATATGTATATTTGTATGTATATATATATATATATTTGTAAGTATATAATTATGTATATTTGTATGTATATTTATATGTATGTATATATATATGTATATTTATATGTATGTATATATATATATGTATATTTGTATGTATATATATATATATTTGTATGTATATTTGTATGTATATATATATATATTTGTATGTATATATATATATATATATTTGTATGTATATATGTTATATATGTAATATGTATATATGTATATATATATATGTATATATGTATATATGTATGTATATATGTATATATATGTATATATATGTATATATGTATATATATGCATATATGTATATATATATATGTATATATATATATTTGTGTGTATATATATATATATATATATATATATATATGATTAACCCCATTCCCCGAAGATGGACCCGGATGGGTCTGAAAGTACTCGGGAGACAAATCCAAACTATGGCAAATGTTTCAGCCAATTCCCCTTCGAAACTAAGATCCTGATTCGGACTATTGAAAAGATCTACCAACGGATATCTAGACATGGGTTGTCTCTTACATTCAACAATACTTGCCTGCAAGAGAAGATGTTGCGTAGATATACATATAAATATATATATAATATATATATATATATATATATATATATATATATATATATATATATATATATGTATATATATATATATATATACACGAATAAATACTACACATTTATCTTCATCATAGAGTAGAGATTACACAATTTTAAGGAACTTTTAAAAGGGTACAAGTTTTTGCGGTGCATCTTAATTAAACATGAGACAAATTAGTCCATGGGGTGTAGAAACAATTTTCCACCCCTGGCGTAGAATTTTTTTTTTCACCGCGAAAAGCGCAGCATAAAAAATGTCAAAAAGGTCAAACTTGTTAGCGACCAATTTTAAATGAATTATTTTTATTTGCGTTTTTTTTTTTTTTTTTTTTTTTTTAAATTTTTTTTTTATTGTTTCTAAGCGTGTAGGGCACTTCCTATTACTCTTAAGTAGAAATATTAATTGCCCTCGACGCGGGCGACAGTAAATAAATTGTTTTATGAAATAGACGGCAATCAAGTGTCTAGAATATTTGCGAAAGATTTATGACTTTCTGGCGGGAAGTTGATCCATTTGGCTTTTAAACTGTATGACCAGTATCTAACATTTTCGCCCACGCAAGTGTCGCTAACAAGATTATATTTTTTGAAGTCCGTATTATTTACCCCCTCTTCAGGAGGTTAGGCACAAGGCCAGTTTTATCCTACTCCCACAAGGTAAGATGTGACCCAAGATCGGGTCGGGAAAGTGGAGCTTGAAACCGCAGCGCCCGAGAAGGTGAACACTCTGGCCATTAAAATTGCCTGAGTAGTCCCGTCGGCATTCCCTGGTAGGGGCGCCTTAGGCAGTAAGCAATAAACTTACTCCTCCCCAAAGAGAGGAGGCAAAGCCTGCGAGGGTGGGACCTCCTAGAACTGCACAGGACAGACCCATAGACCGGCGTAAATCAAGCCCCGAAGGTTTAAGACGATACCAGTCTATAGGGTGCAGTATCCATCGGAACAGATACCACACTTTGATCCCTGCCAAAAGGCCGAGAATTAGGCTTGTGTGTCCATACGATTTCAACGATACGCCCTCCACAATAAGTCCGACAGAGTCTCTGCAGTTCTGAGAGGTCTCATCATCCCAGGCTTTACCTCCTCGCACTTTGAAAAACAAGTTACTTTAATCACCTGCAAATCACCTGGGCCGCCCCTACCGGGAATGCCAACTGGGCTACTGATGCATTTTTCTGGGTCAATGTACACTCGCCTCTTGTGCACTCGCCTTTTATCCCCACCTTCCGGCCTTGTGCCACATCTTCCAACGGCGGGAATGAGGTAGGGGCGTGCAGAGGGGAGCAGTGCGACCGGGCGATGGCCCCGGGCATCTAAATTGGGGGAAGCATCCAATCATAGTCTGGACCGTTTTTTAGTTGGTTACCTTTCTTCTGTCTCGCTCAGGTATGGTTCAGTGCAGACGTAGGAGGTCCACCCTTCCAGGCATTATCTTCTCTCTTTGAGAAAGGGTTAGTTTATTGCTAAGTGCTAGAGGCACTCCTTCCAGGGAATGCTGAAGGGGCTGCGATAGAATTTTCATTCCCCATTTTCCGACCTTGTATCACATCTTCCAACGACAGGAATGAGGCAGGGGCGCGCAGAGGGGAGCAGTGCTACCGGGTGGTGGCCCCGGGCAACCTAAATTGGGGAGGGGGAGGAGCATCCAATCATATTCTAACTATCTCAACTACTCATAATATTTCTCAGTTACTAAGACTTATACTTGGATCTTTGGGGCATACACTCAAGGATTTGGCCTCCGGCATCACCAGGGCATCCCTATACCTCGGCACGCCACTGGAGGGCGGTAAATACTAACGCGTTTTTCTCTTCATTTCTCACGTCCCTCTGCTCTCGCTTTACACAACCTTATTCTATTTCGCTCGTGTTTTTTCCTTTTTCAAAACGTCTCTATTCTTTGATTTAGTGTTTTATACATTACGGTTTCAATTAAGTAAAAGCGGACATACGTATTAGAAGATTAAAGGGTGTTCTGTCCGCATGGCCACTTAGAGGTTTGGACACGTAGATATTCGGCACATAGATCGTAATGTAGACATTCGAACCACTTCCATTGTCTTCCTGGCAAATTTTATACATGTGATATAAATTGATCAAAAATGAATATATTTGAAGATTTAAAGAGGTTCGCTCCTAAAGCTTCCTTAGAGATGCTGGACCAATTTCATTGTCTCGGGCAGAAATTTTATAAATATTATTTAAATTTCATAAAATTAGGATATATTTAATGCTTTAAGAGGTTATGCCCAAATAGCCCCCTTAGCGGTGTACTTAGAGATTCGGGAACACTTCCATTGTCTTATCCAGTAAATTTTACATAAGAATACACTTTTAGATTTTATGTAGATTCTCTAACCTTTATTTCTATAGGGAGCACACAAAGATCACACACACACACATTGAGATCTGTAAATAAATATACATACATACATATACATACACACACACACACACACACACATATATATATATATATATATATATATAATATTTGTTATTGTTTATTATCTATGTACGTATACGTTTCGTCCTTTTTCAATCGGGACTCATCAGCATAGAGATATGACTAT
This sequence comes from Sepiola atlantica, assembly GCA_963556195.1. Lineage (NCBI taxonomy): Eukaryota > Metazoa > Mollusca > Cephalopoda > Sepiida > Sepiolidae > Sepiola > Sepiola atlantica. Next base: position 8,173,695 of record OY744553.1, read on the forward strand.
TCACTACCGGTCATGCGACTCGAAACCCCGGACCTCAAGTATTTTTCAACTCCAGTCCGACGTCGCTAATCGCTGGGCCAATTGTAAACAGCGAATAAACTATGATAATTTTAACACTTTAACGGCGGCTTTGACGTCGAGGCATTCTACTTCTATTAAGGGAAGGAATGATGCATTATAAGTAAGTGACGTCATGCTGTGTTAATACTACCAATTACAGTGCTCTACTTTCAAGGAGCGGCAAATATATATATAAATGAAAAAGGAAAGCTAAAAACTATTTGACTTATGTATTCATCAACATTTCGTCGTGATTGAAAGACTTCCTCAGGATGAAGAAAGCAATGTAGAAAAATCATACAGAATATTAATTTTGATTTGTCAGAAAGTTTCCAGGTTCGGCATGGTTGTTGACATGAACAAGCAGAGAATGAAAAATAATATTCTGTATTATTTTTCTACATTGCATTCTTCATCCCGAGGAAGTCTTTCAATAAAGACGAAACGTTAATAAATACATAAATCACATAATTTTTAGCTTTCCTTTTTCATTTTACATCCGATCATTTTATCCCCACTTTTCTTCATATATATATATATTTATTTTATTTTATCATATATATATTATATTTATTTATATTTTATTACCCGCAGTAATATCGTTGCGGTAATGGTCCTCTGAGGAGAAGATTTTCTTTGAAAACTCATGAGTTAAGGACTTTAAAGAACTTTGCCTGAACTTTGAATTGTAATAAAATTTGATTCGTACCTAATTTTATTCTTTCACTTTATCTATTGCTATTAATGCTCTATCCAGTATATTGAGCTTTATTCTTATCCGGATGTCCACTAATTGAAGATATTAGTTGCCTCTTATATCTTTTGTTGTATTAACCTTATATATATATATATATATATATTTATATATATATATATATATATATATATATTCTTATTTCCTTCTTTCATTCAGTATTTATCTATTGTATAAAAGAGTCGTTTTCCGTCTGCGTGCATGTCCGAATAAAGCTCAGAAACTACCGAAGATATACATACGTGTCTTATATCAGCGGATTATGTAAGATCCCGATCTTGTTACGGTAATATCAAAATGTTGAAATATTTATTTCTTTTGTACATGATGCTTTTTTTCTTACTGGTAGTTATCCCCAAAACAATACTGAAACTAGGTTAAACAATTAGTCAGCGACAGATAATTTTTTTCTTTTTTCTTTCATTTTTCTTTGTTGCTGTTATATTGAACCAGTTGTGAGAGAGAGAGAGAGAGAGAGAGAGAGAGAGAGAGAGAGAGAGAGAGAGAGAGAACAAGCTTTATATAGTAAAAAAAAGACCCTTGTAATATTCGTTTCCCACAAACCAAATAAGCGAATATGGATTTGTAAAAAATACACATTTGCTTTCATCTTTACTGACAGTTGTTCGAAAACAACACTGAAACTAGGTCTAAACATAAGTCAGCTGCAGTTTGTTTTCTTTCTCTTCGTTGATTTTGAATAAGTTTTGTGTGTGTGTGTGAGAGAGAGAGAGAATTTAAAAAGAAATTGCGGTAAAATTGAATTATTTCACTAAAATGGCTGCCGATTGTGACGTCAATGAGTTGTCTGCTATTTACAGCCGGTACCTTGAAAAGTTTGGCCCCTATGACAGAATTACAATTAAACAAACTTTTGCTTTCAATTTACAAATTAACAAACTCATTTTTCTTTAAATCGAAGTAAATTTTCCAGTCATTAGCAAGAATTTTTATGGCGATGTCGTTTTAAAAACAATTTATTCGGTATATGGGATACGGCATTAGCATGAGATATAAAAAAAGTTAATTATAAATTGTTAATCTGAAAAAAGAATTACTGTTTATGAAAACAAGATATTTATTATTAAAAGATAAAAATAATTTCATTTTTTGTAAATTAAAAAAAACAAAACTGTAATGACTTGTTAGGCCTATCTTGAAAAAATAACAGAAAAAATGTATAAACTTTGTTATGTACTTACGTGGTAGCTGAAAACAAGACTGTAATGACTTGTTAGGCCTATCTTGAAAAAATAGCAGAAGAAATGTATAAACTTTGTTATGTATTTACGTGGTAGCTGAAAACAAGACTGTACACAAAAAAATACGCAAATTATCCAGTATTTATTAAATCTAAAAAATTAATAAAACGATTTTATCTATATGTCGCCATTTAAAAAAATATTTTAAACTTTTTCCGAAAGTTATCTCCCTTGCCTACTTAGTTAGCTGAAATGTCTAGCGATACGTAATATCGTTTTTTTTCTTCATCTTATAATTTAATAAATACTGGATGAATTTACGTAATTTTTTCTGTACAATCTTATTTTTCAGCTAACACGTCAGTACGTAACAACGTTTATACATTTCTTTAAATATTTTAATGTGATTGTGAAAGTGTAGAAGCACCAAAATGTTTGTTAAATTGTAAATTGAAGGAAGAGAAAGTTTGTTAAAGTGTATTATTTTCATCTAGAAAAAACATTGATGTTTATAAAAACACCGATTTTATTTTTTTTAATTTTGAAAAAAATGTTTTTATTGTATGTACTGGCCTTTTGGGTAAGATCAAAATATAGTATCTGTTCCGATGGATACTGCACCCCTATACTGGTGTTGTCTTGACCTTCGGGTCTTGATTTACGCCAGTCAGTGGGTCTGTCCTGTGCAGTTCTGGGAGGTCCACCTTCCCAGGCTTTGCCTTCCCTCTTTGGAGAGGAGTAAGTTTATTGCTTACTGCCTGAGGCGCCCCTACCGGGGAATGCCGACGGGGCTGCCATGGCAATTTTTAAACCCCACTTTCCCGACCCGAACTTGGGTCACATCTTACTTGTGGGAGTAAGATAAAACTGGCCTTGTGCCTAACTCCTGGAGAGGAGTAAATCAATACTGACTGTTATATTTCGGATCCATTTATTAAAAAAAAAAGAAAGATATTGTCTAATAATAGTAAGTTGTTTTCTGTAAACAAGGATACACATTTTCGGGGCAACAGTTGAAAATAGCAGACGATGCATGACGTCACAATCGGCAGCCATTTTAAGTGAAATAATCAAATTTTACCGAAGTCGTCTTTTTAACAATTACATTTTGCTGTCGATGCTTCCGGTTAACGCCGGATAACCCCGCTAGTCCTAAACAAAAATGCAATTTGTTTCTTTGTTTGGTTCTTGTTTTCTTGTTCCTTCCGCGGTTCGCCCCTCTTTAAAAACTGAAAAGGCCGATTTAAAAGCGTTTAGTTAAAACAAGTCGAATCAACATAAAAACAAGTCCGAAGTGGGAATAAAAAAATAAAGAAAAAAAAAACCCCAAAAAACAACAAAAAAATAAAGAAAAAACCCCAAAGAAAACAACAAACAAACAAAAAACAAAAACAAAAAAAACACGAGGAGACAAAAGGAATAAACTTAAATGAGAAGAAAATAAAAATGGCGAGACTAAGGAATGCGGTAGCGGCGGCGAGTGGGAGGGAGGTGCGAGATATTCCTCGTTTCTTTTTCAGTTGTTATCTTTTGTTTTGTTTTTTTTTACTATCATAAGACGTATTTAAATATAGTCGTCAAGCGATGGCGGCGGGAAAGAGGGCGAGTGGGGGATGAGGATGCGTTGGTGGCGGGAGGGGAGTGGAGTGGAGTGGAGAGGGGAGCGGTGGCATGAGATGGAGAGATAGAAAAGAAAGGAATAGATCGGTTGAAAGAGAGAAAAATGGAGAGAGGTAGAAAAAGAGAAGGATAGAAAAAAGAAATTCGGAGAAATTGAGAGGAAAGACAATCTAGATATAGATATCAATATCGTAAATTTTTTTTTTTTTAAAACTTAATTCATCCCAAACAAAGCAAGCCGCCATTGTAGACGGAAAGGGGCTACTGAGAATTAAGGAGCCATCTTAATTTAGGAGCTGTTCAGCGAGATGCTTATTCACATTAGTTATATATTACTGCATATCAGTAAAGTCCGGGAAACAGGGGGCAGGGAGGGAGTTCCAGAAGCCGGCAGCTCGAGGAAATAAACTATTGGAGTATTGATTTACTCCTCTCCAGGAGTTAGGCACAAGGCCAGTTTTTATCTTACTCCCACAAGTAAGATGTGACCCAAGGTCAGGTGGGGAAAGTGGGGTTTAAAAATTGCCTGGGCAGCCCCGGTAGGGGCGCCTCAGGCAGTAAGCAATAAACTTACTCCTCCCCAAAGAGGGGAGGCGAAGCCTGGGGGTGGACCTTCTAGAACTGCACAGGACAGACCCATAGACCGACGTAAATCAAGCCCCGAAGGCCAATACAATACCAGTCTATGGGGTGCAGTATCCATCGGAACAGATACTACACTTTTATCTTAGCCAAAAGGCCAAGAAACTATTGGAGTAGAACGCTCTCCGGCATCTGGGGACCTCCACAGTGAATGGATGGGATTTAGCTGATTGTCGGATTGGTATATTTACGTCGAGGGTGGCATCAGTGCAGCAAGTTCGTCGGAGCACATTCCATTGAAGTACTTGTAAAAAAAGCACAAGGATGCAACATTGCGGCGATGGGACAGATTCTGGAGCTTGTTAGATAGTGTGAGAGACTATTTTTTGGACCTTGTCCAAGAGGGAGACGCTGGTGGTTGGTGCACCAGCCCAGATGTGACAACAATACACCATGCATGGGTAACGGTGGCTTTGTAGAGATATAAGATACTGACAGGTGTGAGATGTTTTGTAGCACGGTAGAATGAGCCCACGTTCATTGCAGCAGATTAAATTTAAAAGCGATATATATATTTCTTCCATTAACAGTCAACCGGCGTACCAACTCAGACTGCTACAGTATTGATTTACTCCTCTCCAGGAGTTAGGCACACGGCCAGTTTTTATCCTACTCCCATAAGTAAGATGTGACCCAAGGTCGGGTCGGGAAAGTGGGGTTTAAAAATTGCCTGGGCAGCCCCGTCGGCATTCCCCGGTAGGGGCGCCTCAGGCAGTAAGCAATAAACTTACTCCTCCCCAAAGAGGGGAGGCGAAGCCTGGAGGGTGGACCTCCTAGAACTGTACAGGACAGACCCATAGACCGGCGTAAATCAAGCCCCGAAGGTCAAGACAATACCGATCTATAGGATGCAGTATCCATCGGAACAGATACTACACTTTGATCTTAGCCAAAAGGTCAAAAGACTGCTACAGTAGACATGAAGGGAGAGAGAGAGAGAAATATGAACGGAAACTGGGATAAATTGATAGAGAGAGAAAGAGAGGAGGGGGGGGTAAAAAGGAATAGACTGAAGCGTAAAGCAAGATTCTTCTGTAAAGGTTATCAAAATCGTAAAAAATTATTTAGAAGCGATATTTCTTTCTTTCCAAGAAGTACCCGTCTGTGGAACACAATGCCAGGGGGATGCTTTCCAGCTGACTATATGGTCGTTTTCAAGTCCAATGTTAACAAATTCTTGTTGAGACGTCTTCGTTGATAATCAGTATCCACCATCATTACGGTGTTGTCTTACCGTCCATCTGACACTCATTAACCATTGTCCTCGAGTGGCCTTTGTGCCTTGATAAGCGCCGACTTGTTAGTACATAAAAATGACCGCTAAGCACAAATAAATCCTTAACAAACACCCATCTTAAAATGCAATTCTTCTCTGTCCATACAAAAACTTATTCATGTTAAAAGCACCAACATTGAAGCTCACACCTGATTTGTGTATGTTTAGCTTTTCAGTCCCTTTTGTTTGTTTTGTTTGCGTGCATATGCGTACGGTAATTTGGTGTCTATTAAAATGCATTTGATGTTATGGAGTGTGCGGTCTTGTTGAAATGTTTGCCTGTTTTCGAGTAGGGTGGGTTTTTGTCGAAGACTTAAGTTTGCGGTCATTAAATTTAAGTTTAAAAGCAATGCCGTCTCGCCTAGTAACCGCTATTTCATCACTTTATGCAACATTATAACATTGTATAACATTGTATAACATTGTATAACATGTATAACATGTATAACATTAGGGGTGTCACAGGTAAGATGTGTCGGTTACATTTGGATGCGTGTTTTTGAGACTGCGAAAGGGGAATCTGCCACTAAATGTTGAGACGAATGGCAGGGATAATTGCCTTCTTGTGCGGTGTTGGGTTTAGGGTTAAGGTTTAGGATTAGGAGTTAGGGTTTAGGGTTTGGGGTTTAGGGTTAAAAGTTTGGTTTAGGGTTTGGGGTTTAGGGTTACGGGTTAGGGTTTAGGGTTTGGGGTTAGGGTTAGGGTTTAGGGTTACGGGTTAGGGTTTAGGGTTATTAATGTAGTGAATATACTTAATATCTAAATGAATAAATAAGAGTTTTTTTTTCATTTATCACTCCTGCATTACCATCAAAACGGGTTACTGTTCTTTAAATAAATAACGGTATCTAATTCCTTCCCACCGCAGGAATATGTGACACAAGGTCGGAAGTTGGCGGAGTGTCAAGCCAGCGTCCCGTCAGCATTCCCCGATCAGGACGCCTCAGGCAGTAAGCAATCAACTTACTCTTACCCCAAATGCACCAAACATTAATGTTATTGGTTTTATTTCCTTTCCCTTTGCAAAACTCAATCATGTTCTGCAAAGCCAAATAAAAAACAACAATTTTCCTCTACAAAACAACCAAACTAAACACGATAAATAAATATTTGAAGACATAAAGAACTTGAAGCATAAAAACTTTTACCAAAATGACCACATTTGGCATTAAATAACCCGAAAAGGGTTGATATGCCATAAAACAAAACAACCGAGTTAAAAAATATATACATTTTTATAAAAATTAATAAAATGTCCGTATTTATCGATTCATATGAATAAATGTGGAAGATTTGTCTCGTGTTTACAAGAAACTGGTGATGTTTATTTCAGTTCCTATGCAGAATTCAAAGGGGGCATAATATGGGAACAACGTCCGGTTTGAAAATTCAAATATTTCAGATTTGCATTAAAGTTGATCCATAGTCATTAGACATCATTTAAGTAAAATTCCCTGAATTTCAATTTCTTCTTAAGACCCCCTTTAGTTTGAGCCTTACATTTTAAACTTTTTCTAGAAACAAAATCATTTAATAGATTTTGATGAACAGTAGAATAAGGATTCTAGACATAAGATTTAGTCGCATTATATTTTGATTTTTATGGGACATAAAAGTGGTGCAAAACTGTTCTTTTCTGGAATTAATTTTGCGCGTCCTGGGACTGTTGTTCTACTAGTATTTATATAAAGTTGCGTGTTTGTATCTATGTTTATATATTTGCACGTACAGGATCCACTCCTAAACTATTTATGGCAATTATAGATGTCGGGACACAGCTGCTAGGTGTAAGGGGTCGTAATGTATGTATGTGTATATATATGTTCATATATATGTATGTATATGTATATATATATGTCTATACATATATGTATGTATATGTATATATATGTATGTATATGTATACATATATGTTTATATGTATATATATATATGTTTATATGTATATATATATATGTTTATATGTATATATATATATATGTTTATATGTATATATATATATATATGTTTATATGTATATATATATATATATGTTTATATGTATATATATATATATATGTTTATATGTATATATATATATATGTTTATATGTATATATATATATATATGTTTATATGTATATATATATATGTTTATATGTTTATATATATATATGTTTATATGTTTATATATATATATGTTTATATGTATATATATATATGTTTATATGTTTATATATATATATGTTTATATGTATATATATATATATGTTTATATGTATATATATATATGTTTATATGTATATGTATGTATATGTTTATATATATGAATATATATGTTTATATATATGTATGTATATGTATATATATGTTTATATATGTATGTATATATATTTATATATATATGTATATGTATGTATATATATTTATATATATATATATGTATATGTATATATATGTGTTTATATATGTGTATGTATATGTATATATGTGTTTATATATATATGTGTTTACATATATATATATGTGTGTTTATATATATATATATATATAACTATCAAGGGAGGCGCGAGAGCGCTCTATCCCTTAATAGACACACGAATGGCCTATGCTGGAAATCTCATTTTTTTATCAATCATAAACCAAATTAGTTAAAACTGGGCACAAAAGTTCAATCTTTAAATCATGTTATCTGTGTGTACGTACGTATGTATGTGCCACCCTGTATCTCATCAACTATTTGATGGGTTCACCTGATTTTTGGCAGATATAGAGGTACTAGGGTTTAGTTGATGGCATTTTAATTTCAGTTTACCATATACCTTAGTTTTCCAGAAAATTCCAAAAAACCTTATGAAAAGGCATTGTATTCAGGCATAGCCTTTACAAAAGTAGTGACATTCCATGATAAATGCCAGTATACTGAAATCATATGCCCGTAATAGGGTTAAGATGAAAATTCATATACACTAAATGTACAAAAGGAATGATTAAGGGTATGACTACATATCAACTAAACCATTTCATTATCACATCACTACAGTATAAATCTCTATGCATGACTTGATGAAGTGTGTGAGGTGCGCTGAAGAAAAATTCCTACTAGTAAAAAACATAGCCCTGTTGTGCTCGCATACCCTTAATGACAATAAAAGTGTAAAAATTTGGGAATTTCTTTGCTTTTGTGCATTTAGTGTATATGAATTTTCATCTTAACCCTATTAAGGGCATATGATTTCAGTATACTGGCAATTTTTCATGGAATGTCACTATTTTTGTAAAGGCTATGCCTCAATACAATGGTCATTTTAAAGGTCTTTTGGTATGCGAGCACAACAGGGCTATGTATTTTACTGGTAGGAATTTTTCTTCAGCGCACCTCACACACTTCATCCACTCATGCATAGAGATTTATACTGCAGTGATGTCATAATGAAATGGTTTTGTTGATATGTAGTCATACACTTAATGACAATAAAAGTGTAAAAATTTGGGAATTTCCTTGCTTTTGTATATATATATATAGTGTGTAGATTTCAATTTTGTGTAGAGAATCTGAATAACAGAGCTCAATGTAATTTAAACAGAGCAAAACAGAATTATAAAAAGAAAAACTATACACACATTAAGGTTGTACACATAATAACTTATTTCGACCCCTTTAATTAGGTCTCCTCAGATGTATAGACAACCACGTCAAAAAAAACCCTTTTGACCCTTTTTTTGACGTGGTTGTCTATACATCTGAGGAGACCTAATTAAAGGGGTCGAAATAAGTTATTATGTGTACAACCTTAATGTGTGTATAGTTTTTCTTTTTATAATTCTATATATATATATATATATATATATATATATATAAGGGTGAAAGACGAGTGTTTAATTCAGTTTTCAGGGAAAATATCAAGACTTCATAATTACTTCTGTAAGGGCATATATATATATATTTTATTCAATGGACTTTATACATTGTTTTTGATCGGTAACTTCGGTTTTACTGAAACCCTGGAAACTCAACCCGCAGGGCTAAAGATACCAAGTGTGACCGGTTCATTAGTCGATGTAATGATAAACAAAATGATAAATCGTAATAAACCGCTACTTAATGAGGCCATAGATACCATTAGCAAGAAACACTTTACAACCGTTGTTTTATTCTTCTTTTTATTTGCGCCTCTAACGTTGAAATCATCAATTTTAGTTTTTGTTTTCACTCCCAAAATGGCGGCGAACATCTCGACCGTGTCGTCAGAATTGGCTTTTTCGGCCGACGCCAGAAGATTCCTCGGGACGAGTACAATTGTACCGCAAGTGCTTCGTCGCTGTCGTCGTCATCGTCATCGTCGTCGTCGTCCATCGAACACGCCTTACCAATGTGTTGTCGATTATCGTCCGTGTGCGTCTCCATTTTCTCAAAACAGATGAATGTCATCCCGTCTCCTTGCCCGAGCGGCGACGATGGGCGTTGCCATCTTTTAAACAACACGCCATTACACGGCTCGAACCCAAAATAGTTCTACTCATATCTGATCGGCTCGTCACTCCTTTCTTTTGTTCCTCCTCCTCCTCCTCTTCCTTCTTTTTCTTCTTTTCTTCTTCTTTTGTTCCTTCTTTTATTCATTCTTCTTTTTTCTTCTTTCGTTCTTCTTCTTTTGTTCCTTCTTCTTCTTCTTCTTTTGTTCCTTCTTCTTCTTCTTCTTCTTCTTCTTCTTCTTTTGTTCCTTCTTCTTCTTCTTCTTCTTCTTATTTTGTTCCTTCTTCTTCTTCTTCTTCTCTTGTACACCTTGTTATTGTTCGTTCTATTCTTATTCTTTTCATCTTTCTCTTTATTTCTTTTTTCTTTTTCTTTCTTACCTGTCTCTCTTTTCTTTGTTGTTATTCTTCTTTTTCTTCTTCTTTTTCTTCTTCTTTTTTTCATTATTTTTATTCCTATTTCCTTTCTTCCACTCTTTCCCCTTTTTTCTTTCTTCTTTTTACTCTTACCGCTTTCTTTTTTTCTCCTACTACTTCTTTCTTCTTCTCACTGTCCGTCCTATTTTCTTTTTCATTCTCTTCATTTTTTCTTCTTTTAATTCTTCTTTTATACTTCCAACCACGTGTTGTTTCTGTGACCCTTGTTGTTGTTGTCATAATTGTAGTTCTTCTCTCTCTTCTTCCCTCTCTTCTTCTCTTTCTTCTACTCTCTCCTCCTGATTCGTTCTCTTCCTCTTTTTTAGTCTTGTTCTCATTCACCTTCTTAATTTTATACTTCCCACCACATGTATCTTTCTTCTTCTTCATTATCATCTGTTCCCTTTCCTCTCAATAAAAGCGACGCGTGTCCATTTGCCACTAATTAAACCAATATGCACAAATGCGTCATTTTAACTATTGTTATCAAATATTTTCGGAATGTCCAGGCTCCACGTCGTTTGAAAATTCCACCAACATCAGATAATAATTACCGTTACGATGCCAAATGAGAAGCTCTCCACTTGAGTCTACGGCGTAACTCAACTAAAACTATGACACAAAACACGGCACAAACAACGCTTTTGGCTTCTTGGCCTTTTGGCTAAGATCAAAGTGTAGTATCTGTTCCGATGGATACTGCACGCCTGTCCTGTGCAGTTCTAGGAGGTCCACCCTCCCAGGCTTTGCCTCCCCTCTTTGGGGAGGAGTAAGTTTATTGCTTACTGTCTGAGGCGCCCCTACCGGGGAATGGCGACGGGGCTGCCCAGGCAATTTTTAAATGGCCAGAGTGCTCACCTCTCGAGCGCTGGCTTTTCAAACCCCACTTTCTCGACCCGATCTTGGATCACATCTTACTTGTGGGAGTAAGATAAAACTGGCCTTGTGCCTAACTCCTGGGGAGGAGTAAATAAAACAACGCTTTTGACCAAAGTCAAAGTGTAGTATCTGTTCCGATGGATACTACACCCCATAGACCGGTATTGTCTTGGCCTTCGGGTCTTGATTTACGCTGGTCTATTGGTTGGTCTGTCCTGTGCAGTTCTAGGAGGTGCACCCTCCCAGGCTTTGCCTTCTCACCCTTTGAGAAGAGGTTAGTTTATTGCTAATCGCCTGAGGCGCCCCTAGCGGGGAATGCTGACGGGGCTGCCCAGGCATTTTTTATAGGCCAGAGTGCTCACCTTCTGGGGCGCTGGCTTTTCAAATTCCACTTTCCCGACCTTATGTCACATCTTGCCTTGTGGGAGGAAGATAAATAAAAAACGCTTTTGGCCAAAGTCAAAGTGTAGTATCTGTTCCGATGGATACTGCACCCCATAGACCGGTATTGTTTTGGCCTTTGGGGCTTCATTTCCGCCGGTCTATGTGTTTGTCCTGTGCAGTTTTAGGAGGTCTACCCTCCCAGGCTTTGCTTTCTCACCCTTTGAGAAGGGGTCAGTTTATTGCTAATCGCCTGAGGCGCCCCTACCGGGGAATGCCGACGGGTCTGCCCAGGCAATTTTTAAAGGTAATAGGTGCTCTTCCTCTAGAGTGCTTACTTATCAAATCCCACTTTCCGACCTTGTGTCACATTTTACTGCTGTGGAGGTAGATAAATACCAACAACGACGTAATATTTTTAAAAAATAGAAATCGCCCCAGACAAGAAATGAAGCCACTTGATGTAAGAATCTAAAAAGAAAGAAAGATGAGTATCTCAGTCTTTTCTATAAATACTAATATGGCATATTATGTTTTTCAGAATTGTCTGATTTATTCCCTGCTTCCTTTGTTACAGCTCGTTTCACTCGTTTGTCTAGTGGTCTTCACCCGTTCGCTGTTTTTATACCTCGTTATAGTTCTGCTTCCTATTCCAGTAGTGTTTTTCCCAAAATTTAAGGCTTGCGGAACTCTCTTCCTGCTGACTGTTTTCTCCATACATATAGCCTTCGTCTTGTCGAGAATAAGGCAAATAGGTTTCTCCTGGCATTTGCGATACTCATCTTACTTTCTTTTTAGCTCCTAGAAAATGGAAACCATCATTTCCTCTACCAGAATGATCTACCCATAGTAGAGCGCATATACATATATATAATATATATATATATATATATATATATATATATATATATATATATATATATATATATATATATATATATATATATATAATGTCTCTATCGATATAACATTATGACTGTCAGCCTATCTATTTATCTAGGCAGAATAAAATATCCAGTTTTTTTAAAAATACATTGCTATCTAGGTTGAACATGGGACATCCTACAGACTTTTTATATGATAAGTGCTGTGAAGTTGTTGAACAGTAAATAATAAATAAAGGAAGTCAAGTCGAGGGTTGGTTTAACAAGTGTATTAACAAAGTAAGAAATTGACTAGCAGTTGGCTAGACAGTTACAAGACTGTGCTTTGTCTTCTCTGTGTCTCTGGTGACTCGCACTATTTATAGTGACAACCGGTGTAGTTTCTCCTGTGTAAGAACGGCCGGTGTAACAATAAGATTGACCAAGATTTTCCTCATCAAGTCCCAAAGGCCACTCAAGGATAAGGGTTAACGAGTTTGTCAAGTGAGCGGTGTGACAAACACTTTGCGTATTCAAAACAACGGTTGAAATTGGACAGATTTTAATTATTATAAAGACGACCTAAAAATAATTTGTTAACATTGGACTTTAATAGGACCATGTTGTCAGCTGGGAAGCATTCCTAAGGGTATTCTATTCCACATACAGATGGTCATTGGAAAGAAACTGTGTTCATGGAAGCTCAATTTAGTACACAGAGGAAGTAAGGAAACTTACTTACAGTGTTTATAGGTAGATGAGTTTTCGCTGCGAATATTTTAACAGAGATCGGAGTTCAGTCGAGCTCCTACCATGAAAATAACGATAGAGTAGAGAAAGACTAGCAATTTCTCTTCCGTGAGAAAGAGGCTGTATGGTTGAGAAGACGACATCCCCCATAGTCACAATTGGATATCCCACGCCAAAGATTTTACTATTAAAATAAAAGAGGGATTTCTAAAGTAATCGTTTCATGGCGGGGTTATAGTACCGACGCTCGAGACAATATTTTGATGACGTAATCGTGACGTCATGTCTTTAACAAGATAAGTGATATTGTACGAAACAATGGGATCGCCATTTGCATCAAATTGGGACGTCAATGCGTGCTGTACGCGGTGGGCTGCAAAACAATGGCATTGCACTCCAGTTGTTTTGTCACACGATGCCATCTGCAACTGTCTTTGTCATGTAATAATTAATTGGATAATTAAGAAGCAAAAAGATCAAGTTTAACATCTGGTGACATCTGTTGACACATGTTATACTATCAGTTCAACATACGATATTAAAAAGCAAATCTCTCTCTATATCTATCTACAGGGTGGGCCAAAATAAGGGTCCTATCTTTAAATTTGAATAACTTGAATTTGAATAACTTCCACAAAATAAAAGTTACACTCACCAAACTTAACGTGGACATATTATTTTTCTGAACTATACCATTTAGAGGGGTGCTACCGAAACAGTACCCTAACCCTAACCCGCTAAAGAAAGAAAAAACGTTAACATGTAAAACTAATGCTATATTTATTTTTGTACCTGTTCTTAGTCGGGTATACTACTAGTATGTATATTTCAATATTTGTTTACTAATGTACTTGATTAAAAAAGCTCAGTGTAAACTATTTTAGAAAAGAAGCGGAAATGTTATGGTGGGAGTAGGGTAGTTTCTGGAACGTGGGGTGATGGAAGGATTTTTTTTGAAAAAGTTGTTTATATAGTTTGATCTCTGTCGTTTACCCTTACTCGTATATACAGAGTGGGCCAAAATAAGGGTCCTATTTTAAATTTGAATAACTTGAATTTGAATAACTTCCACAAAATAAAAGTTAAACTCACCAAACTTTATGTGTGTGTAGACTGACCCTTCCGAGATGTTTTGAAATAAACAAAACAAATTTTAGCCGAAAAACACTTCTTAAAACTTACAAAAACTAAAGTATTGTTTTTTACACTGTTTTGAGTTTTTTAAGCAAAAATAATGTTTTCTAAATGAGGGTACGTTCCTTAGGGCTAATACGGCTCATGCTTGCTTCGGAAGGGGTCCTTTACTTATTCTTAAAAAAAAATTTAAAAAATCAATAAATAAAAAAGTTATGAATTTTTAAAAATAGGACCCTTATTTTTGCCCACCCTGTATATATCTATATCTATCTATATATTGTCTTTCTGTCTCCCCCCTCTCATTCACCTTCTCATTCTCTCTCCCTTATATATATATATATATATATATATATATATATATATATATATATATATATATATATATATATATATATATATATATATATATATATACATATATACAATCACGTTGACACACCGGTTCCCGTTAGATCACCGAAGTTAAGCGGCGTCGAGCCTGGCCAGTACTAAATGGGTGACCATTTGGGAATACCGGGTGCTGTATGTGCTCTCTGCTTATCTCGGCATTGTTTTCAGTCGTCCTGTATTACTACTTGCCATTGGAATCAAGCAATGCCGACTCAGGAGAGCGGTTGTTAGAGATTGCGCAACCCTTGCAATTACAAATTCACGCGCGGGCAGCACCAGGCTGGGCACTCATACGTCGAAATCGACGGGAGAGTCCATCATATATATATATATATAAGTGGAGGTAGTTCGTTTGAAGCATTGTGTGCAATACGTATATAGAGGAGTATTAGAAGGCTATCACAACGCAAGAAATGGAAATATGCCAGCCTTGAGAAGTAAGAAAAAAACAAGTGATTTTAATTCATATATTTTTTTCAAAAAAAATGTTTAATCATTTTTTTCCTATATAGCAAATCTTTCTTGATTAGGTAAGACTTTAACACTGTGATGTAATGTGTGTGACCGTGTTCCATAATATATATGTATATATATATATCCATAATATATATATATATATATATATATATTTATAAATAAATATTTATTATTTATTACCTACAGACATCGATGTTTCATGCTTACGCAATCTTCAGTGCAGGAAGTTGATTCCTGACGGTCGGCGGGCGCGAACTCCGATCACAAATCGTCACTGATTCGCAGTTAATAGACTTACCAGTCGGCTACCAAAAATAGCTCGGAATTTTAGGAGGAATTTAACTTTGTAAATACCAAGTCGGCGGGTATTCACAGCAAGCGGCGAACAGTTATCAACAACATATATTCACGAAGGAAAGTAGCCACGGCTACTACTTTCCTTCATCTCTCCATCATGTCAAACCCCAAATTTCGATGTACTTGCATGACATTTTTCTTCAAATTATCATACTGAGAAAGTCTTACAATAAAGACGAAACGTTGATGAATATATAAAAAAATATCTCTTGGTTTTTCCTAATTCCTTTCCACCCCTACATATATATAATTTTATATATATATATATACATATATATATATATATACATATATATATATATATATATATATATATATATATATATATATAGATAGGAGTAGACACATTATTATAAACCATTGTTTCGTAAAGGTATAAACATTTTTTTGAAAAACCATAAAAATGTTATTTGTTGAAATAAATAAATAAATAACATTTATTTATTTTAAACTGAGCTTTCGAATATAAAATATTCCTCGTCAGAGAGTTTTTTTTTCTTTCGTTTCATAGTCTGGTGGTATTGACTTTGAGGAAGAATATCCGTGTCTTGGGCGCGGTTAAGCTATTTTTGAATACGTAGATAGGAGTAGACACATTATTATAAACCATTGTTTCGTAAAGGTATAAACATTTTTTGAAAAACCACAACAATGTAATTTGTTGAAATAAATAAATATATAAAGGATGGTTTAACAGGTGTTTATTAACATTAGACTAGAAGACGATCACGTTGTAGTCTACAGGGAAGCAAAACCGCGTTAACGTTTTCCATCAATGGGAAGTTTTTGGAAATAACCTCTGTTGATGGAAATTCCATTTGGTTTTAAGTACACGAAAGAATAAAGAAGAATAACAATTATAATAGCGCGTTCGGGGCTGGGAGCAGAGATAAAAAAGGGGGCTCGATTAATTCCTAGACAACGCCGGTGTAGGCGGAGCTGCTTTAGAAAAAGGGATCAAAGAATTATGAGAATCTTGAGGTCTATTATGCTGTGTTTTTTTATATACGGTGACCAGGCAGATTTTTTTAATTCCTTCTTCGTCTGCGCCCTCTATCTCTCTCTTGCACTCTCTCACACTCTCTCTCTCTCTCGCACCCTCTCTCTCTCTCGCACTCTCTCTCTCTCGCACTCTCTCTCTCTCTCTCTCCAGTACGAAAACACACGCCCCTCCTCAGTTGCCATTCATTATTACACCCCACCACCGCTCTTTGCATTCTCATTGTTTACTTTGGCATTTCGTGTTTTCTACTCACCTCATTTCCGATCAGAGCGAATTAAGAAAAGGTATTTAAAAAGAAAACAAGAAATAGAAAGGAATAACAAAAAAAAGAAAGCAAAAAATACTAACCGTTTGATTTATCTTCCTCCCACAAGGTAAGATGTGACACAAGGTAGGGAAAGTGGGATTTGAAAAGTCCGCGCCCGAGAAAGTGAGCACCCTGGCCTACAAAAAATGCCTGGGCAACCCCGTCGGTATTCCTCGGTAGCGACGCCTCAGGCAGTAAAAGATAAATTTACTCCACCCCAAAGAGGGGAGGCAAAGCCTGGGAAGGTGGACCTCCTAGAACTGCACAGGATAAACCCACAGACCGGTGGAATCAAGACCCGAAGGCAAAGACGATACCGGTCTATAGGGTGTAGTATCCATCGGAACAGATACTACACTTTCATCTTGGCCAAAAGGCCAAGAAATACTAACCGTATTTACAACTTATGTTCATTAATTTTAATGGTTCCGTTTACAAGTAACAAAGGCGTTCCTTGCCCATGACCTTTTGTCTGAGATCAAAGTGTATTATCTGTCCGATAAATACTACACCCCGTAGACCGGTACTGTCTTAGCCGACGGTTTGAGGGTATTGTCCTGTGCAGTTATTAGAGGTCCACCCTCTTAGGCTTTAATTTCTCACCCCTTTGAGGTATTATTGCTAATCGCCTGAGGCGCCCCTTCCGGGGAATGCCAACGGGGTTGCCCAGGTAATTTTTCTCGACCAGAGTGCTTTTCCTCTAAGGCGCTGGCTTTTCAATCCCACTTTCCGACCTTGTGTCACATCTTACAGCTGTGGTAGGGAGACGAATACCCCCCAAAAGTTAGTTGGCCTTTTGGCTAGAAACAAAGTGCAGTATCTGTTCTGACACTACACTTCAACTATTCTGTCTTCGGTCAGTGAAGGAGAAATCCTTATAGACTGAGGCAAATTTTAATTTTTGTTCTAATCCAGAGTGTCTTTTTTTGGGAAGTTGGATTTCTCCCACATTAAGCACCGAATTCATGTCTAACTTTGCCCTCGTGGGGAAGCAGATACATAGGGACAAAGAAATGATAGATATCCCGTGCTGTGGTCGTGTGTGTAAGTGTTAGATACGTTTTTAGACGGAGTACTGCTCCCGCATCTGGGGAGGTACCGCCCAGAAAGTATCATGTGAGTGTGGAGAAAATGTCATTATTACATTAGAAATGTTATTTTTGTTGGTCTGTCACGATTTACTTAAAAATATCACTTTCGTCGGATATTCACGAATTGAAAATGGTATATACGTCGGTCTGCCACGTTCACATTTGAAATAGCATTATCGTTGGTCTGTCACACTAACGTTTAAAATAGCACTATCGTTGGTCTGTCACACTAACGTTTAAAATAGCATTATCGTTGGTCTGTCACACTAACGTTTAAAATAGCACTATCGTTGGTCTGTCACACTAACGTTTAAAATAGCACTATCGTTGGTCTGTCACACTAACGTTTAAAATAGCATTATCGTTGGTCTGTCACACTAACGTTTAAAATAGCACTATCGTTGGTCTGTCACACTAACATTTAAAATGGCATTACCATTGGTCTGTCACACTAACATTTAAAATAGCACTATCGTTGGTCGGTCACACTAACATTTAAAATAGCATTACCATTGGTCTGTCACACTAACATTTAAAATAGCATTTTCTTCGGTCTGTCACGCTTGATTAAAAAACATCTTTTTTAGTCTGTCATTCTGAAGTTTAAAATAAAAGCTGCGTTGGTCTGCCATTTTTAAGTTTGTAAATAGTATTTTCGTGGGTCTGTCACAATAAAGTTTCAAATAGTATTTTTGTTGGCCTGTCACACTTTAGTTTAAAATAGCATGTTCTTTAGTCTGCCAGGCTTAAGTTTAAAATAGAATTTTCGTTGTCATTGGTCTGTCAAGCTGTTTGTCTGTCATTCTTAAGTTTGTAAACAGTATTTTCGTGGGTCTGTCAGGCTTAAATTTAAAATATATTTTTGTTTGTCTGTCACGGTTAAGTTTGAATTAGCATTTTCGTTGATCTGTCAGGCTTAAATTTAAAATATATTTTTGTTTGTCTGTCACGGTTAAGTTTGAATTAGCATTTTCGTTGATCTGTCAGACTTAAATTTAAAATATATTTTTGTTTGTCTGTCACGGTTAAGTTTGAATTAGCATTTTCGTTGGTCTGTCAGGCTTAAATTTAAAACATATTTTTGTTTGTCTGTCACGGTTAAGTTTGAATAAGCATTTTCGTTGGTCTGTCAGGCTTAAGTTTGAAATAACATTTTCTTTTATCTGTCACGCTTAATTTTGAATTAGTATTTTCGTTGGTCTGTCATGTTTTAAATAACAGTTTTTGGTCGGTCACAGTGAAGTTTAAAATAGCATATTTTTAGTCTGTCACGCTTAAGTTTGAAAAAAACATTTTATTTCGTCTGTCACGTTTAAGTTTCAAATAGTGTTATCGTTGTTGTGTCACGCTTAAATAGGAACATAAAATTTGGGGTTTGTCACACTTAAGTTAACATAAAACTTTCTTTGGTCTGTCACGCTTACGTTTAAAATAACATTTAAAGAGTCCGAATGCAAAACGCGATAAATCCAATTTGTTTAAATTGAGACCTTAATCAATAAAAGAACGAATATATTAACTATAGACTTCGAATATAAGCTTATTTTAATTGAAAGCAAATATTAATTATTCCTGTATCATATTATGTAAAACATAATTTGATTGTGTGGTCGAGTGTTGAAATGTAACACTTTTTAATCGTGCTAACTTCGTCATTTTTTTAAATGGCGTTTATCGCGTTTTGCATTGGAACTCTTCATTTATTTAGTCTGCACGCTTGTTAGAAATAACATTTCCTTTGGTCTTTTACAATTAAGTTTTAAATTGTATTTTCGTTGGTCGGTCACACTTAAGTTAAAATAACATTTCCTTTGGTCTGTCACGCTTAAGTTTGAAATAACATTTATTTAGTGTGTCACACTTACGTTAAAATAACATTTCCTTTGGTCTTTTACAATTAAGTTTTAAATTGTATTTTCGTTGGTCGGTCACACTTAAGTTCAAATAACATTTCCTTTGGTCTGTCACGCTTAAGTTTGAAATAGTGTTTTTGTTGGTTTGTCACGCAGATTGAATATTTTACCCCGCCTAATAATACCGGTATCGTCCGGGCCTTTGGGTCTGGATTTACGCCGGTCTATTGGGGGTTGCCTGTCCTGTGCAGTTCTAGGAGGTGCACCCTCCCAGGCTTTGCCTCCCCTCTTTAGGGAGGAGTAAGTTTATTGCTTACTGGCTGAGGCGCCTCTACCGGGGAATGCCGGGCTGTCTAGGATATTTTTAAATGGCCAGAGTGCTCACCTCTCGAGCGCTGGCTTATCTAATCCCACTTTCCCGACCTTGTGTCACATCTTACCTTGTGGGAAGTAGATAAATAAATTGAATAGCCCTACTTTAAAACTATCCGTTTTGGTTTTATTTCTAGACTCGGAGCAAAGTGTAGTATCTGTTCTAATACAACACTTTATCGTCCCCGATCAGTGAATCACGATTCCTTCTAGACGAGGCAATTAATTGTTTTTCGGATCGGTTGAAATATGCAGCTGATCTAAAAGTTGACCTGGGTTCAATTGTTGATTGGGTTCAATTGTTGACCTGGGTTCAATTGTTGATTGGGGTACGAAATCGCTTGTTTCGTTTAATCCTCCTAAGACTCAGCTTGTGTCTTTCAATCGTAGACGTGCCCCTTTTCTTCCTGAGATTCTTATGGATGACTTTGCTCTTGAAGAGAAATCGACTCTGAAACATCTTCGCCTTTCTTTCTCATCAAATCTTTCTTGGCGTTCATACATTAGATCCATTGCTCTTTCTGTTTCCCGTAAAGTCGGTTTTCTCCATCTTTCTAAACACTTTGCCACACCTGAGGCTATTCTCTATCTCTACAAATTAACTATCAAACCATGCATGAGGTATTGTTGTCATATTTGGGCTGGTAAATCTCTGTCCTATTTGAGGGGGTTTGATAAGGTACAGAAACGTTTCTGTAATTGGATTGGACCCAGCATTTCGTCTTCTCTGCACTCTCTCTCTCTCTCTCTCAGAGAAGTTATCTTGCTAGTCTCAGTCTTTTTTTATAAATATTATTATAGCATGTGTTCCTATTTACTTGCTTCCCCACGAGGGCAAAGTTAGACACAATGTCGGTTTTTAAAGTGGTGAAAATCCAGATCTCCTAAACGGAGGCGCACTGGATGGAAACAA
>OY744553.1:8199889-8217389 GCA_963556195.1 Sepiola atlantica
TAGTTGTGTTTTGTTCAACAAATATGCCATGTCATTTTTGTTGCCTTTAAATATATTGAAACGCCGAAAATAGAAACACGAAGACAGTGAGAGACACCGTTCCGTGGTTAGGGTTAGGGTGAGAGAAACCGTTCCTTGGTTTTCGACGTATCAGTTTATCTTTATCGGATGTACGTACGACATTTTTGATCTGATTTTCCCTTTGTCGTCCTCACCCTCTTTTGTGACCCGTCATACCTTTATTGAATTTGTATCTTTATGATTATTTTTGCGACTAGTGTCATGTCTGCTGTGTCGCACGCGATGTTTAGTCGACGGTTTTAACCTAACGAACATTCACATGGGTCGATACACGATTAACACCCAAAAGGAATTACAACTTCTCTATTCAGGGTATATATAAATCATCCATTTTTTTAATTTCTTTTTTTTGCCTTCCTTTCTCTCTTTTTAAAAAAAAATAATTTTGTATCGTATACTACGACTAAGCTTCAATTCCTTAAAAGACATTCACAGCAAGAACACGTCTTTTTAAATTTTTTTATTTTTAACATGGTTCACCCCAAACAAGGCAGGCCGCCACTGTAGACGTAAGGGGCTACTGAGAAAAAAGAAAAGGGAGAAGGTGTGGGGGGGGTCAACCTAAATCATGATCCGCGCAGCGAGATGTCTGTTTACATTAGTTTTAAATTTCTGCATGTCAGTACTGTCGGGGAAACAGGGGGCAGGGAGAGAGTTCCAGAGGCCAGCAGCACGAGGAAAGAAGCTATTTGATTAGAAGGCTCTCCGGCATCTGGGGACCTCCACAGTGAATGAATGAGATTTAGTTGATTGTCGAGTTAGTCTAGTGAATTTACGTAAACCACAACTGCAAAGTACTTTTCTTTATTACTCCGTATGCCGAACCTCAAACAGAATATCCATGAACAGACTTTCTTTCCAAAAACTTCCTCACTCTGGACCACGTTCCACGAGACTGCCTCCTTGCAAACTACAACCTGGTCGTCTTCAAATCAAATGTCAACAAATATTTATCAAGAACCGTTCTCATAAGGCATCAAATTTTGTTCATTCTATTCATCATTTTCAATCATCTCATAATATTCTTCATCATTTTGACAATGAATCGATCTCATTAACATTTGAACTTCGAGTCGCTTTTAACCCTTGATAAGTCGTGACTCATTACTAAAAAAAAAAAATCATAACAAACATTAAAAAAATAGTTTTGTATTTTATAAATTATCTGCATTCACTAATATAATACGCAATGTTCGTTTTACGTTTTAAAAATGAGTCACCACCTATCAAGGCTGAAATCGACTCGAGGATAAAGTTCAATAAGATGGAGTAATTGTCAGTTGAATTATGAAGAATATTATGAGAGGATTGAAAATGATAAATAGAATGAATGACATTTGTTTATTATGACGACGGTTTGATGACAAGCGTTTATTGACATTGCATTTGAAGACGCCTACGTTGTAGCACACATGGAAGCAATCCTGAGGCAATGTGTTCTGCAGCTAAGAAGTATTTGGAAAAAAACCCTGTTCATGGAAATTCTGTTTGCTATTAAACAGACAGAGGAACAAAGGAAAGTTCTTTGTATTGTGGAAGAGGACAAGTGTCGTACAAAGAGAAACCACGTGTGCCTGTTTTTCAAACATCTGCATTTTAACCGCAACATCAAAACAATTACATTATGTCGCATGAAACAGAAAGAGTGGAAAAAGAGCAACGCTGTGTGTAATTTTGTTTGTTTGTTTTGTTTGTCAATTATATTGTTGTCATATTTGGGCCGGTGAATCTCTGTCCTATTTGAGGGTTCTTGGTAAGGTGCAGAAACGTATCTATAATTTGATAAGCCCCACCGTTTCTTTTTTCTCAGCACTGTCTCTCTCTCATACGTTATAATGCTAGTCTCAGTCTTTTCTATAAATACTATCATGGCATGCGTTCTTCAGAATTATGTTATCTGTCCCCGACTTCTTTTGTTGACGCTCGGTTGACTCGTTGGTCTAGTGGTCTTCATAAATTCGCTGTTTTTATACCTCATGGTAATAAAGCTTCCTATTCAAGTAGCTTCTTTCAAAGAACTGCAGGCTTGTGGAACTCTCATCCTGCTGGCTGTTTTCCTCCTACCTATTACCTTGGTCTTTTCTAGACTAAGGCCCATAGGCATATCCTGTCTTTGCGATAATCATCTTTTATTCTTGTTAGCTCCTTACATCAAGTGGCCTCATGCCTTGTCTGGAGCGATTTTCAAAAACAAATTATACTTTTTGTGGCCTATATTTTTTTACTCAGGTCTTTTTTGTGATAATTATAACGGTGGTATACCGCGACTTAGTATAAGGATTTTCTTTTATAGAAATCGCCCCAGACAAAGCCTGAAGCCACTTGATGTAAAGAGCTAAAAAAATACGACTTCAAGGTCTAAAACTAGCCAACGATAAGTGTTAGATGGATAGATTCCGACCCAGATAGCAACAATTATCCCCCCTTTGTCAGATACATCTCTTATAGAATGTGAGGACTAAAGGACAAAATAAGGGAAGCGAAACGTACGATGCTGCCGAAAGTAAACCCAAAGTCCACTTTCTACTCTCCAAATATATATATATATATATATATATATATATATATATATATATATATATATATATATATATATATATTAGAAAAGAGGGTAGTGCAGTATTAGTGCAGTTCCAACGAAAGAAAAGTATATATGTAAAGGAGTACGGCTACCAACATTTGTAAAATGTTATTTTCAACATTTATTTATTATTTTGTTATTTTATCATTTCATAATTTCATATAACGCGTTTCAAGCGGTGGTCCGCTTTCATCAGATATGTACATCCATTTGAAGAAATGTCTTTTGATTTGAAAGAGTGTTGTTTCATTTTGGTATATATATACTCTTCTTAATTTCATATGAGATAAAATCTAACGTAATTGAGAGACAGCTTACGAAGTCTCAACCAGGACGATAACTACTAAGGTTGGATTTATCTCCCCTTTCTCTGTTTCCCTTGTTTCTATTTAAATTATAGTAGCTGTCCCGTCTCGGCGTTACCCGGTAAAGTATTGACTTGCAATATGTTTATTTTGCAACTGTACAGTTTTGTTTATGTTTCGGAATTTTTTGCGATGAGGATTGACAATTTGTCTTATTTTGATTATTCCGACTGCTGTTCTCATATTGGATCGTATTCTCACAACGTTTCGACCGATGTAACCTCCGACCTATTTCAAGTGCGACGTAAAGATTATCGTAATATAAATGAGGTTTATATATTTTAGATTGATTCACAAAAAAATCTAATTTCAATTGCAAATATCAAGCTCGATATTTAGCAATGAAATAGAGCTTATAAAAGTATTTATTTCAAGATTATTATTATTATCATTATTATTATTTGTATTATTATTATTATTTTATTATTATTTATATTATCATTATTTTTATTATTAATTTTATAATTATTATTTTTTTTTAATTTTAATTTTATTATTATTATTATTATTATTATTATTATTATTATTATTATTATTATTATCATTATTATTATTTGTATTATTATTATTATTTTATTATTATTTATATTATCATTATTTTTATTATTAATTTTATAATTATTATTTTTTTTTAATTTTAATTTTTATTATTATTATTATTTTTATAATTATTTTTATTATTATTATTTTTATACTTATTATTTTAATTATTATTTTTATAATTATTTTTTTTATTATTATTATTTTATTATTATTTCTATTTATTATTATTATTATTATTATTATTATTGTTGTTGTTGTTGTATAATATAATTTTTACTCAAAACAAGTGAACGGATTTACAATTGTTTTTAAAAAAATGTTCAGTAAATAAATTATTCAAGTAGTTCATCATAAGTTAAAGGTTTCTTTTCTTCAGGATCTTTAGCTTTTAAGCATAAACAGAAAAAAATGGGGTTGACTGCGGAAAATAAGAAATTTTAAATTAACTCCGGGATAAAAGTTCGATATCTGGTAATATGCTCCCCTTGACTTTTCTTTAGATTTTTTTTTTTTTGCAAATAACATCCAGGATTTTCTAAAATTCTTTGAATATTCTTCACGTTTGTGACAATATCTCATTTTGGAGAGGCTGATGGATTTTAGTTTTAACCCTGTTGTTCTATTTAAAACTAAGGATTTCAAAGAAAATGATCTGTCTTCTATAGTAACCTATTTGACTAATTTGTTCTGGAACTAATTATGCTATCAGCGCATTTTTTTCATACTATTGGGTGACCATTTATCTAGGTCAATAGCCATTCGAGGATAAGGGTTTATGAGGTGGGGTTATTGTTAGCCGAGAGAATAGAAACAATTAATGTTATAAAAGTATTTTAATATTGGTTTTTACTATTGTTTTCTTTACCATTAGTTTAACGGTAAAAGCAAAACACTGAATAGAAATAATAGCTGGTAACATGGTGTAGGTCATGGTTGTTTGAATGCGAATGCGATTGTTTTGATTATTGCAAGGTTAAGGCTAACATATAGATTGTACACATTTGTATTACTTTTAAAGTATGCTGATTTAGGAATAAATTTTTAAAAAACAATTGCAGACGTGCTCGTCAATCGACAGAGAAATGGGAAAACAAGACAACAGACCTGAAGATTAAAGAGATAAGGTGCCTTGCCTTTTTGCTCCATCAGCTTGGAGTTGGGAGTTGATAGCAACCATAATTCGTGGATATGGGCCGCCATCTGTGGACTGTTTCTTTATACCAAACGGTCATCAACAACGTTTTAAGTATGATTAAGACGGTTTCGAGCCGATATAAATGGTTACACACTAAACATAATTAAATTTAAAGAAAGTTTTTTAAAATTTTAATTATTGATGATTTTCAGTAATCAAGTGAAAATTCTATTTTTAATTGATATTTAATTTTTATTTTAACATTATTCTAGAAAATTTTAATAAAATTTTAATTATAAAATTTTACCTAAAATTTTTTTATCTAACTTTTTTTTTCTTAAGTTATGACCATTTGGTGCAGAAGTGACAGTCTATTGATGGCGGCCCACGTCACGAATTCGGAATAGAGGCGTATGAGCAAGACAATTCAACATCGCCAAATAAATGTAAAAAATGTTAAAAATTCACTTTTATTTATTTGAAACAGAATATTTAACGGACAATTAATTTTTACGTTAAGAAGAAAGAGAATATCTATTGTTTGAAAAGAATATACATTGGTACAATTTTAAATACAGTTGGTGGGTATTGAGATAGATTTGATGTGACTTATTTTTGTTATTTGTGCCGGCTTGCTGCAGGAAAGGCAGGCTATTAATGCCGGCCCACGTCAACTAACTCAGAATAGGAAAAAAAAAATTAATTTTAATTATTTGATGATTTTTAGTAATCAAGTGAAAATTCTATTTTTAAATGATATTTAATTTTAATTTTGAACATTATTCAAAAAAATTTAATAAATTTTAATTATAAAATTTTACCTGAAATTTTTTTTTTATCTAACTTTTTTTTTTAAAGTTTAAGAGAAACTAAAAAAAATCGTCACAATTATAACTCCGTTGAGTTGTTTTTGGTTTGAATTTTTATAAACTTATACAAAAAATTGTTATTGTTTTTTTTTCCGATAATAATGGCCGAATGCAAGACATCATATAGAGATGGGTTTTCGAAGTGCTTGAAAGGGAGAGAGTTCTCTGTTTTGCCGTTACTACGGCTCATCAGCGCTGCCAACTATGGCGAGATTTGAAACCGCGATCATAGTGACTGTAGTCGGGAGCTTAACAGCTGAGCCACGATAGTCTCGCCTAAAGTACGGTATATTTTTATCGTTTAGTTATTTGTTATAGTGTACTAGCGATAATGACCTCTACAGTGAAGGGGTGTGATTGTGCTACTAATCAGGGTTATTGTCGTTTATGGCGTGCAAGTGCGGCAAGTTCCTCGTAGCACATTTTGTGGAAGTACTTATATATCAAATACAGGGATGCAACTTTGCGGTGATGCGACAAGGGCTGAAGCTAGGAAAATAGTACGGGCTATTGCGCGAACGTCGGACTTTCAGAGTCCGACTAAATAGAATAGTCCACAATAAACAGTTAAATACTACGGAAATCGACAACCTACCACTCTCTATTCTGGTGTTACTTCTCGCCGATCTTCCTCGTATCAGTTCAAATATGCGGCTGATCTAGAAGTTGACCTCGGTTCAACTGAGTTTCATTAAAACCTGATAAGACTCAGCTCGTGTTTTTCACTCGTAGGCGTACCCCTTTTCTTACTGAGATTCTCATGGCTGGCTCTGCTCTTGAGGAGAAATCGACCCTGAAACTTCTTGGTCTTTCTCTCTCATCAAATCCTTCTTGAAGTTAATACATTAGATCCATTGCTCTTTCTGTTTCCCGTAAAGTCGGTTGCCTCTATCGCCCCAAAAACTTTCTCACACCTGAGGCTATTCTCTATCTCTACAAATCTACTATCAGACCGTGTATGGAGTATTGTTGTCATATTTGGGCTGGTGAATCTCTGTCCCATTTGAAGGTTCTTGATAAGGTGCAGAAACGTATCTGTAATTTGATTGACTACACCATTTCTTCTCTACACATTCTCTCTCACAGACGTGATGTTTCTTGTCCTAGACTTTTCTATGAATACTATTATGGCATGTGTTCTTCGGAATTGTGTGATCTATTCTCTGCTTCTTTTGTTCCAGCTCGTTTGACTCGTTGGTCTAGTGGTCTCCATCAATTCGCTGTTTCGATACGTCATTGTAATACAGCTTCCTATTCCAGTAGCTTGTTTCCAAGAACTGCAGGCTTGTGGAATTCTCTTCCTTCTGACTGTTTTCCTTTTACTTATATCCCTGGTCTTTTCAAGACTAAGACCAATAGGCATCTCCTGTCTTTGCGATAATCATATTTCGTTCTTGTTAGTTCCTTACATCAAGTGACTTCATGCCTTGTCTGGAGTGAGTTCCATAAAAAAATCTAACCCGTACAATGTGTGTGATAATTCACTGTTATTTATACATATAGGATACCAAGACGCTATCCGTATGACAGGATCACAGGAAAAATAAGCCTGGGTCTGGTGTTTTAACATACACAAACAAAACTCTTTTTAAAAAAGTCAAATATAAACGCAGTTAGGTTAGGAAGAAATATCCGAGCGTTATGCTTTATTTTATAACGAACAGGTGGAGTCGCTCGGCATCCTGCGAATGTTAGCTCTTCTTATTTCACCGTGATTTTAGTTATAAAAATACTAAAGTTAGTTCTAACACTAGCGGAGCATAATTTTTTCACCATTTTGAAGGAGTGTGTATCTTCGTTTAAGCATATAGAATATACTACGGCAGTTATGCCATTGATTTTTAAGACATTCTGTATTGGTGTAATCTCGGTTTTTATCGACTAACTTTTCTGTGACGAGACGGATATATATATATATATATATAATTATACTGCTTGTCAAATAATACTTCTGTTGTAAGCTGTTATAGTAGTAAATAACAAACACAATTTACTTGCAGATTGCTGCAACTTTTAAAACAGATGCAACGTCATTCTTGCACGTATTTTTTAAAATGACGGCCATTTCTCTATTGATATTATAAATTTTACATTTGGTTGAAGATGGCGACAGTTACCGAAAATTTCCAATTCTGTAATTAGAAAAGAAAAAGTAGAAAATCACATATTTAACAATATATATATATATATATCAAATATAAACTAAAAGTAAACTTTTAGTAGATAGAACCTATAGTGAAATGGTTTAAGCTCAATATATGAGATAGAGCAATTATAAAGATAGAAGAAATAAGAGTGATAAACATGTTCGAATGTCCAAATTCATTTCAAACTTAGATTGTTCAATGCAAGGTATATTCTGTAATAAAATTATGTTTATTATTCTTTCCTTAAGCCAAGGCTTTTCAATTTTCAGTATTTACTTCAACAGTGCTCGATATGTAAGTAGAGCTAGGTAGTAAGCTATGAAAATATATGTATGGCAATTAAGCTACACAGAAGCTCCCGCGTTTCATCCACAGGGGGAATCTTCAGGCTAAAATGCATTACTATATATATATATATATATATATATATATATATATAATTTGCGTGTGTGGGTGTGCTTGTATGTATCAGTGTGTTACCCGTGTCTTTCATGCCCCCCCCCCCCGGGTATGTGATCGCGTACGTTTATGCTTAAGTCTCGTCGGTCAAAGATCCACCCGGAAGTACACGTAGGTAATCTAGTGTTCGTATACCCACACGCCCGCGCGGATATAAGTAATATATATATTATTTCTCCCGCTTGTTTTCGGCTACTTTGTAATCAAGCCTGATTTAATGTTAGGTTTTAGGACAGCGTATTGCTGGCTAACTTCCAAGCTGAACGCAGGAGGAACCAATAATGATAGTCATCAGTTGGACTGGCGACACGATGACTCCCCAATTTGACCACTAACTACCCGGGGTAAATATAAACACCGACACACTTCCAGCCCGGCGGACAATATGTCTCTCGGGCAGCCCACTTCTCTCATATGAGTGGGTGGGTTGTCATTTCGTTTATTTTTCTTACTATGTTAAACCCGTGGTTAGAGGAAGCAGTGCGACGGTTACCTGCGCTGATGGTAGAGGGGTTATTATTTACTAATACTAAAAAAAGAAATGTGCCCCGTTCGTTCGTCTATTGAGCAGGGGGTAGATTGTTTTAATCAAGAAAAAGTTACTTTGCAAAGTTTATATAAGTTAAATATTAAAAAAGACATACGCTCAAATAAGTCTATTTCTCGTCCCTATATATTATTCTTTCACTCTCTTTCTCTCTCTCTCTCTTTCTCTCTCTCTCTCTCTTTATTTCCCTTTTTCTGTTTAACAATTGGTTAAAATGTAGTATTGTAGACATATGGTTTAGTAAAGAATTAAACTTGCTACCGGAACAGTAGCAGAAACTCGCTATGAAGCGAGTTGACAACAGAAGATATTTTATATAATTTGGATTATTCGGACTACTGTTCTCATCTTGAGTGTTATCATCACAACATTTCGGCCGCTGTAACGTCCGGCCTTCTTTAGGTATATCTTTTCGAACTCGAGAATATTTCTGTAAAACTCGGGAATCTGGACGGAATTTCGAACGGAACCCTTTATTCAATCCACGAGGTAGCATGCTCTCGTTCCGTCAGCCATGACTGGGAGAAGTCTGAAGTAATTCGCAATTCTTTGTATCGCCCGCACCGAGGATTGAACCTTCCACTTTCAGATGACTATCACTTAGAACTGACTTTTACCTACTTGTATCTACTGCGCCATAGGTCCTTAAACGAGAGCATGCTTCACCCGTGGATTAAATAAAGGGTTCCGTTCGAAATTCCGTCCAGATTCCCGAGTTCGACAGGAATATTCCCGAGTTCGAAAAGATACATCTGAAGAAGGCCGGAGGTAACAGCGACCGAAACGTTGTGATTATAATCCAAATAATACAAATTATCAATCCTTCTCTAAAAAAATTAGAAACAGAAGATATTTTGTTCAGAATAAACACCTTACTGTTTTAACTAGAGGAGTATTGTATTTCGACCTCTAGATAATGTCGGGTCATCAGGAGAGAATACGCACCGTTTTGGGGTCTACGTCACCATGGCTTTTCGCGTATCACCCCCTTACTAATGAAAAGCCACCTTATCTGAATTACATTTCTATAAACTGTTCAATAAAATCGAAACAACTGAACGTTTAACGACTGAGCGTCTCAAATGTCGTTTAACGGCTGAGCGTCTCAAATGTTGTTTAACGGCTGAGCGTCTCAAATGTCGTTTAACTTCTGAGCGTCTCAAATGTCGTTTAACGTCTGAGCGTCTCAAATGTCGTTTAACGGCAGAGCGTCTCAAATGTCGTTTAACAGCAAAGCGTCTCAAATGTCGTTTGACGGCTGAGCGTCTCAAATGTCGTTTGACGGCTGAGCGTCTCAAATGTCGTTTAACGTCTGAGCGTCTCAAATGTCGTTTAACGGCAGAGTGTCTCAAATGTCGTTTAACGGCTGAGCGTCTCAAATGTCGTTTAACGGCTGAGCGTCTCAAATGTCGTTTAACGTCTGAGCGTCTCAAATGTCGTTTAACGTCTGAGCGTCTCAAATGTCGTTTAACGTCTGAGCGTCTAAAATGTCGTTTAACGTCTGAGCGTCTCAAATGTCGTTTAACGTCTGAGCGTCTCAAATGTCGTTTAACGTCTGAGCGTCTAAAATGTCGTTTAACGGCTGAGCGTCTCAAATGTCGTTTAACGTCTGAGCGTCTAAAATGTCGTTTAACGTCTGAGCGTCTCAAATGTCGTTAAACGGGTGAGCGTCTCAAATGTCGTTTAACGTCTGAGCGTTTCAAATGTTGTTTAACGTCTGAGCGTCTCGAATGTCGTTTAACGTCTGAGCGTTTCAAATGTCGTTTAACGTCTGAGCGTCTCAAATGTCGTTTAACGGCAGAGCGTTTCAAATGTCGTTTAACGTCTGAGCGTCTCAAATGTTGTTTAACGGCTGAGTGTCTCAAATGTCGTTTAACGTCTGAGCGTCTCAAATGTCGTTTAACGGCAAAGCGTTTCACGTCTTCGTGGCTCAAAAACTTGCTCTTATCGAATGTTTTTCCTCTCACAGAGGGCACTTGCTTTTATATCAGCATGTGCTATTATTTTTTGCCCAGAGTCACCTTGCACATTGTTCGGTTATATATACGAGGCGTTTGCTGGCTGCGGCACTTTTTCAGCCTCTAAACATTATATTTATTATTTTAACATTACATCTTGATTTTAATCTTCGTAAGGGCACATAAAAGTGGTGCAAAACTGTTCTGTTCCAGAAATTAATTTTATCCGTCTTCCGATTTTTGTGAAATTTGTTTAAAATAGATTTTAAAGATCAATCAATAAATTTTACTCGATTTTCAGTTTCTTTGGAATATTTTAAAGGGGTTTAGAGTTAGGGTTAGGATTGAAGGGGTTTTGGGGCATAATATAGGCACAACATCCCATTTTAAAATTTAAATATTTCAGATTTGCATTAAATTTCATCCATATTCAATAGACACTAATTTAGAAAGATTCCATGAATTTCAATTTCTTCTCAAGATCCCTAAGCTTAAACCATGCATTTAAGACATTTTCGAGAATAAAACTCATATAATAAATTTTGATGAAATATTGAATAAGGATTCTAGACATATGATTCAGTAAAATTGGTTTTTATCTCCGTAAGTGGTGCAAAACTGTTCTCTTAAGGAAATTCAATTTACCCGTGTTACTTATACAATCAAATGAACATTTTCGTTTTTCGCAGTTCTTAGCGATTCGCCCTTCCTACTCATTCATCTGTTGCGTTTTATTATTTTATCTGTTTTTGTTTATTTTTATATTTTTAAAACATAGTCCACCCCAAACAAGGCAAGCCGCCACTGTAGACGTAAGGGGCTACTGAAAAAAGAAAGGGGGAAGGTTGGGGGGGGGGTCAACCTAAATTGGGAGCTGCGCAGCGATATGTCTGTTTACATTAGTTTTAAATTTCTGCATGTCAGTACTGTCGGGGAAACAGGGGACAGGGAGGGAGTTCCAGAGGCCAGCAACACGAGGAAAGAAGCTATTTGAGTAGATAGCTCTCTGGCATCTGGGGACCTCCACAGTGAATGGATGGGATTTTGTTGATTGTCGAGTTGGTCTAGTGAATTTATGTCGAGAGGGCACCAGAGTAGCCAATTCATCGGAGCATGTTGAAATGTGTACTGCTTATACAATTACATACAAACATTTTTTCGCAGTTCCCAGCGACTCACCGATCCTACCCATTCGTATATCTAAAGTGCTGTCTTTTTTTTCTCTATTGTTTTCTAGGTTGTTGTGGTTTTTATTACTTGTATCATTTGTACGTCTGGTACATTCGGATTTTAACGTACAAGTAAGTATCCACTTTTTTATCGCATTTTAATTTTATTTGTTTGCTGCGATGATGTATACAATAGACACTTCAGAATGAGATACTAATAAAAGTTCCTGTTTACACAGAGTTTTACTAATCCAGTTCATTTATAAACAAATATTTCAATGTATATATATACGAGTAAGGGTAAACGACAGAGAAAAAACTATATAAACAACTTTTTCAAAAAAAATCCTTCCATCACCCCACGTTCCAGAAACTACCCTACTCCCACCATAACATTTCTAAAATAGTTTACACTGAGCTTTTTTAATCCAGTACATTAGTAAACAAATATTGAAATATACATACTAGTAGTATACCCGCCTCAGAACAGGTACAAAAATAAATATAGCATTAGTTTTACATGTTAACGTTTTTTCTTTCTTTAGCGGGTTAGGGTTAGGGTACTGTTTCGGTAGCACCCCTCTAAATGGTATAGTTCAGAAAAATAATATGTCCACGTTACATACGCTGTTGCCTAGAATGCATATTGCATACTTTATAATGATTAGGGCAATAGTTTAGTATTTTACAAACAACATAATATCACAAACGCTGACGCGCGCTCCAATTCTTTAAAAGTGCATTACTTAATAGTTTGATGTAGAGCAATTCTTTAAAAGTGC
The DNA here is from genome assembly GCA_963556195.1 of Sepiola atlantica. NCBI lineage: Eukaryota > Metazoa > Mollusca > Cephalopoda > Sepiida > Sepiolidae > Sepiola > Sepiola atlantica. Next base: position 8,212,526 of record OY744553.1, read on the forward strand.
ATTACTTAATAGTTTGATGTAGAGCAATTCTTTAAAAGTGCATTACTTAATAGTTTGATGTAGAGCAATTCTTTAAAAGTGCATTACTTAATAGTTTGATGTAGAGCAATTCTTTAAAAGTGCATTACTTAATAGTTTGATGTAGAGCAATTCTTTAAAAGTGCATTACTTAATAGTTTGATGTAGAGCAATTCTTTAAAAGTGCATTACTTAATAGTTTGATGTAGAGCAATTCTTTAAAAGTGCATTACTTAATAGTTTGATGTAGAGCAATTCTTTAAAAGTGCATTACTTAATAGTTTGATGTAGAGCAATTCTTTAAAAGTGCATTACTTAATAGTTTGATGTAGAGCAATTCTTTAAAAGTGCATTACTTAATAGTTTGATGTAGAGCAATTCTTTAAAAGTGCATTACTTAATAGTTTGATGTAGAGCAATTCTTTAAAAGTGCATTACTTAATAGTTTGATGTAGAGCAATTCTTTAAAAGTGCATTACTTAATAGTTTGATGTAGAGCAATTCTTTAAAAGTGCATTACTTAATAGTTTGATGTAGAGCAATTCTTTAAAAGTGCATTACTTAATAGTTTGATGTAAAGCTATTCGTTAAAAGTGCATTACTTAATAGTTTGATGTAGAGCAATTCTTTAAAAGTGCATTACTTAATAGTTTGATGTAAAGCAATTCTTTTCTATATCAATTTTCTTGTATCCAACTTATTTAAAAAAAACAAACTATTTTGGCGGGTGTGAGCTTGGGTAGGTGTAACCCGTAAATGTTAAGGTTTACCAAAAAAATAATAATGTATGCATTTTTTAAAGGTTCAGTGCGCGCGCATGAGCGTAAGTAATATGTATATGCTTGGTAAAATCCTAAATTATTGAATTTATTATTATGAATTATGGAATATGTATAGTAGGGAACACGATGAGTCAAGTAGACACATTATTTTTTTTGTAAATATTACCATTTTGAGGGTGCTACCGAAACCGTACCATATCCCTCAAAGAGAGAAAAACAGTAACATTTAAAAATAATTCTAGTGCTTGAAACGGATATTTTACTCGAATAGAATATATATATATATATCTATATATATAGATTATATATATATATATATATATAGATTATATATATATAGAGAGAGAAAGAGATTATATATATATATAATCTCTCTCTCTATATATATATAGATTATATATATATATAGAGATTATATATATATATATAGATTATATATAGATTATATATATATATATATAGATTATATATATATATAGATTATATATATATATATAGATTATATATATATATATAGATTATATATATATATATAGATTATATATATATATAGATTGTATATATATATATATAAGTTATATATATATATATAGATTATATATATAGATTGTATATATATATAGATTATATATATATATAGATAGATTATATATATATATAGATAGATTATATATATATATATAGATTATATATATATATATATATATATATATATAGATTATATATATATATATATATATAGATTATATATATATATATATATATAGATTATATATATATATATATATATAGATTATATATATATATATAGATTATATATATATATATATATATAGATTATATATATATATATATAGATTATATATATATATAGATTATATATATATATAGATTATATATATATATATATAGATTATATATATATATATAGATTATATATAGATAGATTATATATATATATATAGATTATATATATATATATAGATAGATTATATATATATAGATAGATTATATATATATATATAGATTATATATATATATATATATATATAGATTATATATATATAGATAGATTATATATATATAGATAGATTATATATATATATAGATAGATTATATATATATATAGATAGATTATATATATATATATATATATATATAGATTATATATATATAGATTATATATATATATAGATTATATATATATATATAGATTATATATATATAGATTATATATATATAGATTATATATATATATAGATTATATATATATATATATAGATTATATATATATAGATTATATATATATATATAGATTATATATATATATAGATTATATATATATATAGATTATATATATATATAGATTATATATATATATAGATTATATATATATATAGATTATATATATATATATATATAGATTATATATATATATATATATAGATAGATTATATATATATATATATATAGATAGATTATATATATATATATAGATAGATAGATTATATATATAGATTATATATATAGATATATAGATTATATATAAATATATATATATATATATATATATGGGGTAAGGTACACGATAAGCCATGACAATGAAATGCCGTGGTAGACAAAATGTGTGAAAAATGACAAATGGAAAACAGGTTACAGTGCAGTCGAAAAACAAAAACAAGAGATTTGACCGGTTTCGTTCGTGTTAGCGAACGTCTTCAGAAAAAGCGAAGATTTGGAAATAATTTTATTTTAAGGCACACACATGGGAGAAGGAAACGATGATCCGATTGTCACTAAAAAGTTTTCTCATATGGTCCGATCGAATCATCTTTTCCTTCTCTCATGAACGAAACCGATCAAATTACTTGTTTTTGTTTTTCTATTTGTCATTTTTCACACACGCACACGCACACAAACACACGCACACGCACCCACACAGAAACACGCACACCCACACACACATATATATATATATATATATAAAATACGTTTTTTTTACAAATTAAATGAAAATTAAGAAAAAGAATGGGTACACAAGCAAAAAAAAAACGGTGAACAAGAAAAGCTTTATCTTAGTATTTCATTCCCAGGTGTCTATTACAACTTTTAACACTTTTGTTTCTGTTTTAATCAAAATCTTCGATCTTTTATATTTCTGTATTTAAAATTAGTATTCCGAAGATCTAGAAAATATTGTTAGTTAGTTTGTTATGATCTGAATTTTTTTATAAAAGAAGAAGAAATAAAAAAAAATATTAAAGAAAATATTTCAAAGCAAGAAAATTATAAAGAAATCAGTTTAATTACATGAGCAACACAATATTTCCGTTTTAATTAATTATTTATTATGTCTAAACTTTAAATAGATAATGCTACTTAAACTTTTATTATAATATCTATATCTATGTGTGTGTATTTTCATCCAAGCAAATGTTATGAAAAAACACGGAGTGTCTTTGTTTGATGAGACTTTTAAAACTTTATATACATTTTTCGTAGAGTTCAAACAATTGTTTATTACATATATTCTCAATGCCTTTTGGGAATCTGTATCTCCGACAATAATGAAACAATCAATGCTACATTGGTTTTAGTACCACAACACTTTCCTGTAGGCTAACTATGCATCTCTCCGATACTAGCTCAATTTGCATACACTTAAAAAAAAACATGCCTGCCCATGTTAATATATACACATTTTACAATATCAACATCAAAAGATGAAAGAACTATTCATAAACATTGAAAAATAAAAAAGTTTCATGAAAGTAAAACACCCCGTGTTATTTAATAATATTTGCCTGATATTATATATATATATATATATATACATTGACATCATACAATGTATTGATCTTCTTTAGTTTAGAATATTTCAGAACTAATAGACGAGCATGAACAAATAAATTATTTTAGTACTAAATGAACTTAATTAAATAGAGGCATAGACTGAAGTTGATTTGTACCATACATGGTTAGATTACATAAAGAATTGTATCAATGGTCGTTTTGGAGATCACTATATATATATATATATATATGTCCGTAGATAAACAACAACAACAAATATTTTCATATTTGTCGCTCCTTGATAATTAGTAGAGCACTTTAGTGGTAGTACAAATACAGCGTGACGTCATTTGCTTTATAATGCATCATTCCTTAATATAAGTAGAATTCCTGTGTCGTCATCGCCGCTTTAAATGTGTTTAAACTACCATAGTTTATCAGCATTTCAAATATTGGCCGCGAGGTTTAAGACGTTGGATTGGAGTTGAAAAATACTTATTGTCCAGGGTTTCGAACCGTGTGAGCGGTAGTGAATAGTCATACTTCTACGTTGAAGAGACGAAACGTATACGTCCGTAGATAATAAACAAACAACAAATATTTTCATATATATATATATATATATATATATTGATTTATACATGTGTATATATATATATATATATATATTGATTTATACATGTATATATATATATATTGATTTATATACATCTCTCTCTATATATATATATTGATTTATATGTATATACATATATATATTGATTTATATGTATATACATATATATATTGATTTATATGTATATACATATATATATTGATTTATATGTATATACATATATATATTGATTTATATGTATATACATATATGTATTGATTTATATATATATACATATAAATGAAGCAATTTTATATATATACATATATATATTGATTTATATATTTATATATAAAATTGCTTCATATATATATAGATACTTATTTATATATATATATATTGATTTATATATTGATTTATATATTTATATATAAAATTGCTTCATATATAGATACTTATTTATATATATATATATTGATTTATATATATAAATATATATTTATTTATATATACATAAATATTGCTTTATATATATATATATATATATATATATATATATATATATATATATATATATTACTGATTTATATATATATTTATAGGTACAAAGTTTTAATAAACAGTGAAATAATGTTGGACACGCTGCCATTATTATCTACGAGAATTTTGTTAATGA
>OY744553.1:8222389-8229889 GCA_963556195.1 Sepiola atlantica
TGAAACTATATTTTTACCAAAATGACTGGATTAGGAATTAAATAACCCGGGAAGGGTTGATATGCCGTAAAACAAAACAACCAAACCAAACTACATGGCAACAGAAACTTGTTTTCATTTTGTCAAATGTATTTAATTGAATAATTAAAAAAAAATTAACGCTCGAAAGATAAGTATAATTAGTCCATACAGATAATTACATTTTCATGTTGACAGATACTTTTGAGCCTGACAATCGCTTCCGGGTAATAAGTGCAAGTTATCATGGGAATGTATACCATGTCATCTCAAAATTGAAATTACTATTTACAATACAAATCAATACGTCGAACTGAGGAATGGTTCTGTTCAGTTATATGATGGTTTATCTTCCCAGGGTTTACCTTCTCCTGAGAAGGGGTTTGTTGTTAGTTACCAGAGTCGATGAGGCTGCCACGTTGGCTGGCTTCTCAAAAGCATAATTGACCTGTGTTTAACGTCCTGGTAATAAGGTATATATATATATATATATATATATATATATATATATATATATATATATATATATATAAAAGGCATATATAAAGTGTCAAATCAAGCACAGAGTTCATGAAGAAAAACAAGGTAAATAATATATATTTATATATAAATATATAACTATATAATTTATTTAAATACTGTATCTTAAATATTTCAGAAAAGTACTGCGGTTTTATTCGAAAGGGTAGATTTAGACATCTTTAGTAAATCTCTGGGCCCAGTGGAATCGTCGGCATGCTGAAACGATATATATATATATATATATATACATACATATATATATATATATATGATATATATATATGATATATCTATATTATTTACCTTGTTATTTCTCCATAGACTCTGCTTGATGTGGCACTTTATATATGCCTTTCATACACACACACACACATATATATATTATATATAAACACATATTTATATATATATATATTATATATAAACACATATTTATATATATATATATTATATAAACACATATTTATATATATATATTATATAAACACATATTTATATATATATATTATATAAACACATATTTATATATATATATTATATAAACACACATATATATATATATATTATATACACACATATTTATATACGTATATATATATTATATACAAACACATTTATGTACATATATATATACATATATATATTATATACACACATATTTATATATATATTATATACACACATATTTATATATATTATATACACACATATTTATATATATATACTATATACACATATTTATATATATATATATATATATTATACACACATATTTATATATATATATATTATATACACACATATTGATATATATATACACGCATATTTATATATATATATATTATATACGCACATATTTGTATATATATATTATATACACACATATTTATATATATATGCACATATTTATATATATTTATATTATATGCACATATTTATATATATTTATATTATATACACATATATAGATATATAATATACACACACATATATATATATTATATACACACACACACACATATATATATATATATATATACGAGAGAGAGAGAGAGTAACGTTGTCTGTATCTCTGTTGCGGCGTCACAATTAAACTGTTTATTTAAGCGCCCAACTAACTGCAAACTTGTAATCAACACCATTGATATATATATATATATATATATATATATATATATATATATATATATATATAACATAATTTTAAATCAACATAAAAATGAATCACGATTGTTTTTTTAGTCTAATAATTCTTTATTATTTTATATATTTGGTTTTTAAATGGAAGTTTTCTGTAAGTTTTTAAAATTGATTTTAGACAATCAAACTATTTTAAATCTATGCGGAGAGATAAAACATATATTATATTTTGCATTCATGCGCCGAACTAATAAACAATTCAAGTAAGTTAAAAAAGACAAACTGTATTCGTTTTATTGGTTCCGTGTTGGTAAGCGTTCGCCTTCAGTTCCAATATTTCATGCCATATTTTAGGGTTCGAATATCACAGTAGACAATTGTTTTATTTTTAGCTCATATAGCCAAAATCATCATCAATCGTAGTTTTTATTTTATTTTTTTAGATTACTCCATTGCGATTTAATTAAAGACATTATCAGTGATTGCTCACTGACTATAAAAATAGTGTTCCTTGGAACTGAGTAATAAGTATCCCAGCTTTCCGGCCCTCTCTACATTTTTCGATGACTGTTTGAAATCACTTTGTGTCATCGCAACAGCCGTTTACCGTTGATTTTCTCTGAAATGTGAGTGGCAGTAAGCTTTTTCAATGTACCATTATTATTATTAGTATTATTATTATTATTATTATTATTATTATTATTATTATTATTATTATTATTATTATTATTTAATAGTAGTCTCAACTTTTGGATGTTTTTAGTTAGACTTTTCTTTTTAAACATCAAGCCAATTCTTTTGAATTTAAAAATTCAATCTGTACGTTAATACTTATACCGTTCCTAACAGGCAGGCCTTTTGTAGTATTTTAAAAGAAATTGTAAAATTATTATTATTATTATTATTATTATTATTATTATTATTATTTAAAAAAAAAAAAAATTTTTAATCGATCAGACGACGTATGAAATGCTGAAAGTGCAATCCCATAAATACTTTCGGATTTGTATTTTTACTTTAAAATGCACAAAATAAATTCTTCTAAGAAATCAAATCAAAAGTAAACAATGTAGTTTGATGTTCATTTAAAAAAAAAGGCAGAGTAAAACATTCGAACTCTAACGTCTGTCTGCGCACTCCTCAGCCACAACATTGTTAATCTCCGTCGGTCGAATTTACGGCTTGAAGTGAAATGACGCGTTACGGTATGACTGACCTAATTAAAATAATCGTCTTTCTCTCTCTTCTCGGCCCCTCGCTCTCACCCACTCTATCATTGCATGTTAGTGAAATCGTTATATTTAGAAAAAATTAGGCTAAAAGTAGAATGAAGTAAAATCATTTCTATTTAAATGACATAAAACATTTTTTTCATACACTGTAGTTAATGTTTAGTAAATGTCAGCCATTTTTTTTATTCATAGTCTGAAAACGTACTCGAAGATGGGATTTTCTTTCCTAATATTTGTAACCGGAAAGCGTAGTTTTATGTGTTTGTTATTACCTGTTAATTCGCAAGTCGTTGAAGCGATCCATGTGAAGTGACAAAACGTTTAATCCTAAAAATGACTTTAATTAGAATTCTTCCTTATTTTATATATTTCATATCGGTGAAATGGGTGGTAGGAAAAGTAGTTGTCATCACCGTTGAGGCATTTGCTATGTCTAGCCACACTGATGTAATCGACTGCCACTGCAAAAGAAGAGAAACTCGCCACACATTTTATGTCAGAGTTTTCCTTCTCGTGGGTGCTTTTTTTAACGACGACTAGAGAGAATAATCTCGTTTTAGTTTGACCTACGTTGTTTACGCAAAACATTGCTATCCTTAAAAACAACCTCATTTACTCCTATATATACATATGTGTATGTAATTTTAACCTGGCATGTGTACGCATTTTCTTACAAAACTATAACATTCTAACCAGCATGTTAAACGCATTTGTAGACTAATTGCATTTTAACACCTTGATAGACTACAGGAAAAATAATATGCTGGTTTGCTGTCCAAGAATCATTTCCGTTTCTTTAAGAAATATTACAGCCAGAAATGGACGCCATCTTGATTTTTTTAAACATTTACTTTTCAATTTGAAATTGAAATTTTGGAATGTAACTTTGTTGATTTGGAGTGAAGCTTTATCAATGTAGACCAGCGGGATCTGTCGAAATTACATAACTTTTTTCCTTTATCTATTGTATATTGCTGTCGTACTTAAAATTAATTCCATTCTGCTCGAAAACAAACCCTACGACAGTTCAAACTGAAACGTACTTATCTAAGGGGTGACGGAATTAATTAAAAACCGGAATTAATTACAAATCTAAATATAAATATACTTTACAAATTTCTTTAAAACATATGATAAATTACTTTAAAAATTTCTTAAAAAAATATGATGAATATACTTGACGAATTTTCTTAAATGATAAAATATACTACAAATTTCTTTAAAAAATATGATTAATGTACGACTTTACACATTTCTTTAAAAAATATGATTAATATACGACTTTACACATTTCTTTAAAAAATATTATTAATATACGACTTTATACATTTCTTTAAAAAATATGATTAATATACGACTTTACACATTTCTTTAAAAAATATGATTAATATACGACTTTACACATTTCTTTAAAAATATGATTAATATACGACTTTACACATTTCTTTAAAAAATATGATTAATATACGACTTTACACATTTTTTTAAAAAATATGATTAATATACGACTTTACATATTTCTTTAAAAAATATGATGAATATACGACTTTACATATTTCTTTAAAAAATATGATGAATATACGACTTTACCCATTTCTTTAAATAATATGATTAATATACGACTTTAGACATTTCTTTAAAAAATATGATTAATATACGACTTTACACATTTCTTTAAAAAATATGACTAATATACGACTTTACACATTTCTTTAAAAAATATGACTAATATACGACTTTACACATTTCTTTAAAAAATATGATTAATATACGACTTTACACATTTCTTTAAATAATATGATTAATATACAACTTTACACATTTCTTTAAAAAATATGATTAATATACGACTTTACACATTTCGTTAAAAAATATGATTAATATACGACTTTACACATTTCTTTAAAAAATATGATTAATATACGACTTTACACATTTCTTTAAAAAATATGATTAATATACGACTTTATAAATTCTTGATGATAAAATGAAATAAAACTTTTTTTTAAATTCGTACAATATAATTTTGCAAATGAAAGAAATAAAATGAGATTTATTAGTTGAATAACAAATAAAATTGATGAATTAAGTCCAAGTTGTAATTAATTTCGAGTTGTAACTACTTCCGGGTTGTAATTAATTCCGAACCACTATCTAAGTACTCTGGTTACTGTAATTTCATAATATTGCTTGTTAGCGGGTCCATCTTAACAAAAACCATTCTAGGAGTTAGTGACATTTTTCTATTCTATTTACACCAGGGGCACACGCAGACTCCACGATATTATTATGACAAAAGAAAAGAAAGTGTATTTATGTTTCATGTTCGGCACAACAGCGCATCAGATTCATTTTTTTGCATTGAAATTTGGCGATTGGGCGATCCCATCTTTTAAAAACGGAGTGATGGATGGTATCGTACGCACACAAATGAAATTGCCTCAGCGTATTATTATATGGATTGCGGTTTTGTTTATTTAAAGTGAAGATTTCTTAATTTAAAACGAACGATTTTTTTTTTATTTTGAAGAGGGAGTATTTGCATTAGAAATTTAGCTTTTTGTAAAAATCCAATCTTAAATGCAACTTTTGTTCAATTTGGAGTTGAGCTTTTTATTTGAAGTCAAACTATAACATTTGGAGTGGACCTTAATTTATTTTGAGTGAAGCTTTGACAATTTTAAGATGGACCCTTTTTAAATTTGAAGAAGAAATCTTTTAATTAAAAGTAGAGCTTTAAAACATTCATCTTAAATGATTGTTATTTTGGAGTTGAGCTCTTTAATTTGAAGTCAAACTATAACATTTGGAGTGGACCTCAATTTATTTTGAGTGAAGCTTTAGAAATTTTAAGGGGAACACTTTTTAAATTTGAAGTAGAAATCTTTTCATTAAAAATAGAGCTTTAAAACAGTCTATCTTAAATGATTGTTATTTTGGAGTTGAGCTCTTTAATTTGAAGTCAAACTATAACATTTGGAGTGGACCTTAATTTATTTTGAGTGAAGCTTTGGAAATTTTATGGGGAACACTTTTTAAATTTGAAGTAGAAATCTTTTCATTAAAAATAGAGCTTTAAAACATTCTATCTTAAATGATTGTTATTTTGGAGTTGAGCTCTTTAATTTGAAGTCAAACTATAACATTTGGAGTGGACCTTAATTTATTTTGAGTGAAGCTTTGAAAATTTTAAGTGGAACCCTTTTTAAATTTGAAGAAGAAATCTTTTCATTAAAAATAGAGCTTTAAAACATTCTATCTTAAATGATTTTTATTTTAGAGTTGAGCTGTTTAATTTGAAGGGGAAATTCGAAAGTAGACTTCCTTTATTTGAAATGAGTTTTATTTTAAGGTTCAATTTTCGTTTTATTTAAGCAGAGCTTTTTAAATCCAGAAAGGGAACATCGTAACTTTAATATGGAACATTTGAATTTTAATCATAGATTTTTAAGTTAAAGTAACGGTTTTTATGAAGTTTAGTGTTTCAATTCTATCGTTATTTTCATGGTAAGTGCTCGACTAAGCTCCAATCTCTGGTTCCCTCCTGTAAAACATTCACAGCAAAAACTCGTCTAGCTGCAACCACTGTAAACAATTTTCCTTTCTTTGTCTGCGTATCTAAAGCTAAACAGAACTTCCATGAGCAAGGTTTCTTTCCAAGAACTGCCCGTCTGGGAATTACAAAAAAACAGTGAGGCTGCTTCCCAACTGACTCCACCAGGGTCGTTTTCAAATCCAATCTTAACAAATTCTAGTTGAGTCGTCCGTTTACGTAATCAAATTCTGCACAGATCCAGCCCTCGTCTGGAGTCCTCAAGGTATTTATTTCACTATCCACCTCATAAAAACTAGTAACCTTTGTCCTCGGGTATCCTTGTGGTAAAACGCCAGACTGTAAACAGTAATATCGTAGGTTTGATCCTTGCCCAGGTTAGCCATGCTGATGATGGCTAATAGCCAGAAACACGTGCCCATGGATTCCTTTTATATGTACGTAAAAATAAATTATATATATATATATATATATATATATATATATATATATACAGAGAAAAAGAGAGATCTGCTGATACAAAATGGCTGACGAGCGATGGAAAGAATTACAGCAAGCAACTTTTTTGCCAAGTTACGTTGTAGTCGCGAAACCTTAGGTACCGTAGGATTTAAACTCCTGTAAAATCATACTTGCACATATATTACATTTTTAATAATCAATCACTCTCTTAGATTCTTTCCGCCCAATAAAACTAATATGTATAAATATATAAATATATATAGTTAAATACATAAAACGAACGAGAATATTATTTAGAAAGAAAGAAAATAATAATAGAATTTCCAGAATTTCTATTTCTCTGAAGCATACTCATTTTATTATTTTGAAATTTCCGGAAATAATGAAACTCGTTAACTTTTTTACTGTATCTCTAATCTAAACAAATTTCTGTTGACGTATGAATAATATTTTTATTTGTTTTACGTATTTAACTATTACTATGCTCTATTTTAAAATATTGAGCACCACTCTTCGTATTAGGAGTTACCTGGTATATTAAACGTTAAATTATTCTTATACCATTGTATTATA
>OY744553.1:8234889-8237389 GCA_963556195.1 Sepiola atlantica
TTAGAATTCTTTCTAGAAATATATTGCGTACTTACAGGAGGGACCATATGAAGGTTGCCAACATCGTAAGTGTAAGTTGTTTAATAAATATGAGATTTCTCTCTGATTAAATTGCTGCTCTGGTGTCCCCACGACGTAAATACACTCAACCAACCAGACAATCAGCTCAATTGCATCGATTCACTGTGGAGGTCCCCAAATACCAGAGTGCCTTCTACTCCAATAGATTCTTTCCGTAATCTGCCGGCCGTTGTAGTTACCTCCTTGCACTCTGTTTCCCCGACTGTGCCGAATGATTAAAAACTAATGTGAACAAGCATCTCGCTGCACAGCTGCCAATTTAGGATGACCTCTTAAACTTTCACCCTAATTCTGAGTAGCCCCTTACGTCTACAGTGGTGGCCTGCCTTGTTTGGGGTGAACTACGTAAAACCAAATGATCTTACTCTTGTATTTGTTTCAATGATTTCAATCAAAAGATTAAATATTAAAATGGATAAAAAGATGACAAAGCGTACAATCACAACAAAATGGTAGCACAGATGCATTTCAAGAAAATGGAGAAAATTAAGTATTGGTCAGTTATCAGTTATGTCTTTTTCATTTTCTAACGAGGTAACGCTAATCAAGGTTCAAAGCAAATGGAAGATAAGGGTTCCTTATCTGAATTCAGCAACAGTAGGATAGTATGGCCAATCTTCCGCTAACGTCTACATTATATCATTATGAATTTCAGATGAAGATACCTGATGACTGCCACAGACTCAATTTTCTTTTCATTTTTATAGAAATGCATCAGTTCCTTCATTTCAAAAGCCTGAAATGTTTCATAGATATCAAAGAGACTGCCTTCATAATCCCATCGTTCGATCCCCCTTTTCCGATTCGCCCATTGATTCATTTCGTATAAATCAGATGATTCTATTTTTTATGGAGTTCGCTCCAGACAAGGCATGGAACCACTTGATGTAAGGAGCTAAAAAAACAACACTTCAAAGTCACAAACTAACCAACGATAAGTGGTATATGAATAAATTCAGACCCAGAAAACAGAAATTCTTCCCCCATTGTCAGAAACATCGTTCATCGAATGTGAGGACTAGAGGACAAAATAAAGGAAACAAGAGTTATGAGGCTGCCGAATATAAACCCAAGGTCCACTTTCTACTCTCCATATTGTTGGCATTGGTTTCCCTGATATCATTCTAGTTAGAATTATTTCTAGAAATACAATGGGTACTTACAGGAGAGACCACGTGAAGGTTGCCAACATTCTATATAAAAGTGTTTACGTGGAACGAACTGGATTCGAACTTGGCACATCCAGGTTGTCAGTCTGTGTCGTTTACCACTTAGCCACCGTCACCACCAACCTTCGCCGATAGTGAAGTGTTCGCACTAGTTCGATAGCCGTTACATTTTCTGCCACAACCACACGTTGTGGCCAAGTACAAGATTGGAGTCATCCCGCGCTCTTCAGCTTCGGTTGTCACAAGTCACAACAGAAGCTGAAGAGAGCGGGATGGCCAAGTTTTTCTGTGCTTGAAACCGACGGGACGAATGTTGTACTAAATTTTCTGTACCAAAATAAATAAATATTACGCTCTTAATTTAAAATTTTTAACTTTAATTCTCAATTAATCGAGCACTCTGCTGTGATTTTTCCTGTTATATTACAAAGAAGTTATATATATATATATATATATATATATATATATATATATATATATATATATATATTATGTAATTATTTTTATAGGTGATGGTAGCGTTTGTTTCTTTTCTAGAATTTCTTCTTTTTGTTCACTTCCTAAGTAATACATATTAATGAAGAAGATTGCATGTATATATACAGGGTGAGCCAAAAGTAGGTGGACAGTAAAAAACATTTATTTAGAGTATAGTAAGAGGCAGACTTACAAAGCTGTGTAAATCAAGAAGGAAAAATGTTTTTTACTGTCCACTTACTTTTGGCCCACCCTGTATATATATATATATATATATATATATATATATATATAAGAATTGTGGTTACCAACGCTAGTAAAAAAACTGTTTCAATAATTATTTATTATCTTATCATTTTAACATTTTAAGTTTTTTAATTATAATTTCATAACGCGTTTCGAGCATTTATCCTTTATCCATTATGCTCTCTTCAAATGGAATTTACATCTGAAGAGAGCATAATGGATAGACGATAAATGCTCGAAACGCGTTATGAAATTATGTTAAAATGATAAGATAATAAATGATTATTGAAAAAGTTTTTTTTACTAGCGTTGGTAACCACATTTCTTTAAATATACTTTTTCTCTCGTTGGAACTGCACTGATGCTACACAACCCCCTTCTCTCTCTCTCTCTCTCTCTCTCTCTCTCTCTATATATATATATATATATATATATATATATATATATATATATATATTATTCATTAATTTTATACGTGCATACAAGTGATAATTCAATGTTCTACATAAACGTGTATCACTTAGGAA
>OY744553.1:8242389-8267389 GCA_963556195.1 Sepiola atlantica
CTTGATTTACGCCGGTCAATGGGGTCTGTCCTGTGCAGTTCTGGGAGGTCCATCTTCCCAGGCTTTGCCTCTCCTCTTTGGGAAGGAGTAAGTTTATTGCTTACTGCCTGAGGCGCCCCTACCGGGGAATGCCGACAGGGCCGGCCAGGCAATTTTTAAACCCCACTTTCCCGACCCGACCTTGGGTCACATCTTACTTGTGGGAGTAAGATAAAAACTGGCCTTGTGCCTAACTCCGGGAGAGGAGTAAATCAATACTCTCCCATTTCCAGACAATTTATTGTGGGCACATCGATGCTGTCTCCGACTACTTAGTTATGTCTTTCGTATCGGAGTTCGAACCGTGTGACTGGCATCGATTGTTTCTTTCCCATACTGATAATTACACGTTTGGCATGAAACACAAGTGTATATAGGTTTATTTGAAAAGTATTATATATAATATATATATATATATATATATATATATATATATATATATATATATATATCAATAAAATGCTTTTTCATATTATTAAAAGGCATTATTTAAAATGAAATACGACTTAGTTTAAGAAATGATAAATGAATTAAATATTTCGGATGTCGATATCCGTCCTTCCTCAATGAAAATAAGAATCCGACATTGTTATATGTATTTAAAAAAAAACTTCTCTACGCCAACTGTTTAGGAGCGAGCTCCTAAACGGTTGGCGTAGAGTAATACTTAAATAAATACATCAGATTCTTATTTTACTTGAGCAAGGACGGATATCGACGCCCGAAATATTTGATTTATTGTATTAAAATAAATCTTGGCATCTTATCGATTTCTTTTAAAGTTATATATATTGTTGAATATAAGAGACAACTTGTGTCTAGATATCCTTTGGTAGATCCTTTCAATAGTCCTAATTAGGATCTTAGTTTCGGAGAGGAATTGGCTGATGAATTTGCCATAATTTGCATTAGTCTTCCAAGTACTTTCGGACCCATCTGGGTCGATCTTCAGGGGGAATGAGGTTAATCAGGTCTAGACCATGTATAGTATTTATAGAAGGTTTTTGGCGGGAATTATGTACTAAGTACGAAACTATAAATACTACACATGGTCTTAATCTGATTAACCTCATTCAAAATGTTTATCAAATAAAAATGTCCGATTTCCGCTTTCGAACGATAATGAAATTAAATAAATGTTTAAGTATCGACAAAGCTACAAACAAAAGAAAATATATAGTTAATTATGGCGGACCTAGTATATATCTCCAATTCTTATATATAAAACACTTATAATTTTTGAAGATATCGATATACGAATTAAAAGCTTACCGAGATAAAGTTAAAAATAGTTTACAGTCGAAAACTCGTAAACAACAAATAATTCATAGCAAAAACAGTAGACTTAAATTCTCTACCGACCGTATAGTTTTAATGTGTGGAAACTGTTTGAGATTATTTTTTTATTACAGAATTTTATTTCGCTGAAAGTTGTCTTATCAACGCACAAAAACAGCAACGGCCGCCGAGACCTTCGCTTACCTTCGCTTTAGTTTGCTAAATTTAAGCGATTATCTGTGGTTCTACAACGATTTTATTTGAGGGCGGGCGGGGGGGGGCTTGTCACTCGGACTTCGGGTTAGTGGTACAATATTTTTTTAGTATCCTTTCAGCATTAACCCCTTCCTTAAGCGATCATTTCGGCGTCCATTTTAGTTTTCGTGTGTGAATATGATAGCTTACACCGAAATAACATTCTGAAATAAAAATAATATTCTAAACAGGTTCCACACTTTAAAAGTATACCGGTCGGTAGAGAATTTAATTTTACTGCGTATGCTGTAAATTATTTGTTGTTTTTATTTTTTTTGTTGATGAGTTGTCGACTATTGACTATTCTGGTATCTTATCGCGTACTTATTGAGACTGCCTTCGCTTCGTTACCCGAACTACAACCCGGAAAGTGCTCATTCCAAATGTATTAGATGTTCATGGCTGACCATGTCCAAAAATGTTTCGAATAATATGATGTAAAATGGGAATCTTACCACGATGAAATTTCTCGAAAAAATTAACATAAGTTCAGCTGGCTACTCGTTGGTTTAACCAGCGCGCTATCGCTTCGCAAAATTCGTTAACTTGTGGTGTCGCTAATGGAAAGGGAGGGGAGAGAGGACAAGCAAGCAGTCACCCTCTTCCCTCTTTCTGAACGCTTCTTGCTTATGTTGTGTTGGTATATCTTTTTGCTAGCGAGTGATGTTAGTTTAACTTAAATTGCTTCCCTTGAAATTTAATAAACAACTATTTTCAAATAGTTTTCAGTAATTTATACTTTTTCAAAATCATTTTAATTAATTACTGTTCATATCGACGAAACTATTGCATATATATAGCAAAAATAGTACAATAAAATTACAAATGAATAACACCAACCATTAATTTATTATAAACTGTTTAAAAATGGTCATGCAAATTAGGTATCTAAATAGTTGTCTATGGGCCTTTCGTTTCTACTATATATACAGTATTTCAAAATATTATGTTTTTATTATTGATTTAAATTATAGCAACCCGTTTTGATCGTAATATAGGTGTGATAAATGAAAAAAAAATGGCATTTATTCATTTAGAAAATTCACATTTTCTTATCACCGGGAAAAAAAAGATAATATCTCGTTCTTTGTTTTTTTCTCTCTTTTTTTCTTACCACAGAAACGGCAAGCAAAGGGTAGCCAATATTTCCCTTATCGTTTCCTTGATGAGGTAAGTTGGGTTCCATCGTGCCTCAAAACCATTTTGTCTTAGAATGTCTTGGATTTCTTAAGGTTCTCTCTCCCCCGCCACCCGCCCCCCGCCCGAAAAGAGCCTGGGTGGAATGAAGCTTCTTGCTTTAAATGTACATCTTTTCCTTCTGAGTGTGTAACCTCATAGCTGCTGGCCGAACACCGACAACTGCTGCTTAAGTGTGTATAATTATACACATGTCTTTTGTAATATACGTTATTTATTGCGATTTTATACACCCGGTGTAAGTTTTGATAACAATTGGGAGTTCAGTTTCTAGTTATAACAACTTGGTAAACGATAAACTACATTTAAGTTGACACGTGCACAGGCAGCTGCCCTTTATATATTAGAATATAAGATGTACTTGCACCATCTAACGTAAATACTGTCATTTATATAATAGAATATTAGAATATAAGATGTACTTGCACCATCTAACGTAAATACTGTCATTTATATAATAGAATATTAGAATATAAGATGTACTTGCACCATCTAACGTAAATACTCCCGACCCACATGATTAGCAGACAAATCGAACCCCTTCACTATAAAGGTCCATAGAGACCGGAATATATTCTATTCTGATGGCTTCTTTCTTTGAGCCGCTTGCATTTGGAATCCTCTCTCTGCTACCCGTTTTCCCGATTGTACAAATATGCACAAATATGCAGAAATTTAAATGTAATGTGAACAAACATCTTACTGTCCAGCCCCCCCCCAATACCATTATATCTAACTTCTATCACAGTAGCCTCCTACGCTTTGGTGGCAATATGCCTTTTTTGAGTTGAAAAAAAAGTTTTAAAAAATAATAACAGAAAGAAAACGTTACGCTATATTAATAATGATGCAATCGTTTTGTAGAGGGCAATTATTTTTTTTATAATTGTACATTGCGCCAATTACCATTGCGTTGGTTTAGTTCGACACAATTATTGCTTCTGTGCTAGTTTTAATACGTTATTGTCAGTTTCTTTTTATGATAAATGTCCATATGGTCCATGCGGGAGAATTTAACGTATTTAGTTAATTAATCTATAGAGTGCATTATTACTAGGAAAGTGTTTGTAGATTAGGTTTAAGAAAAGCTGGCATATTTTTGTTTTAACTTCCAAATTAAAAAACAGAGGGTTCAACTAAATTATTTTTACTTCATTTTGACTGGGGAGCAGTATATAAGCTTTGTGCGTGTGGCTTGTGTACTTTCTGGCCTTTAGGAGGACGCACAAACATACAACTGTCTTTTATATATTAGAAACATTTGGCTGGCCTCGTTTTATACACACTGTGTACGATTAAATAATAATTGCAGTGTTAAATTTCTAGTTATGTTAACTTGGTAAACTATATAAATGATGATGCAATCGTTTTGTAAAGGGCAATTGTTTTGTATAATTGGGGATTGCGCCAATTACCTTTGCGTTGGTTCAGTTCTACTGTATTATTGCTTGTGTGTTATTTTTAAATAGCTTATTGTTATTTAAAAAAAATAATGAATGTTCATATGATCCAGACGGGAAGAGTTAACGTATTTTTGTTGAATAATTCATAGAGTGCGTAATAAACACGGAAAATCTTTGTGGTTTAAGAAAATCTGACCAATTTTAGTACATCTTTTTACATCTAATTTTTTGTTCGACTTAAGTAATTATTATTGTTAGTTGTTTTATTGAATCTTAGGCTAATATTTAGATCACCAATACTTTATATATATATATATATATATATATATATATATATATATACACTAGACAACCCGTACCCCGTTGGATCAGTATTTGTTATGTATATTAAATACCTTTATATCTCTTTCTCTCTCTCTCTCTCAAGTTCGTTCTCTCTCGCTCTCTCTCTTTCTCCTTGTTTCTCTTTATTCCACTTTCACTTTTTTCTATTGCTATTTAAAATTTTTCGGATTTATTTTTTATTTTGAGAATTATATATATATATATATATATATATATATATATATATATATATATGGGAAAAGAAGGATAAAGGTAATCCGACGTAATGGGAAATGAAAAAGGAAAAACCAAAAAGAAAGTTTTTATGTGTTCATCAACGTTTCGTCTTTATTTGTAAGACTTCTTCAGGATGATAATATAAAGAAAAATGTCATGCAAGTACGTAGACATATTGGGTTGACATGGTGGGTTGAAAGGAGGAACTGTTTTCCAGTAGTGGCTACTATTTCCTCCCTTCAACCCACCATGTCAACCCTATATGTCTACGTACTTGAATCACATTTTTCTTTATATTATCATCATGAAAGAGTCTTACAAATAAATACGAAACGTTGATGAACACATAAAAACTTCCTTTTTGGTTTTTCCTTTTTCATTTCCCATATATATATATATATATATATATATATATATATATAATGCAATGTAAAGGAGTAAGGCTACCAACATTTGTAAAATGTTTTTTTCAACATTTATTTATTATTTTGGTATTTTATATTTTTATAATTTCATAAAATGATAAAAAAACGAAATAATAAATAAATGTTGAAAAAACTTTTTACAAATGTTGGTAGCCTTACTCTTTTGCATATATACTTTTCTCTCGTGGGAACTGATCTGATACTGCACTACTCTCTTTTCTCTCTCTCTCTCTTTCTCTCTCTCTCTCTCTCTCTCTCTCTCTATATATATATATATATATATATATATATATATATATATATATATATATTAGTTATGTATGCGCATATGTTTACATATTCTATGCATAAGGTTCACTCCTGAAATAATTAACCTCTCATTATGAATTTTAAAACACGGCTACTAAGAGTAAGAGTGGGGATAGTAGGCTATATTTAGTTTTATTTTAATGAGGGAAAGGGGCTAATGAGATGTGGATCAATTCCTGAATATTCAGTATTTCTACGTTTTATTTTTGTATTAAATTTTTCGATTACTTTAAGTTTTATTGTGTGGATGTTTTTTAAAAATATTTTTATTGATATTTTTATTTTTGTGGTTTTTATTGTTTTTATTTTTTATTTTCTGGCATTTTTTTCAATTATCGGTATGTTTTATTCCTGCTATTCTTTTATCATTTGGAATATTATTCTTAGATTTTTTGTTCCATTTTTTTGTTGCTACTTTTGTTTTTATTTTTGGTATTTTACTCTTTTAATTCTCGGAACATTTTCTTCATATTTTTATTTTTAACATTTTTTATTTTTGGCATGCTTTTACTCGAAATTAAATTTATTTTTGTATGTTTTTTCTAATGTTTTTTTTGTTCTTTATCATTTTTGTATTTCTTATTTTTGGAATCATTGAATTTTTATTTCGTTAACATTTTATCTTTTCGTTCTCTTACCTGTCGGTATCTTTCGAACGTGTTATTCTTTTATTATTTTGAATTGTATTACGTATTTTATTTTATTTTGGGATATTTCGATCCTTAGATTTTTAATTTTTGTAATTTTTAAATTTGGTATATTTTATTTCTGTTGTCTATTATTTTTGGAATTTTTTATTTTTCGATTTTTTATTTTTTGAATTTTTTATTGTTGGTATTTTTTATTTTTGTTATTTATCATTTTCGGTATTTTTTATTTTTAGAATTTTGTATTTTTGGAATTTTGTATTTTTGAATTTTTTATGTTTGGAATTTTTTATATTTGGAATTTTTTATTTTTGTTATATATTATTTTTGTTATTTATTATTTTTGTTATTTATTATTTTCGGTATTTTTTATTATTTAGAATTTTTTATTTTTGGAATATTTTATTTTATATTTGGAATTTTTTATTTTGGAATTTTTTTAGTTTTGTTATTTATTATTTTTGGTATATTTTATTTTTCTTATTCATTATTTTTGGCATTTTTAATGTTTTTTATTTTTATATTTAATTTTTTTTCTTAAAAATTATCGGTATTTTAATTTAAAAAAAAATATTTTTGATATTTTGTATTTTCGTTACTTGTAATCTTTTCTATTTTTTTTGGTTTTTTTTATTTTAATTTTTTATTTTGGATATATTTCTATTTTTATATTTGGAATATTTTTTTGATATTTTTATTTTGGAATGTCTTGAGCTACCATTAGAGAACAGGGTTGATCATGTGCTAATTTTATTGCAAAGATTAGGAGTGGATGGAGTAAGTTATGGGAACTTATGCCATTACTAACTAGCAGAGCGTTACCACTTTCGACCAAGGGAAGAGTCTATAAGGCATGTGTCCGCAGTGTGATGACGTATGGATGTTAACCCTGGCCAGTGAGGATTGAGGACATGCGTTGCATAGGGAGAAATGATATGATGATGATAATAATACAATTAATGTCTCATGTGAGTCATAAAGACAGGCTTAGTTCTGATGACCTCAGAGGAAGATTACATCTGGACAGTATAGGGAGATGTCTGCAGAATAGTAGATTTCGATAGTATGGTCACGTTGAAAGAATGGATGAGAGTTCTTGGATTAGTAGATGTAGAACAGTTGAGGTAGAAGGGTTGGATGGCAGAAGAAAACATAAGAGGAAAGGATGAATAACTTATTTTGCCAGAGATAGGCTAGTTTGGAATTCAGTTTCTAAGAGCCGTCAAACACATGCCAGCGAGTAAAGCGGATGTTAAAACTAATATGATGAGGAGGGAATGGATGACAGTTCTTTAGTTAGTAGATGTAGAACAGTTGAGGTAGAAGGGTTGGTTGGCAATGGAAAGCAAATGAAGGAAAGTTGAAGGAGTTATAAAATCGGACCTGAAGGAATACGAGATGAATAAAGACCTGGGACAGAGATAGGTTAGTTTGGAAGTCAATTTCTTAAAAGTATTCAAAGCATGCCAGCATGCAGACGTTAAACCGCATATGATAGTGAACATGATGAATGTTTGGTAGATCCTAAAAATACACTATCCACCACCGGTCTGTTCCGTAAATACCTTTGATTTGTTGCACTTATTCTTGCATGGTTTGCGTTGCATGTTTTTTTTTAATTTAACACTTAATATTTTTTACTCGTTCCTTTTCGCCATTTTTTGGATGTATCACCTAATGCTATATTTGAAATTAAATGATGCTGGAAAACGTTCGTAAAAATAAGACTTCTATGAACTCTTCTCTCTAAAGTTTGCTATACATCCGTTTTTAACTCTACATACACACACACACACACACATATATATATATATATATATATATATATATATATATATATATATATATATAACTTCTTTGAGATATAGCAGGAAAAATCCCAGATTGATTGATAATTAAAGTTAAAAATTAAAAATTAAGAGCGTAATTTATTTGGGTACTAATTTTTCTGTACCAAAATATATATATATGTATATATATATACATATATGTATATGTATATATATGTATATATATATGTATTATATATGTATATATATATGTATATATATATATGTATATATGTATATATATGTATATATGTATATATATGTATATATGTATATGTATGTATATGTATATATATGTATATATGTATGTATATATGTATATATATATGTATATATGTATATATATATATATATATGTATATATATATATATGTATATATATATATATGTATATATATATATATATATATGTATATATATATGTATATGTATATATATATATATATATGTATATGTATATATATATATATATATATGTATATATATATGTATATGTATATATATATATATATATGTATATGTATATATATATATATATATATGTATATATATATGTATATGTATATATATATATATATATATATGTATATATATATATATATGTATATATATATATGTATATGTATATATATATATATATATATATATATATATATATATGAATGAAAAGTTACTGTATCTTTGGGGTTTGTATGTTCGTACGCAAATAGAAACGTGTAATTGGTTGACAATAAAAAGGAATAGGCAGACTACACATCATTAAGGCAGTAGTTTTTTTTACGATGGCAATACCTGAATAAAAATTTTACGTAAGTTTAAATGATTTTTTTTTTACCGGATGCTTGTTTTATAAGTTTAACGAAATTGGAATAATATAATAACATTATATTTCCTAATTTAGTTCTTTACATTCAATGAGCGATGTTTCTGGCAAAGGGAGAAGAATTGCTGTTTTCTGGATCGGAATTTATCAATCTAACACTTACCGTTGGATAGTTTTTGACCTTGAAGTAGTTTTTTTAGATTCTAAAATTGAGTGGATTCATGCCTTGTCTGGAGCGATTTGCATTAAAAACCAAAAAAAACAAAAACATTACGTACTTTTAAAAAAATTTAACTTTTTGGGGATATTCCGAAAAAAAAGTATTCCGTATTAGTTCAAAGAGAATTAGTTTTACTTAAAACAATAATGACTAATGTTTTCGTTGGTCAATAAAAAACAATACGTAAATATGTAGAATTTGATATATTCGGACTACTGTTCTCATCTTGGGTGTTTTTATCACAACGTTTCGGCCGATGTAACCTCCGACCTTCTTCAGGTGTACCTTGTCGAACTCGGGAATCTAGACGGAATTTCGAACGGAACCCTTTATTAAATCCACGGGGTCCATATTCTCGAGTTCGACAAAAATTTTCCCGAGTTCGACAAGGTACACCTGGAGAAGGCCGGCGGTTACATCGGCCGAAACTTTGTGACAGAAGCGCCGAAGATGACAACAGTAGTCTGAATATACAAAATTCGACAAATTATCAATCCTCATCTAAAAAATTCCGAAACATATGTAAATGCATTCATCAAAGTTACTTACTCTCTAAGTAGCATATTTTGTCCACAAAACTTCTACACATATTTTTCTTCTTACTCGCTATCAAGCAGTAGAAGTTAGGTAGAGATGGAAATATGACATACTCAGGTACTGCATCCACCCCGCTCAAGAAGCGTGTATAAACTAGTGTACAAAATTAGGTAAATTATCTTTATTTATCAGGGGAGTTTGTTTTTACTTGGTACCCGGGCAATGCCGGGTAACTCTGCAAGTTGTTGTGATATTAGTCAAATCAAATCGTCAAGTCCGGCTCTCCGAAGGCCAATCCCTTGTCCCACTGAGCGGTTTTCGCTTTTCTAGGTCAGGAAAGACAAAGGGAATGTTTGACTATCCCCGGCCGACTTTTTCAAAGTCTCCTATCCCACCCCCTTCTCGGCCCCTACTCGTCCCCTCCCCTCCTATCGGTCTATTTGTCTATCCATCGAATTCTATTCATACGTATTCTATCTATGGATCAATCGATTGTTTGTTTTAGAGCATAGAGGCCATGAGAATATCTCACGAATTTCGCTTCGTTTCCGGCAAAGGTAAACGTTGCTATTGACGACATACATTATTGAAAAGAAAATACAGTTGGAAAATTAGTCAAAAACAATTTATTTTGATTTATCTACTAATGTGTGACCTATTCGCGGTAAAAAATAATATTTTCTTGAAGTCATAATTCTTTACGTTACGTAATTATTGGTTGTGAGTAAAGCAATAAGGTGGGACCGGGCCCTTTATTATTTCACTCACTACCGATAATTATGGAAATTAAAATGCTTATATGTTCTATTCGATCTTAAATATGTTTTTAAGAATAAATA
The DNA here is from genome assembly GCA_963556195.1 of Sepiola atlantica. NCBI lineage: Eukaryota > Metazoa > Mollusca > Cephalopoda > Sepiida > Sepiolidae > Sepiola > Sepiola atlantica. The sequence goes on from OY744553.1 coordinate 8,252,752, forward strand.
TAGCACACATTTGGACCACTTACGCCTAGCAGTTGTGTGCCAAAAATACATAATGATCGGTTAATTAGTTTTGGAGTGAATCTTGTTCATACAAATATGTAAACATATTACCATAACTAACTTATATATATATATATATATATATATATATATATATATATATATATATATATATATCTAGGAAGCATCTTCTCTTGCAGGCAAGTATTGTTGAATATAAGAGACAAGTCATGTCTAGATATCCTTTGGTAGATCCTTTCAATAGTCCGAATTAGGATCTTAGTTTCGGAGGGAAATTGGCTAATGAATTTGCCATAGTTTGGATTTGTCTCCCAAGTACTTTCGGACCCATCTGGGTCCATCTTCGAGGGAATGAGGTTAATCAGGTCTAGACCTTGGTACTTGGGAGATAAATGCAAATTATGGCAAATTCATCAGCCAATTCCCCTCCGAAACTAAGATCCTAATTCGGACTATTGAAAGGATATCTAGAAATGAGTTGTTTCTTATATTCAATATATATATATATATATATATATATATATATGAAGCTCCCTTCCTGGGTAGAGCTTATTTTGTAAGGATATCGCCAACTGCCATTAGCTTTAAGGAATAGCTCATTAGGTAAAACTAATTCGAGCTCCCGGCACTTGCAATGTTTACATTGAGATATTTCTTACATTCAGTCAGTGTCGTATGATAGCGTAGGGGTTAGCAGCGCCGACTGTCAGCTCGACGGTTGAGTTTCAATTCCGGCTTGAGGCACTAACTGGTCTAGCCGCACTGAGGAGCTGTGATACAGCGAAACAGTCTGCATATGGATGACTAATAATAATATATATAATAAAAGGCTGTTAAATTCCAATTACCATTTTAAAAATTTATTTATCAAAAAGATCCATTTAATTTTACTGACCGTTTCATTCATATACAAACAACCATACACTTACATATGCTACTCATGAGAATTTCAAAGATGGTTTCCAGAAACAGGCGGAAACAAAAACAGAAGAACACTCTCAGATTAAACTAGGATTGCATAAAATACGGTACCAGTGAGGAACGCGTGTTCCCCTATTAAAATATCTACACAAGTTTGGGTTCATAGCTCAATAGAGTATACTAGAGCTAAAATATAAATATAGTAATTTTGTGCTTAATTTGTTTCAAAAACATTGAAACAAATTCCGAACATTTATCAAATCTTCTAGATATAATAGTAACTCTGACTCTGTGTGTGTACGCCCGCCCGCCCGCCCGCCCGCCGGCCTGATATTTGTGTCTTATGTTCACCCAAACCGCTGGACAGAATTGCTTGACAATTGGCATGTGGACTACTGACCTCTCAGTGAAGGTCATAGCCTATATAAGAAATATATCACTTCAACGCTGGAGTCCCCGGGGAGGCCCCCCCCCCACTGAAAACTGTTTTCAAATTAAATTTAAACCATAGGTAAATAACCAAAAATTGTGTCTATTCCTCAAATTTCACCCAATTTTGATATTATTTTTCCTTGGATTCAAATGAAATATATATATATATATATATATATATATATATATATATATATATATATATATATATATATATATATATATATAATCAAGGAGAACATCTTTCTGTCTGTGCATGTCTGTCCCTAAAAACGAAGACACACTAGGAAGTGTACTTTCAATATAATTGTATTCACATGCACAATTTGCATGCGAACGTAATAGAACTATTTTTGCGTCTCTGGCTGCCCCTTAAAGAAGTTAATGACAATTTTCAAACAAGGAAATTAATCTATTTATTAACGTTAGTGTAAGAGTATTAATATATATCTGAATAGCTCGGTGAATAAGATATCTAGCTGACAGCATCAAGGTTGCTGTTAAAGTAAACTCTTCCTACCATGATGTTGCATATGATGCTATCCCACACTCTAACCTGGGCAACACCGGGTAGCTCTGCTAGTTAGCTCATTGGGTAAAAGTAATTGGAGCTCCCGTAACGTTACAATGGTTACATTAAGATATAAGTTACAGTCAGTTAGTGTCGTATGATAGCGCAGGGGAAGAGGCGCCGACTGTCAGCTCGACGGTTAAGTTTCAATCCCGGCTTGATGTACTAACTGGTCTAGTTGCACTGAAGAGCTGTGATATAGCGAAACAGTCTTTATGTGGATGATATATATATATATATATATATATATATATATATATATATATATATATATGTATATTTGCGCCTGTTTTTTTTTTCCGTAAATATGTGTGTACGTGTATGCTTGTGACTGTCTGTTTGAGATTAACTTCCGGTCACCGGAAGTGCGCCCCATAATGGCCCCGATGACGGTCTGTTTTTCCCGTTTTTGTAGTTTCAGAATGCGTCCACCTTTCTGCAGCAGCACAAGAACGCAGACATTAACGAACAGTTTCAAAAGTCGAAACAGATACAGATCCAGTCCCGCTGTACGGAGGAGTATATACAACTTGGTCCTTCCAATCGGATCATTGGAACAGCCTCGGAAGATTCGGAGTACGGTAAGACCGCATTTATACTATTCACTATCTGTTGTGTCTTGTTGTCTTGTTGTCTTGTTGTCTTGTTTCTTTTCTATGTTACGTATACAGCAGAAAACCGGTCTCTCAGCCGCCGATAAAAGATATACATGACCAGGAGCTCGTCAAAAAAAAAAAAAAAAAGAAGATTCCTATCACCGCCGGATGACTTTTACACATGTTTCCAGAGCCGTCGGAAGTCATCTCAAATAACATATCTCTCATCACGTGCGCGAACAATAATATAGTCTATAGAAATATTCTTATTAAGTTATGCTTATTTTTGATGTAATAAAATTAAGAAGTGTACTTACTGCGCGTGGAAGTTTTTGTTATGCTGCGCGTGATATGTTTGTTTTAATGCGATCCGTTATTCCGTAGCGTTTAGATGCTATGTGTTCGGAATGGCGGAATTATATTTCCGTAATTTGTATTTGGCGGTATTTTTGTTTAACAGCCCCGAATGAAATTAAAGTCTGCGGTTTTATGAGTGGCGGACAAAGTAGATAATTGTCTCTGTGGATGTTGTAGTTGAGAGAGTGAATTATCTAGGAATAAATATGATAATTTTTTATAGGTTGATATAAATTATGCGATTGTTTCTGCAAACACGCTTGAGTGAATAAGAGAATTGCAGGGAGTATTTTAGTAGTGTATGATGTATTTTCTTACTATAGTCAAAGGTACAGGGGAAAAACAGTCCACTTTATATAGTAATAAGATGCCAATGCTTTGATTGCGAGTGTTGCAAAGTTGTCTTGCATTTGTCTCTTTGTCTGAAAAGCATATTAATAACAACGGAATTGTAGTCGGTACATTTTGAAAGTCAAAGTGTTCCATTCGAGTTTATTTCACCCACACCCTCTTTGCCAATGGCTCCGTTCCAAATGTAAGAATCCCTACTTACCCTCGCATTAAAACCACCAAGAAGAATGCTTTTATCTTCAATCGGAACGGCGGAAAGCAGTGTGTTAAAGTCAATGTAGAACGCCTCTTTGGTTCTTTTATCGGCATCGACTGTGGGGCATATGCGCTGATTACTGTGGCGTAATAGTTTAACCCAGTTAAAACCCTAAGGGCTATAATGTGTTTGTTTATTCCGACTGGTGATTCACAGAGTCTCAACATCAATGTGTTCTTTATAGCGAAGCCGACCCAATGTAGTCGCACGTTGTCAAGCTTGTAGCTCTTCCAGAAAATTATGTAGCCATCACCTTCTTCACGCGGATTTCCTTCGCCTTAAAGTGCTGCAATATCGATGTCGAGTCTCTGGTTTCTTTTGTGCAACAAGAGCCGTTCTTCTTTCGGGTCTTGAAAGGGTTTAAGTCCAGGAGGGTACGGGATTCCATGATGCCATTATAATTTTACTTCGTTGTTTCGACTGCAATTAAGGTGAACGCCCATGAAAGCGAGTTTCCTGGCATGTTAAAGCGAAACTACAGGGTGGGCAAAAATAAGTGTCCTATTTTTAAAAATTCATAACTTTTTTATTTATTGATTTAAAAATTTTTTTTTTTTAGAATAAGTAAAGGACCCCTTCCGAAGCAAGCATGAGCCGTATTAGCCCTAAGGAACGTACCCTCATTTAGAAAACATTATTTTTGCTTAAAAAACTCAAAACAGTGTAAAAAACAATACTTTAGTTTTTGTAAGTTTTAAGAAGTGTTTTTCAGCTAAAATTTGTTTTGTTTATTTCAAAAAATCTCGGAAGGGTCAGTCTACACACACATAAAGTTTGGTGAGTTTAACTTTTATTTTGTGGAAGTTATTCAAATTCAAGTTATTCAAATTTAAAGATAGGACCCTTATTTTGGCCCACCCTGTATTTTAGGGTAAGTAAACACAGGTAATCCAAGCTGCTAACCCTAACCCTAACCATAAGATTCAGCTCGATGATTGTCAATTAGTGACAACAAAGCAAATATAAATCAGGTTCATATTATATTCCAATAACCATATTTTTTTATTTTATTATTTTTATTTTTTCGGTCCGTTTCATTTGTCTTCTGCCAAACAACATTTTTATGTAAATATCGTCTCTGCAACATTACAAAATCATCAGAAAAATTCACAAAGAGTAAAAAGTTCTTGGATTAAAGTGTCTTGAAAAAACCTACACTATACAGTGGTTCATTTTTGGGTGAAAGCAACCAAAAAAAAAACAAAGAAAAGAGCAAACTCGCACGTGGGGAACACACTAATACGCCATTTTGTTGCAGAGAGATATTGACATAAAAATGTTGTTTGGCACAAGACAAATGAAACGGACCGTAAAAATATATCTCACAGAAATGTTATGTTTTTTGGAAATGTGAAAAAAAAAATAAAAGCATGGTGATTTGAATATATTATGAACCTGCCTTATATTTGCTCTGTTGTCACTAATTGACAATCATCGAGCTGAATCTTTTAGGGAGACTGCAAAGTAAAGGGGCACTGATAGTATATGCTAATATTGTATGTGTGTGGATCCGTTCCGTCACACAAAAGTAATCAAGTAAAAACTACCGAGCGAATCCATTTCAAGTATTTAGGGTAACTGAGAAAGAGAATAGCAAGTCAGACCACCCCCGTCTTCAATTTATTTTCATAATGAGATCGGTTAGTTAGTTTAGGAATGAATCCTTCACATACACATATGTGAACATATACACATGCCTAACTTTATATAAATAGATATATATATATTTAAATTTTATATTATATTTAAAATACAATAATCCACAGACACGTGTTTCGTCTTTTAAAGACTCATGAGTGTTGCTAGACTATCAGCAGAATCGCAAAGCGAGGAAACCGCAGCAGTCAAGCAATTCTGTACTGTACAACTGTCAACCCAGTTCTTCTGTACTGTACAATATAATATTAGTGTGAACACATAAACTGAGATCTCATCAGGCACAGTTAGAATTTGACATTAACTTTTCCAAATATGATCTAAGGTTACGATCGGATTCTAACTCTGCCTGATGAGATCTCAGTTTATAATAGCTGTTGATCGATAACATCGACATGCCAGTGTCGCAGATTTTGTACATGTCTGTGTAAATAAAAATAATCATATATATATATATATATATATATATATATATATATATATATTATAAAGTAATAAAATAAGGTGTCAATCAAATTTTATTAGAATTCAAAGTTCAAGCAAAGTATCTTAAAGTCCTTAGCTCATGAGTTTTCAAAGATAATTCTTCTCTTCAGAGGACCATTACCGCAGTTATACCACTACAGGTAATACAATTACACTTTGAAAATACATAAAAATATATACAAAAATACATAAAAATATATAACATCAAATATATCAATCCAAAAACATACTTTTTTGTTAAATCTATACAATCCATCCAAGTCATACAATTTGAAAAACATAATCAGGATAGACATCCAGAGGGTTGACTGAAGATTAATCAAGGTGATGAGTACCAGTCCAAATACGATAAATTGAAATAGCTGACAAAGTTATCCAGTCGCGAAATGCGTCAACAATCGATGAAGTGAAAAGTATCCAATGTTTATGTTAATTATTACAACGATAAATAAATCAAATCAAATAATATAGAAAGTTCAATAAACTCACTTAAAATTCCAAAGTCTTGATCTGGGCAACCCAAATCAAATCAAACTTCCTTTGTAAATTAGAGAATCCGTTAAATCCGAATTGAACAAAAATAAGATTGAATTGAGTCATCAAACCCGGGCATATCTTCCAACCCAAGCGAAAAAATAATCAAAATTCGTTCTTCCGCGATTCAGCCAAATATGAAAACTTTTCGCCGAATGATATATATATATATATATATATATATATATATATATATATATATATATATATACAAATATAAAAATAAGATATATATTTTTAAAAACTGATGATCCCCGTTTTCTATTTCATCATTTAAGTAAAGGTCCTTGTTTGTTTCACTCTTATATAGTTTAATCCCATCTTGAATTTTCCAGCGGTAAGTCGTCTTATGCAAGTGCCAAGTCTGCGATATGTTAAACTTAGTTAGATTCCTTAGGAATTTAAACTGCATTCTGTATATAAATATATATATATATATATATATATATATATATATATATATATATATATATATATATATATATATTTAAATTTGATATTATATTTAAAATACAATAATCCACAGACACGTGTTTCGTCTTTTAAAGACTCATGAGTGCGGCAAGACTAGCAGCAGAAGCGCAAAGCGAGGAAACCGCAGCAGTCAAACAATTCTGTACTGTACAACCGTCAACCCAGTTCTTCTGTACTGTACAATATAATATTAGTGCGAACACTGGCGAAGCATAACTTTTTTTGTTATTGTTTATTGCGAGTGAACACTCATTTAGTGTAATAATATATTTCCCATTAAAAAGACAGAATGCGAAAACCCAACGCATTTCGCATGTTGATAGTTTGAGTGACAAGCCGTTTTTGTCAGGGTCATTTCCACTGTCATGTCTCCTCGCGTACCAATGTCGTGAGAAAACTATATACAAAATTACAATTTTTTAAAAGCGGAAACGAAAACTGGGGACCCAGTGACCTCTCCCTTTTTTTTTCTAAATCATTTTTTAATGTTTGTTTTTGTTCCTGCTAGAGTATCTAACCTTATTCCGATTTTATTTTGAAAATTGAGCCCGAAAGTCTCGATTTTTTAAGTAGAGGTCAGCGGAGCAAAACATATTAAATTTACGTCTGACAAGTGAGGGCACCAGCTGTTTCCAGCGCGGGAAGTATAGAATGAATAACTGGCCACAAAAACTCTATAGCGACCACTGAAATATTTGAATTCAAATGGGAGGGTTTGCTCATGTTTTTCTCCCTTAAAAACCTTTTTGGTGCTTATGCTGATGAGCGGCCGTATTGAAAAATCATTTTTTTATAAAAAACAATATTATATACTTATTCAGCGTTATCTTCTTACTCACTGTACAAAAAAGTAGAAAAATTATCCACTAGAACTTTAATTACAAGTATTTTTCCATTCTGCGTATCATAACAGCGACTCTTTCACTAAGCCTCCATCTTGTTTTTTAAGAAGATTTCAGTTATCTGCCCTTGGAATCTTCTTAAAAAAAACATGAATAATTAATATTTGCTTTCAATTAAAATAAACTTATATTCGAACGAGTTAAAAAACAAACAAACAAGCAGGGTGCCAATAAATAGCAATTTGATATACATATGTATGTATATGTATATATATATGTATATATATGTATGTTTGTATATGTATGTATTAATATGTATATATATCAATATGTAGATATATCAATATATACATATATATGTATATATAGGTATGTATATATATATAGGTATGTATATGTATATATATAGGTATGTATATGTATATATATAGGTATGTATATATATGTATATATAGGTATGTATATATATGTATATATAGGTATGTATATATATATATAGGTATGTATATATATATATAGGTATGTATATATATATAGGTATGTATATATATGTATAGGTATGTATATGTATATATATAGGTATGTATATATATATATAGGTATGTATATATATATATAGGTATGTATATGTATATATATAGGTATGTATATATATGTATATATAGGTATGTATATATATATAGGTATGTATATATATGTATATATAGGTATGTATATATGTATATATAGGTATGTATATATATATATAGGTATGTATATATATATATATAGGTATGTATATATATATATATAGGTATGTATATATATATGTATATATAAATATGTATATATATATATAGGTATGTATATATATATGTATATATAAATATGTATATATATAAATAAGTATATATACATATATATGTATATATAAGTATGTATATATATATGTATATATAAATATGTATATATACATATATAGGTATGTATACTTATATGTATATATAAATACGTATATATACATATATAGGTATGTATATATACATATATATGTATATATAAGTATGTATATATATATATGTATATATAGGTATGTATATATACATATATATGTATATATAAGTATGTATATATATATGTATATATAAATATGTATATATACATATATATGTATATATAGGTATGTATATTTATATGTATATATAGGTATGTATATTTATATGTATATATAGGTATGTATATTTATATGTATATATAGGTATGTATACTTATATGTATATATAGGTATGTATATTTATATGTATATATAGGTATGTATACTTATATGTATATATAAATACGTATATATACATATATAGGTATGTATATATACATATATATGTATATAGAGGTATGTATATATATATGTATATATAAATACGTATATATACATATATAGGTATGTATATATAGGTATGTATATATACATATATATGTATATAGAGGTATGTATATATATATGTATATATAAATACGTATATATACATATATAGGTATGTATATATAGTTATGTATATATACATATATATGTATATAGAGGTATGTATATAGAGGTATGTATATATAGGTATGTATATATACATATATATGTATATAGAGGTATGTATATATAGGTATGTATATATACATATATATGTATATATAGGTATGTATATATACATATATATGTATATAGAGGTATGTATATATAGGTATGTATATATACATATATATGTATATAGAGGTATGTATATATAGGTATGTATATATACATATATATGTATATAGAGGTATGTATATATAGGTATGTATATATATGTATATATAGGTATGTATATATAGGTATGTATATATACATATATATGTATATATAGGTATGTATATTTAGGTATGTATATATACATATATATGTATATATAGGTATGTATATTTAGGTATGTATATATACATATATATGTATATGTAGGTATGTATATATATATGTATATATATGTGTATATATAGGTATGTATATATATATATGTATATATATGTGTATATATAGGTATGTATATATATATATATGTATATATAAGTATATACATATATGTGTATATATATGTATGTATATATATATGTATATATAAGTATATACATATATATGTATATATAAATATGTATATAAATATGTATATATATAGGTATGCATAGGTATATGTATATATAAATATGTATATTTATATATGTATATATATATGGATGCATATATATATCTATATATAAATATGTACATACATATATATCTGTATATAGGTATGTATATATATCTGTATATAGGTATGTATATATATCTGTATATAGGTATGTATATATATCTATATATAAATATGTATATATATATATATATATCTATATATAAATATGTATAGATATCTATATATAAATATGTATATATATCTATATATAAATATGTATATATATCTATATATAAATATGTATATATATCTATATATAAATATGTATATATATATATATCTATATATAAATATGTATATATATCTATATATAAATATGTATATATATATATCTATATATAAATATGTATATATATATCTATATATAAATATGTATATATATATCTATATATAAAAATGTATATAAATATAAATATGTATGTATATATATAAATATGCATATAAATATAAATATGTATTTATATATATATAAATATGCGTATAAATATAAATATGTATGTATATATATAAATATGTATATATATAAATATGTATATATATATGTATGTATATATATATATATATATATATATATATATCAATATATGTATTGAGAGAGAGATAGAGATGTGTGACGATTGATATAGATGACATTGTATGTTTCCACATACGCGGCTTCAACGAGGCGTAGTTAAGCAACGTACCGGCCATAAAAACAACCCGTAACCGCAACAGAATAAATAAGACGGATAAAAATCAACCAACTTCGTCTTTTCTGACTATTAATGCACAAAGACCTTCGAATCGCAGTCGTCGGGATCGAGTAAATTACCGTTGAGTACATACATATGGAAGCACATTGAAAGAAGAGCTTATTTCTCTGTCTTCATACAAAACTAATAACGATGAGAACTTTGTTTTTCTTTTGTCGTGTGGACAATAGAAGACGAGTTGTAATGGTTGTTTGTATTTGCGCGTTCGCATCGTCTGGTTCTCCGGTGATTCGAACAGAGCTGGTGACAATCGTGTCAGCTTGGGTGTTCTCCACTGCTCGCAATTATTGTTAGCTCTGGTATATCACTAGGATTTTAGATTAATATTGATTGCTGCATAGCTCTCGCTCTCTCTCTCTATCTATCTATCTATCTATCTATCTATCTATCTATCCCTCTCTCTCTCTCTCTCTCTCTCTCTATATATATATATATATATATATATATATATATATATATATATATATAAATTTGAATTTATTTAGATACTGTATATTACATATTTCAGTAATGTACCGCGGTTTCATCCAAAAGGGCAGATTTAGACATCTTTAGTAAATCTCTGTGCCCAGTGGAATCATCGGCAACCTTAAATGATTGTAGTCACGTCCCGATAGGGAATGGCGTCAACAATGACAGATATATATATACATATAGTAAGCAATGAAAATATATATGGCAATCAAGCTACACAGAGGCTCCCGTGTTTCATCCCCGGGGCGGAATCGTCAGGCTAAATGCATTTAGCCTGACGATTCCCCCCGGGGATGAAACACGGGAGCCTCTGTGTAGCTTGATTGCCATATATATTTTCATTGCTTACTACCTAGCTCTACTTACGTATCGAGCACTGTTGAAGTAAATACTGAAAACTGACACATAAACAATTATATCTCCTTATAATATTTTATGTGGATACATGAAGTACTAATATTATATATATATATATATATATATAATCATTCAATTTCCCCCTCTCTCTATATATGCTATTGATCAACAGCTATTATAAACTAAGATCTCATCAGGCATAGTTAGAATCTTATCTTAAAATTTCCAAATATTATCTAAGGTTAAGATCGGATTCTAACTCAGCCTGATGAAAAATTAGACATAATAACAAACATTAATTTATTATGAAATCCTTAAAAAATAGTTATACAAATTCGGTATTAAATATATTTCTTTGTGTCTTTTGTCTATACTATATATACAGTATGCTGTATTGTCGATTTAAATAAAAGTACGCCGTTTTGATGGTAATAAAGGAAAAACGGCTTACTGTTATTTAAATCAACAATACAGCATACTATTTTGAAATACGCTATATATAGTAGAGATGCAAGACACAAAGACATATATTTAATACCGAATTTGTATTTGTTCAGTGTAGCTGTCTATAAAACGAAGATATTTTAACATTTGCCCGGCCAGAGTCCAACGTGGGACCGTATTATTATTATTATGATTATGATGATCATTATTATGATTATTATTATTATGATTATTATTATTATTATGATGATGATTCTAATAAAAGGAAGGCAATGATCAAAACAGCTAAATCGTAAGAAAAATCATTGAATGCGGAAACCAACCCACATAAGCTACGAAGGGTCACATGGAATCTACTACAGGAAGAAAACAAAACCACAAAATAACAGATCACAAACAAAGGAACAAAAAATGCAAGAAACATCCCTTTATAAGCTACTCCCCCAATAAATTACACCGGCCTCAACTGACACAAAAATGAACCAATGAACAGAAATGGCAAGAAACACCATTAGCTCCCCCTCCCTCCAAAAAGGTACCAGCCTAGGCTGACACCACACAAAATCTTCAAGGAGGACGAGAAGACCGAGGAGGGACAGCACAAACCAGACCTCCACTGGAAGTGCAGAGACTGCTGGAACCTTGGGGAGGCTTATTGCCACCCAAATCCCAGAGAAGACCAATGGTTCTTACCAGCGAGAAATTAATGGTAAACGGCTGTTGTGATACTGCAAATTTATTTGTGGTGGCTATCGAAAAGAGGTGGAGAATACTGGAAATCTGGGGAGACTTGTTGTCACTCAGACTCCAGGGAATACCACCGGTTGTCGGTGAGCAATCACCGATGACCTGTGTAAGAACTCCAAGTGAGTGCATAATAATAATAAAATACTTGAGCAACTTTTTAAAAATTTTAGTTACAGAAATTAACGATGCATGTCATTTTCACACGTAAGCATTGATATTTTACAAATATTAGATTAAAACTGATTTCGGCGAGCCAAAAGATTCATCGTCCACACCCAAATGTGTGGCAAGTTTTATGTGACTTGATACGTCACGCCCTAATTAATGAAAACATTTGATTTGGGGACAATCTTCATAAGTATTCAATTCATGTTCAGTTTAAATCAGTTTCACGTACGTCTTTTGTCATGTTGACTCACCGGTTCCTGTTAGATCCCCGAAGTTAAGCGACGTTGAGTCGGGTTGGTGCTAAATGGGTGACATTGGAAGCATTGCGAGATACATATTTATACCTCTTTTTTCTCATTCGATATTTTCTTTCCAACCATTTAATTATCTTGTGCCAATATTGGAAACATTTGAACAGGTTAGTTTAGCGCCGTTTCTTTGTAAAATTTGGAATTTATTTTATTAATTTTAAGAGAATTCTTTGTAAAATTTGAAATTTATTTTTTATTTTATGAAAATTTTTTGTAAAATTTGAAATTTATTTTATTAATTTTAAGAGAATTCTTTGTAAAATTTGAAATTTATTTTTTATTTTATGAAATTTTTTTGTAAAATTTGGAATTTATTTTACTAATTTTAAGAGAATTCTTTGTAAAATTTGGAATTTATTTTATTTATTTTAAGAGAATTCTTTGTAAAATTTGAAATTTATTTTTTATTTTAATTTTGGAAATTCTTTTTTTTTTTTCGAGAATTCTATTTTGAAATCATTTTGCAATGTATTTTTTTAGTCAAGTTCATATCTGTTTATGGTACTTTCTAAGATTAGGACCCACGCTTAATTGGACTTGGCGTCGGTACGTTTTCGTCGTTTACGTAAACCGTCGAAAAATACCGACGCCAATCAAAAAACGAGGCTAGATTTATAAGTAGGAAAAAACGACATTAACCAAAATTAAAAGCAAAAAAAAAATAAATACATTTAGTCAAATTGTGCGAAAGAAATATTTATTTTTTAACGAAGAAATAAAAATAAATCGGTGATAAATTATATTTTTTAACGAAGAAATAAAAATAAACCGGTGATAAATAACATTTTTTAACAAAGAAATAATAATAAACCGGTGATAAATAATATTTTTTAACGAAGAAATAAAAATAAACCGGTGATAAATAATATTTTTTTAACGAAGAAATAAAAATAAAACGTTGATAAATAATATTTTTTAACGGAGAAATAAAAATAAACTGGTGATAAATAATATTTTTTTAACGAAGAAATAAAAATAAAACGGCGATAAATAATATTTTTTAACGAATAAATAAAAAAAAATCGGTGATAAATTATATTTTTTAACGAAGAAATAAAAATAAACCGGTGATAAATAATATTTTTTAACGAAGAAATAAAAATAAACCGGTGATAAATAACATTTTTTAACGAAGAAATAAAAATAAACCGGTGATAAATAACATTTTTTAACGAAGAAATAAAAATAAAACGTTGATAAATAATATTTTTTAACGAAGAAATAAAATAAACCGGTGACAAATAATATATTTTAACGAAGGAATAAAAATAAAACGGTGATAAATAATAATTTTTAACGAAGAAATAAAATAAACCGGTGACAAATAATATATTTTAACGAAGGAATAAAAATAAAACGGTGATAAATAATAATTTTTAACGAAGAAATAAAATAAACCGGTGACAAATAATATATTTTAACGAAGGAATAAAAATAAAACGGTGATAAATAATATTTTTTTTAACGAAGAAATAAAACTAAACCGGTGATAAATAATAATTTTTAACGAAGAAATAGAAAATAAAACGGTGATAAATAATATTATTTAACAAAGAAATAAAAATAAACCGGTGATAAATAATATTTTTTTAACGAAGAAATAAAAATAAACCGGTGATAAATAATATTTTTTTAACGAAGAAATAAAAATAAACCG
>OY744553.1:8287389-8292389 GCA_963556195.1 Sepiola atlantica
AGTAAGTAATTGTGAAAAAGAAAGTATTATTCTAAATAACACCATTATTTGTGAAAAATTAGGACTAAAATTAGATGAGAAAAATAATAAACTTCCATGTATGTATTGGATACCGAAAATGCATAAAAAACCAGTTGGGGCCCGTTTTATTGTTGCCTCCAAAATGTGTATTACTAAACCCTTGAGTAAGGCTATATCAAATGTGTTTAAATTAATAATTAATCAGATAAATAATTTTCATAATAAAAGAAAGTTCTATAGTAATATAAACCTATTTTGGGTAGTAAATAATTCATATCCAATAAAAGAAAAACTAGATCATATCAATTCCCGTAAAAAAGCTAAGTCAATTTCTACATATGATTTTAGTACCTTATATACTAAAATACCACATAATGAACTAATTAAAGAATTAGGTAACATTATAGATTTAGCTTTTGCCGGAGGTAAAGGTAAATACATAGAATTTTCAAAATCTAAAGCCTTTTGGTGTAAGACTAAAAACAGTAAAACTAGTACTTCAAAAAATGGCCTTAAAATACTTATAAGTCACCTGATTAAAGAAAGTTATTTTAAAATAGGAAATAATACACTAATACAAACAATAGGTATTCCTATGGGTTTGGACCCTGCCCCCTTTTGGGCAAATCTCTATTTACATAGATATGAATACATATATATGTCAGCATTAATAAAAAATGATATATCTAGAACGTATAGTTACCACGGCTGCAGGAGGTTTATTGATGACCTGGTCTGTATAAATGATAGAGAGGAGTTTGAAAATACTAAACATTTAATATATCCTAGGGAATTAAAATTAAATTGTGAACATACAGGAATACATGCTACCTTTCTAGATTTAGATATAAAAATTGAGGATGGTAGATTTATTTATAAAATGTTTGATAAAAGAAATTCTTTTCCCTTTCATATCGTTCGTATGCCGCATAAAAGTAGTACCTGTCCTATGTATATATTTTATGGGAGTATAATGTCCGAATTTCTAAGAATAGCCCGCGTTACTTTAAGGTTAATGGATTTTATACCTCCAGTCACTTCATTAGTAATAAGAATGCTTAAACAAGGTGGAGATAAAAATAAAATATTTAGACAGTTAAATAAGGCAATAACACGCTATCCTGACGCTTTTAAATTATATGAAATAAATCAAAAGAAATTGATAAAAGAAATCCAAAACTCTACTATAAAAATGTATAACATATGTAAATAGTCCATGATAAAATAAATAAATAAATGTATATATATATATATGTATATATGAAATATTTTTATAAATATATATTTTTAATTTTAAAACATTTGTAGACAAAGAAAATAACCAAGAAAAAAAGGGGGGTTATTATAATGGAATCATCTAACTCTATAAAATAGATGTTCTGTAAAATAGTAAATACCCACTTTGAAAGGAACAACACAGGTAAGGAAACTATATTTTAATACTTTAGAAAAACAAATCTGGAGGCAAAACTAAATTAAATATTTGTAAACTTTTTAAATTAAAAAATAATTATTAAATAGGGAGGTGGTGTCTGATCAACACTGCTGGGATGCCATGATAAAGAAATACTGTTTTGTTTTTAAAATCCCGAAACAGTTTTCATGGTAAACAACTGACGATCCCTTATATATAAAACATATATAAAAATATATTTATATTAGAGTATATTCTTGGAAGTAAACTAAAATAGTGATTGCAGTAGATTTATTGACTTACTAGACTAAAATCTTTCAACAAAATTTTTTTTTTTTTTTTTTTTTTTTTTTCTCCCCAGTTTTGAAGGTTAAAAGAACTTCCGAGACTATATATACTAGAAAAATACTTGATCGGAACAGGTTAAAGACATTACATTTTCTCTCCCCAATTGTATCAGTTAACTATGTTATAGTATATATTTCTTGTGGTTTCTTGGTCTTACCAGATTCCAGGACAATAATTCATCTAGTCTGGTGGAATCTCCAGCTAAGTGCTGTTAATTGAGGTAACATTCATTCGAGACGATGCACCTTTCCTCTTATAAGCAAGTGTATAGTCGTGTCGAGGGGATCTGATTTGGGTTTCGAATACTATGTGATTTTGAATATTTCGTCATGGTTTACTTGTAGGATAAAGTATCCTCATGTAAAGTTTTCCTGACAAACCCGTGTACAAAGAGACTGAAAACACCTAAAGAATGTGTCTTGTAGGTAATTCAAACTTTCCTTATAGATACTAGAGATGACTGTTTACAGTCAATCTACTAAATTACTGGTTAACGTAACAACGTTTAGTTTTGGTTATTAAATGCCGTAACACAAAACCGATTGTTAAACGTTCATAAAACACAGAGTATTATTCTTATCCATAATCGGGGGATACATTTTCGATTCATACCTCCCCCCACCCAATATTACTGCGTAAATAACCACAATAAATCCAGTATTGTTAAAACGAGTTTTTACTGACCCCATTGGGCAATTCCGGCACCCAAGAATACTAGTTCATAAAATAGAGTCGGACTTACCAGACAAGGCCTTTAAATCCGTGCCCGTAGATTAATTTAGTCAAATTAATATTAATAACAAGAGAATATTTTTATGTTTATTAAAAATGAAAGAAATATTTTTCTTTTTTTTACTAACAACATGAACCAACGCTCAACGAAATAAAATGGCGATTCAGAACGAAACATTGACTTCGATGACAAAAGTTGAGAATTCGATTTACTTAATTCTATATATTAGATTCTCTTTATAATATTTGATTTAGTACTGGCGTGGCCACCTGGCGTTGCTCGGGGCAAACGTTTAACATACTCGTATTAAAACTTTTATCTCTCTCTCTCTCTCTCTCTCTCTCTCCTCACGTGCTTTTTCTTCTCCGGGCAGCTCATTTATTTTATAGATTACTCAAGGAATGAGGGGAGTAGAAAGTTTAATTTGCGTTTACTTTCGGCAGGACTAAAGGACAAAATAAGAGAAGCGATAGTAAACTCTTTTAATTAATAATGTGTTATGATATTAGTTAATAATGTGGTATAATATAAGTTTATAATGTGTTATAATATTAGTTCATAATGTGTTATGATATTAGTTAATAATGTGTGATAATATTAGTTAATAATGTTTTAATATTAGTTAATAATGTTTTATAATATTAGTTAATAATGTTTTATAATATTAGTTAATCATGTTTTATAATATTAGTTAATAATGTTTAATTATTAGTTAATGTTTTATAATATTAGTTAATAATGTTTTATAATATTAGTTTATAATGTGTTATGATATTAGTTAATAATGTTTTATGATATTAGTTTATAATGTTTGATGATATTAGTTAATAATGTGTTATTATATTAGTTAATAATGTTTTATAATATTTTATATTATTAGTTTATAATGATTTATGATATTAGTTTATAATGTTTTATAATATTAGTTAATGTTTTATATTAGTTAATGGTTTATATTAATTTTTTTTGATATTAGTTTATAATGTGTTATAATATTAGTTAATAATGTTTTATAATATTAGTTAATAATGTTTTATAATATTAGTTAATAATGTTTTATGATATTAGTTAATCATGTTTTATAATATTAGTTAATAATGTTTTATAATATTAGTTAATAATGTTTTATGATATTAGTTAATCATGTTTTATAATATTAGTTAATAATGTTTTATAATATTAGTTAATCATGTTTTATATTATTAGTGTATAATGTTTTATAATATTATTTTATAATGTTTTATGATATATTTTCAATATGAATTGTACTACGTTATTATATTGTAAATAACATGGCAACACAATGTCAAATCGAAATTTGCTAGTCCGACACAAAGTTTGACTTCGAAAATCAGACAATATTACTTAGACATATACAAGGTGTTAAAAATAAGCGAAAGATCATAAAAAATATGGGTCAAAATGAAAGATATTTAAATTTTATTTTTATTACAAAATATAAGAAACAGGTTTATTTATGTTTTTGTTCGGCCGCACAAAATAGGCATTCTAATTACGCCCACATAATTTGGATTTCTTTTGAAAAGTACTAGCTGTTCCTGTCTGTTGTTGCCCGGGAATAAAATTAATAAAAAAAATGACTGACTATGTTTCTGAATTTTTTAGATGAGGATTGATAATTTGTATAATTTCGATTATTCGAACTACAGTTCTCATCTTGAGTGTTATCATCACAATAACCGGTCGCATTAACCTCCGGCATTCTTCAGGGGTAAATTTTCGAACTCTTGAATATTTCTGTCGAACTCGGGAATCTGGATAGAATTTTGAACGGAACCCTGTATTTAATCCACGGGGTAGCATGCTCTCGTTCTGTCAGCCATGACTGAGAAAAGTCTTCAGCAATTCACAATTCATCGTATCGCCCGCACCGAGGATTGAACCTTTAACGACCCGTGACGCAGTGGATATAGTACTAAGTAAAATTCAGTTCAAAGTGATAGTTATCTGAAGGTTGAAGGTTCAATCCTCGGTGCAGGCGATACCAAGAATTGCGAATTACTGGAGACTTCTTTCAGTCATGGTTGACGGAACGAGACTATGCTACCCCGTTGGTTAAATAAAGGGTTCCGTTCGAAATTTCAGTCCAGATTCCCGAGTTCGACAGAAATATTCCCGAGTTCGAAAAGATACACCTGAAGAAGGCCGGAGGTTACAACATTATACAAATGACTGACTAGTTTACGAAGAAAGTTTGTGACTTTAATTTCGTGAAAGTAAAATGTAAATCAAATTCGCATCAGTCAGCAGATGCCTACATCAAGAAATAGTTTATATATATATATATATATATATATATATATATATATATATATATATACATATGCAAATTATTAGATATACCAAAAATAAAACCACAAATATGGCTCTTTAAAACAACAACAACAACAACAATACACAAACTCCTGAAGACGGTCGCGAAGACCAAAAGCGCTCGAGAAATGGCCCAATACACAACATTAC
>OY744553.1:8297389-8327389 GCA_963556195.1 Sepiola atlantica
ATTAGTATGTCAATAGGAAGCTGTATTACAATGAGGTATGAAAACAGCGAAGGGAGGAAGGAATATTAATTAAGAAAGGAAGGTAGAAAGAGTGGGAGTGAGATGGAAAGAAGAAAGAAAAGAAAAGAAGGGTTGTAGTGTGAGTGATTTTCTTCCCGACACTCTTTTCCTCTGACGTCATTTCCTGTTAAAATCGGGACTTGCATTATTTCTCAAATTATACATGATAGCATTGATTTCTTCTCAAATTAGTACTAAATAACGTTGAAAAATGGAGGAAAAAGCCACCACCCCCCCATTGGAGAAAAGTGCTCAGTCGACCCCAAAGAGTCAATTTTTTCCGATTCTGAGATATTACACACCACTGGGCTGGCCAGTCGGAATGATGTCACCCGTGTGATTGTTTGTTGGGTACCCTCGGAGGAGAAGCTTCACATACATACATACATACATGCAGACAGACAGGTGAAACAAAAAAAAGCAGGGAATAGATCACACAATTCCGGAGAACACATAGGATGCCCTCTATAAATATGTCCCCTAATCACATTCGCCCCTGACGACTCAGTTGCAATGTGCCTTGTTTGGGGTGAACAAAAGTTTAAACAAAAGAAAAATAGTTTTCTAGATATTTGAATAGATACATTTATATAAAAAAAACATGACATATATAATTTACTAACAGCGTCACCGTGGTGATCAGAGCTACTGACTACCGACTAGATGGTTGTAGGTTCGATCACTGACTTCAGATGGGTGGTGATCTAACAACACTGAATAGCTGTGATACAGCGAAACGGTTTGTATGTGGATAACTACATAACCCCCCCCCGTTCTCGTCATAATGCATGTCTCTTTCTAAATAAACAAATAAAGCACTGTAAAGTGGCTGTCAATGTTTATATCAAAACATGATAGATATCATTTATCAACAGCATCTGTTACCGTGGCGATCAGAGCGACTGACAACCGACTAGATGGCCCTTGGTTCGATCCATAGCTTGGGATTGCTGCTGGTCTAGCAGCACTGAATAGCTGTGATACAGCGAAACAACCTGTTCAATGAAAATAGTAAAATATCACGCGATAGATGGCCTACATGAATCTGTGAAACTATTCAAGTGTTTCAGTCTAACATTTTTTTACCGATAAATAAACACATGTGTGTTTACATGCGTGTCTGCTTGGTGTCGTAACTTAGAAATGTATTACCTCATTAAATATGGACGTGCATACATAAGATACTCTTAACACAAGAGAAGACATGCCAGAAACACACACACACAGACACACACACACATATATATATTATATATATATATATATGTGATTATTTTTTATTTATACAGACATGTACAAAATCTGCGACACTGGCATGTCGATGTTATCGATCAACAGCTGTTAGAAACTGAGATCTCATCAGGCAGAATTAAACCCCAATCCTTTCCTCAAATCATATTTGGGAAAAAATGAAATGGGGGTTTAAAATTTTGAATATCACGTGGTTAGATTTGAGACGGTTGAAATCAAATATAAAATAAAATAAGATAATATAAAATATAACATAACATATAATATAATATAAAATATACTTATTGAGGATAGAGAAAAGAAAGGAGATACATATACATATATATATATATGTATATATATATATATACATATATATACATATATATATATATATATATATATATATATATATATATATATATATATATAAAGGGAAGTATATAGAGAGATGTAGCTTTGAAAATGTTTACTTACACTAAATTGAAAACATTTTGATAGATATGGAAAATATTTAAATAGATAAAGACGACACTTGGACACAGATGGCCGAGATAAATCGTATGAAGGTATAGTTTTTAAAGTATTTAGACGTCACGTGGCTGTCGATATATTTACTAAAATCTTATCTTTTTTACTTCACGCAATGTTTTTTTTTCTAAAGAGAGATAGAGAGAGAGAGAGAGAGAGAGAGAGAGAGAGCGAAGGAAGAACATTGTCAACAATTGGACCTATTAAAATAGAAAGAAGACATTTTTGTTCTCTCTTTCAAATAGCAACCTTTAGTAAATACGTGAAATTCTTCGGCAAGACCTCAAGAAAATAAAACACAAATAAGAAATAAAAAAAAAGCTAAATAGAAAGTAAACACGAACAAAAACAGTCGTTGAAATACCTCAGTGGTTTCGTGAATGTGTTCATGCGTCTCTATTAGACGTCATGTCTGTTGGTCACGGCCTGTCAGTCGGTCACGCGCGTCAGTCGGTCACGTTTATAATTAAAATAGCAAATGTGTAGGCTAAAACTACAAACTCTTTTTGGCACTTCTGCTGTATATGTTTAGCAG
Source organism: Sepiola atlantica (assembly GCA_963556195.1). Classification (NCBI taxonomy): domain Eukaryota; kingdom Metazoa; phylum Mollusca; class Cephalopoda; order Sepiida; family Sepiolidae; genus Sepiola; species Sepiola atlantica. The sequence continues at coordinate 8,299,746 of OY744553.1, forward strand.
CTGCCGATTTAGAAATCGAAATTGAAGAGTTCCATTTTTTTTTCTTCCAAGTACCATTCACTCAGAATTCACCGGAAGCGGGTTACGTGCGTTAAACGAATTTCGGAAATGAACTTAAATGATATAAATCTTCGAGACATTGGGAATTTACTGAACAAAAAAAAATCAGTTTTAACCCCCCCCACCCAATCAAAACTTTTCAATTATAATAAAAAAAATCATTGTTGACTTTTCAGAAATTTTTAATTCATATAATAAAAATAAGTTGCTAACTGTTATATTATACCCAAAAAGAAATCAGCGTTGCCCTTTTTTAATGTTTTAAATCATACAATAAAAAAAAATCACTTCCGGTTGAATTATCTCCCCTTATTTTCAGAAAAAGGAAAGAAAATGTCCTGCTAAACATATATGCTCTCTTTCTTACTAATACTGACTTAATCAACGTTTGTTTCCGTATGGCCTTTTGTCTATACATTTTAATCAAACAAAATACAAGCGAACATATTCCTCAGTTTTCTTTCAGTTTGCCCACGCCTGTAATTATCACTTAATATGTAAAACTAAAGGAAGTAATTTACTGTATATTCAAGCGAAATAAAACGTAATCATCATCAGCAGCTGACTGGAAGTATATTGATACCCCGGTTCACGAACGCCCCAAACCACAAACAAATCTATCCAGGAACATATTTTTTAAAGCAAATTTCGTTTATATCCGTAAACAATGTATGGGTGTACAATTACACAGACTCTTTGGATTTTGAAAAAGTGGTATTACCATCGAAATATTAGAAAAAATCTAGTTACTGTATAACATATGATTAATTGAAGATAAAAAAACAGTAAGTAAAAAAAGAAGACTATTATGTTACGTATAGTCTCTTTATGTCTATTATTATATTTATTATTTTGTTGGATGTGTCTAAGTAACTCTACAAAAGGCTCTGTATGTCGGTTTTTGGTGACATATATGTTTCGGTGTGATTAAATGAACACGTACTACCCTGCATAGGGATTGAACTCACATCCTTTAGATAATGGAAGTTTTGTGTGATACATCCCACTCTCTTTATTTAACCCCCCCCCTACTACTTATCGCTCCATTACCCTAGTGCAAAGTCGTAGTCTCTCGGGCACTCGTAAAAATGAACCCTAGTCGCTGTCGTCTGCCCAGTAGAAGAAACGTAATATTCTTTGTCCGTATTTCGGCTCCCTGGAACAACCTGTCCGTGTTTATGCTCTGTGCAACAACCTACCAAAGGAGGCCATGACGATGACTACCATATCCAGGTTTAAATCAGGCTTGGACAAACATTTGTGTGGATGTAAATAAGCTTCCATATGCGTGAGAGTACTGCTGGTGCCGAAGTACCCACACCAAGAAAGTGGACGCAGCTCTAAACACCGCCATGTGCACAGTCTCTGGGACACTCCGCGCCACGCCGGTGAACCAACTACCGATCCTCTCCAGTATTGCCCCACTTGCTATCCAACAAGAAGCGACTGTCCTGGCACTGTCACGCAAGGCCAAGATCGACAAGAGACATCTGCTCCACGACATCATGAGCAAACCCCCTCCACCAGTACACCTCAAATCACGCCACGCACTCTCCCAGCACGCGCATCAGCTTCTGAAAACCGTCCCAGACACCACCTCAAAGCAGATGTGGACCAAGAACCGCTGGAGGGAAGATTGGCAGCAGGCTGACCAACACCGACTGCACAGGTTCATCACCGACCCAGACGATATACCAGGGGCTGAGCTGCCACGAAGGCAATGGACCAATATGAACCGCCTGAGAACTGGTGTGGACCGTTTTTCTGCCACAATGAGAGACTGGGGTCTGAGAGAGAGTGCTGCCTGTGAATGTGGCCACCCAGAACAGACAGTTACGCACGTCATAGAGGAATGCCCGCTGTTCAAACCACCCAATGGCGAGCAGGGCATAGCGGACCTTGATGACGAGACGAGAACCTGGCTTGCCAAGACCGAGCTGCAGCTTTGAGGGAGCTGGCACAAGAAAGAAGAAGAATAAGCTGTTGCTATTTCTTGCAAAATAAATTTGATTTTATCTTTTCGGCCGAGTTTGTGAGTTGGTTTATAAGTTTGTTTATCTATTTGCTTGTTTATGTACAACCTTGCGTCCACATCGCGTGACTAATCGTCACCAAACGTGGTCAAAATATCGACCATGGTCTTACTTAGAACTGGTTAACTGTGAGATATTTCGGTAAAGGTTCATGCCTAATGTAACCGAAAAAGTTGAAAGTTGCACTTTTTGCTATAACTTCGGTTCTGTACGTCGTAGAGACTCGCTATTTGGCCCATGTTGTAGCCAATGAAGTCTCATATCATAGATACTCGCTATTTGGCCCATGTTGTAGCCAATGAAGTCTCATATCATAGAGACTCGCTATTTGGCCCATGTTGTAGCCAATGAAGTCTCATATCATAGAGACTCGCTATTTGGCCCATGTTGTAGTTAATGAAGTCTCATATCATAGAGACTCGCTATTTGGCTCATGTTGTAGCCAATGAAGTCTCATATCATAGACTCGCTATTTGGCCCATGTTGTAACCAATGAAGTCTCATATCATAGAGACTCGCTATTTGGCCCATGTTGTAGCCAATGAAGTCTCATATCATAGAGACTCGCTATTTGGCCCATGTTGTAGCCAATGAAGTCTCATATAATAGAGACTCGCTATTTGGCCCATGTTGTAGCCAATGAAGTCTCATATCATAGAGACTCGCTATTTGGCCCATGTTGTAGCCAATGAAGTCTCATATCATAGAGACTCGCTATTTGGCCCATGTTGTAGCCAATGAAGTCTCATATCATAGAGACTCGCTACTTGGCCCATATTGTAGCCAATGAAAACCCGCATCTTCTATGCGAATTAACTAGCATTGAAAATTATGGTCGATGTCAGAATTTTGACGAAATTTCAACTTCCGATTCTTCCAAATTTGATGTATAGCTCCGATTCCCTTTAATAACAGTAACCACCATGCCAAATTTTAGCCCGATCAGATGAATAGTTTTTTAGTTATCAACGTTTTTATACCTATACATGATACAGCAATAACCCTAGGTGAGTTAAACCGGTTTCTTTCAGGGAAGGAAGTTTCTAGGGAGTATCAAATTCACAAGCAAGTCGGATGTATTTTCCGGTTAGGGAAGATGACGAGGTTAGGTTTTTGCAGTTCTTGCCAGGAGCTGGTATTCCTAAATGGTCACCTATCTGATACTGATCAGGTCCAACGTCGCTTAACTTCGGTGATCTAATGACAATCCGTGTGTGTCAACGTGATTATGCCATAGGATAACTTCGGGAATAGTTCATACAATTTGGAGATTTAAGGCCCAGATAGGACTTTGTCCCATCCTTACGTTGCCAGACAGAGATATGCCGCCCGACGACTGACTTCTGTTCTTGTTTTTAAATTTAATATTAAAAAAAAAATTGTACGATTAAAATGAAGTTTTTATTTTAATTCTGACCTTTTTGCATTTATCTATTTAATTAATTAAATTATTTTTTATTTTTTTATTTTTCCAGAGGAATCCACGGAAGGACCGATGTATATTTATTGAGAAACTCGTCAACGGTACGTCGTTATTCAAGTTGGTCACCAAACTGGACTGGGCCGTCGGGTTTCGGAAGAAAAACGGCCGACCTCTACCTGGGCACAAATTTAGCAAAAGCCGGCGAAAATGTTTTGAGTTCGTCGTCAGGGATGTGGACAAGTCCGAGAGACCCTTCTCGCCTATTCAAAACCAGCAGAGGTATTTTTGGCAAATCGGAGTTCTCCGACCGACGGACCGGTCGTGAACGGGCCCATCTCAAGAACTCCGATACAATTGAGCCCACAACCGCCTCTGAATACTGTGCCAGAAAAGACCGCTTCCGAATTAAACGAACAGCTGGTCTTTTCGACCAATTTATCAGCGTTTGATTGAAGGGCATTCAGAAAAAGAATATATATATATATACATATATCTAAAAACTTATATGTATGTATATGTACATAGAAAATACACGTATGGGACATGCGACTGCATCGCTACAGATGTGTGTAAGGCATTTTTCGTAAACCTGAAACGCACATACAAGTATATATATATATTTATTTACATATATTTATCTATATTTACGTTCTATATATGAGTATCTATATATATATATATATATATATATATATATATATATATATATATACTCATATGTGTAGAGTGCGACCAAAAGCTACCAGATAAATGCCTAAGGAAGTTTGTGTCGGCTTTGTAAGACCATGCTCTGTGTTTTCCGGGCACTGTGCTTTTGTTTTCCGAAAGGAATAATTTCGCCCGCCGCAGACAGCAGGACATGCCTAGGAAGAATAAAAAGTGGAAGGGAAAAAGCAAAAAAAATGTAGAGGAAGAGCCCGAGTCGAAATTCATCAAGAGATATCCACGAGGGAATTATTTATCTGAAAACAAAAACAAACAAACAAACAAACAAAAAAACCGTCCCGTATGTGGATTGGTTAAAAGCTTCTTCGACGTCGGGTGATTTTCATTTCTGTTTTGTTTTGTGCTTAAAAGGTCGGACCAAGATGGACACAAAAAAATATTTTTTCGACAATGAAACCAAACAAATAATGTCTGGAACCATGTTCAAAACAAATATCCTGAAAGATTTTGAAAAAAAAAAAAAAAAAAAAAAAAAAACCCAAAATTTTTTCATGGATTACCCTGCTACCAGATCCCCTAAGATCAGGACTATTCCTTACGGAAACTGGGGACACAATCCGATAGACTGCAGGAAATAAATATGGTGGGCATGTCACGTGAGCTTCATGTATACATACAAGTATATATCTATATACGTGTGCTTGGAGTGTATGCATCTGTGAATGAATCTGCGAATGAATGTCTATGAATATATGAACTCCGATGACGTCACAATACCGGAAGACGTGATTTTGAACTGCTGAATATATTTCAATATTTAAAGAACAAAAATATCCCCTTGCATCCAAGATATAAAAGATCCCTTATGTCAATGAACAAAAAAAAAATGACTTTTTGAAATTAAATACAAAAAAAATGGTCTGTTTAAGGGGGCAACAAGTCACCATTTTACGTCCAAAAAATAAATGACTCTTACGCCCTAGAAAAAATAGCCCCTTACATCCAAGAATATTAAAAAATGAACAATCTTCATTGTAACACTATTAAGTATGAGAACAATTAAAAAATAACAAGAAAACAATTATTGATAATTATTTTTTTAAATTCATGGATGTCCAAGTTTACATGTGTAGGTATGTATGTAAATACATATATATGTGTATATATATGTTTGTACATGTGTTTACATACATATACATGTGAAATCACGTATGTGTATATACAAGCAATTATGTGTATGTCTGGATGAGAATGTGAGAGTATGCGTGAGTAAGTCCTTTTTTAAATAATTAATGTAAAAATATTAATTGTGGTATTTAAAAAAATAAAGCATGGATAACAAATCTTCTATTTTCATTATTATTATTTTTAAAAATAAAAAAAATTGAAGAGGAATAAAATGGAATTATAAAAAAGAACATTGCACAAAATAACACAATAAATGTTTTAAAGATGGCGACTATAGACGACGAGGAAAAATGGTGACCAAATAAGTAATAGGAACAGCGTTTTCATATATTTTTTAATTTAAAATAAAACGTCTTTCTACACAAATAATTCCCAACACGTTTAACTGGACTCCAACGTTTGACCGTCAATTTATGAACGGCACTTGTGTACTTGAGAAAACAGCTTCATATATTTGTTTTCAATTTTGAAGAGTTACATTCAAAACCGTGGCGATTATCCACATTCAAGATAGGGCACATTTTAAATTATGTAAAATAAATCTTTTTATAACATTTTAAGTTCTAAAAAAAAATCAGAGACTATTTTATTAAAATGTTAAAAATATCACTGAGCATATTAAATTAAAAAAACAACCACATTTTAAATTATAAAAACATCACTATATTTTATTACGATGTTTTTGGCCAAACTGTTACATTATTGAACTTAAACTTTATTACAATGTTAAACCACTGAACATTTTAAATTAAAAAATCACATTTTAAATGATAAAAAACACTATATTTTATTACAATGCTTTGGACAAACTTAAACTTTATCACAATGTTTTAAAAAATCACTGAACATTTTAAATAAAAAAATTCACATTTTAAATTATAAAAAAATCACTATATTTCATTACAATGTTTTGGTCAAACTGTTACATTATTGAACTTAAACTTTATTACAATGTTTTGAATAATCACTGAATATTTTAATTTAAAAAATCACATTTTAAATTATAAAAAAAACACTATATTTTATTACAATGCTTTGGACAAACTTAAACTTTATCACAATGTTTTAAAAAATCACTGAACATTTTAAATAAAAAAATTCACATTTAAAATTATAAAAAAATCACTATATTTTATTACAATGCTTTGGACAAACTTAAACTTTATCACAGTGTTTTAAAAAATCACTGAACATTTTAAATAAAAAAATTCACATTTAAAATTATAAAAAAATCACTATATTTTATTACAATGTTTTGGTCAAACTGTTACATTATTGAACTTAAACTTTATTACAATGCTTTGAATAATCACTGAACATTTTAATTAAAAAAAACTACATTTTAAATCATGAAAACATCATTATATTTTATTACAATGTTTTGGCCGAACTGTTATTGAACTTAAACTTCATTAAAATGTTTAAATAATCACTGAACATTTAAAATTAAAAAAATCAGATTTTAAATTATAAAAAGAACACTATATTTTATTACAATGTTTTGGCCAAACTGTTACATTATTGAACTTAAACTTTATTACAACGTTTAATAAAATCACTGAACATTTTAAATAAAAAAGATTCACATTTTTAATTATAAAAAATCACTATATTTTATTACAATGTTTTGGCAAATCTGTTACATTATTGAACTTAAACTTTATTACAATGCTTTGAATAATCACTGAACATTTAAAATTATAAAATCAGATTTTAAATTATAAAAAGAACGCTATATTTTATTACAATGTTTTGGTCAAACTGTTACATTATTGAACTTTAACTTTATTACAATGTTTTGAATAATCACTGAACATTTTAATTAAAAAAAACTACATTTTAAATCATGAAAACATCATTATATTTTATTACAATGTTTTGGCCGAACTGTTATTGAACTTAAACTTCATTAAAATGTTTAAAAAATCACTGAACATTTAAAATTAAAAAAATCAGATTTTAAATTATAAAAAGAACACTATATTTTATTACAATGTTTTGGCCAAACTGTTACATTATTGAACTTAAACTTTATTAAAATGTTTAAAAAATCACTGAACATTTAAAATTAAAAAATCAGATTTTAAATTATAAAAAGAACGCTATATTTTATTACAAAGTTTTGGCCAAACTGTTGCATTATTGAACTTAAACTTTATTGCAATGTTTAAAAATCACTGAACATTTTAAATAAAAAAAAACACATTTTGTTATCATGAAAAAAATCACTATATTTTATTACAATGTTTTGGCCAAACTGTTACATTATTGAACTTAAACTGTATAACAATGTTTAAAAATCACTGAACATTTTAAATTAAAAAAAATCACATTTTGAATTATATAAAAAAAACTATATTTTATTACAATGTTTTGGCCAAACTGTTACATTATTGAACTTAAACTTTATTACAATGTTTAAAAAATCACTGAACATTTTAAATTAGAAAAATCACATTTTAAATTATAAAAACATCACTATATTTTATTACGATGTTTTGGCCAAACTGTTACATTATTGAACTTAAACTTTATTACAATGTTAAAAATCACTGAACATTTTAAATTTAAAAAATGACGTTTTGAATTATATAAAAAAAATTATATTTTATTACAATGTTTTGGCCAAACTGTTTCATTATTGAACTTAAACTTCATTACAATGTTTAAAAATCACTGAACATTTTAAATAAAAATTTCACATTTTAAATTATAAAAAATCACTATATTTTATTACGATGTTTTGGCCAAACTGTTACATTATTGAACTTAAACTTTATTACAATGTTTAAAAAAACAGTGAACATTTTAAATTAAAAAAATCACATTTTGAATTGTATAAAAATGACTATATTTTATTACAATGTTTTGGCCAAACTGTTACATTATTGAACTTAAACTTTATTACAATGTTAAAAAAATCACTGAACATTTTAAATTAAAAAAAAATAACATTTTGAATTGTATAAAAATAACTATTTTATTACAATGTTTTGGCCAAACTGTTACATTATTGAACTTAAACTTTATTACAATATTTAAAAATCACTGAACATTTTGAACTTAAAAAATTCACATTTTGAATTTTACTAAAAACACTATATTTTATTACGATGTTTTGGCCAAACTGTTACATTATTGAACTTAAACTTTATTACAATGTTTAAAAAATCACTGAACATTTTAAATTTAAAACAATCACATTTTGAATTATATATAAAAAAAACTATATTTCATTACAATGTTTTGGCCAAACTGTTGCATTATTGAACTTAAACTTTATTACAATGTTTAAAAAATCACTTAACATTTTAAATTAAAAACAATCACATTTTGAATTATATATAAAAAAAACTATATTTTATTACAATGTTTTGGCCAAACTGTTACATTATTTAACTTAAACTTTATTACAATGTGTAAAAAAATCACTGAACATTTTAAATTTAAAACAATCACATTTTGAATTATATATAAAAATTTTTTATTTTATTACAATGTTTTGGCCAAACTGTTACATTATTGAACTTAAACTTTATTACAATGTTTAAAAAATCACTGAACATTTTAAATTAAAAAGATCACATTTTGAATTATATATAAAAAAAACTATATTTTATTACAATGTTTTGGCCAAACTGTTACATATTGAACTTAAACTTTATTATAATGTTTAAAAAAATCACTGAACATTTTAAATTTAAAACAATTAACATTTTAAATTATAAAAACACACTATTACAATGTGTTTCTTTAAGAAACTATATTTTATTATTAAATAAATAAATTTATTAAAATGTTTTAATCTATTGGTCGTTTCGTTACTTCCAGTGGATTATCGCCGCTGTTTTGAATGTAACTCTTCAGAATTGAAAACAAATAAATTCAGCTGTTTCGTCAAGTTCACAAGTGCCAACCAATCTATCTGCTAATAACGTGATTGTTATTCGGATGATTTTGCAAACATTCAACTTTGCTTCGAGATTAACACCAACTCTAACAATGTCTCGTTCGATTTTACACGAAATAATAAAATACGAACAAAATAACGACAAGAGCATCGGCATTTAATGAACGATACGCACATAATTTTAGTGCTATATAATAATAATAATTAATAATTAATCAAAATGATAATTAATAATTAATAATAATAAAACTGAAATAAATAAATAAAACTAATTCACATTCAAATCCAATAGAAAGCAATAGATGGCCCGACGAAATACGGACATGAGCAAAGACAGACTTCCGCCGGAAGTATAACCTTCTTTCGCCACAGACATGCGCAAAGACTGAGAAAAAGAGAGAGAGATAGAAAGAAAGACGGAGAGATAGACGGATATCCTGTCTCTCTACACCTATTCAGACTGTATGCACTGCTTCCTTTGGTTCGTTTGAGGTCACATCTGACCCATACAAGTGTCACTAAAACTATTATATATCCAGGTCGGGTGTACCGAAAAGCTCATCTGGCAGAAATAAACGTACTTGACACAAACACACTCCTGGCGGCACAAAACAACAAACAACATAGCATTATTGATTGTCGAAAATAAAATAATCGTTGATTTAGTCAAGCCATCTGGTCAGGAGAAACAAACACGGTGGATTGTCATAAATAAAATAATTGTTGATTGAAACCACCTCCAAACGGTGAGCAGCGGAAGGAAATACCTCATCGCTAAATAAAAGCTCTAGGATATAGCTAAAATGACAACGAAATCCCACAATGAGTATTTGCAGGTAGATGCTTGGGTATCACAAATTATTATGATATAAACCCGAAATTGATATTTAGTGGACTAGCGAAAACCACCCGGTTAAAGAGATGAGGATTTTTTTTCCATCGTCAGGAAAGGGTAGGTTTATCTCAGATCGCATGTAGACCTCTTACCTAGCTATATTTACTCGGCCTTGACATATTAAAAAGTGAATGATTTAGATAAACCTAATTAAAAATGTAGTTATGTTTACAATTTTTTTTAATAGGATTTTATAAATACTCGTTTTAGTTATTTTCCCCCTTATTTTATTTTAACAAATATTCGATTAATAGTCAAAATTAAGTTATTAAATAATTAACATTCCTCGGGAGAAGGAAATTTTGGGAGGACTTCTGGCTTCCGGTGGAAAAATCGTGTATGGATGCCTGAAAGTGATACAACAATTTTTTTTAAAATTGTCATTGATTTTTTTTTCATCCGTATTTGATTTAACGTCTTAAATGCATTGTTTTTACACCTCATAATACTTTATTTATTTATTTATTATTTTTTCTTAATTTGGCACTTCTTCAGTTTAGGTTTGAATCAGAACGTATTTGTTTTCAGTGCCACCGGAAGTAATATAGAAATAGAAGATTTTATCCAAAAAAATCAATTCGTTTTAGTTATTTTCCCCCTTATTTTATTTTAACAAATATTCGATTAATAGTCATAATTAAGTTATTAAATACTTAATAATAATTAAATACAAAAATATATAATTCAATGCGCATCTATCACAGTTACGTTTGGGCGAGAATGGCACACACAGTCACCTTGTTTCCGTAGTCAGCTTACAATCCTATTTTGAGAAACGTATAAATACCTAGTCATTGCTCCACTTTTATTTTTTCTACCAAATGTCTCACGCCTGCTTTGCGTGAGGTCCGATTTAAAAGGGTTGACATCAGTCAGGTTGCATGCAGTCATATAGCTTCTTACGAAGTCAAGCAAGGTCTTTCTCGGTCTAGAATGTTCGTTAGTGTCTGGAATATGCAAATGCGTTATGGAGTTGATGCAAGACTGGCATGCTGACATTGCCGAAAAACTTGAAATGTCGAGCGCATAAAACATCAGTGATAACACCACTACCAAGTTTCTAATTAAACACGATTGTGTTTATTTAAGCCTATTCAATGAAAACGAACATTCCTCGGGAAAAGAGAATTTTGGGGAGGACTTCTGGCTTCCGGTGGAAAAATCGTGTATGGATGCCTGAAAGTGATACAATTTTTTTTTTATTATTCATATTAATTTGAGACTTTTCTTTCATCATATTCAAATAATTAACATAGTACAGACTATTTGAAAAATAATTTATTTGTTTTTTATTTAGTTGTTTTCAAAACATTTTTTAAATTGTCATTGATTTTTTTTTCATCCGTATTTGATTTAACGTCTTAAATGCATTGTTTTTACACCTCATAATACTTTATTTATTTATTTATTATTTTTTATTAATTTGGCACTTCTTCAGTTTAGGTTTGAATCAGAACGTATTTGTTTTCAGTGCCACCGGAAGTAATATAGAAATAGAAGATTTTATCCAAAAAAATCAATTCGTTTTAGTTATTTTCCCCCTTATTTTATTTTAACAAATATTCGATTAATAGTCATAATTAAGTTATTAAATTATTAATAATAATTTAATACAAAAATATATAATTCAATGGGCATCTATCACAGTTACGTTTGGGCGAGAATGGCACACACAGTCACCTTGTTTCCGTAGTCAGCTTACAATCCTATTTTGAGAAAAGTATAAATACCTAGTCATTGCTCCACTTTTATTTTTTCAACCAAATGTCTCACGCCTGCTTTGCGTGTGGTCCGATTCAAAAGGGTTGACATCAGTCAGGTTGCATGCAGTCATATAGCTTCTTACGAAGTCAAGCAAGGTCTTTCTCGGTCTACCATGTTCGTTAGTGTCTGGAATATGCAGATGCGTTATGGAGTTGATGCAAGACGGGAATGCTGACATTGCCGAAAAACTTAGAAATGTCGAGCACATAAAACATCAGTGATAACACCACTACCAAGTTTCTAATTAAACACGATTGTGTTTATTTAAGCCTATTCAATGAAAACGAACATTCCCCGGGAGAAGGAAATTTTGGGGAGGACTTCTGGCTTCCGGTGGAAAAATCGTGTATGGATGGCTGAAAGTGATACAACAATTTTTTTTTATTCATATTTATTTGAGACTTTTCTTTCATCATATTCAAATAATTAACATGATACAGACAATTTGAAAAATAATTTATTTGTTTTTTATTTGATTGTTTTCAAAACATTTTTTAAATTGTCATTGATTTTTTTTCATCCGTTTTTGATTTAACGTCTTAAATGCATTGTTTTTACACCTCATAATACTTTATTTATTTATTTATTATTTTTTCTTAATTTGGCACTTCTTCAGTTTAGGTTTGAATCAGAACGTATTTGTTTTCAGTGCCACCGGAAGTAATATAGAAATAGAAGATTTTATCCAAAAAAATCAATTCGTTTTAGTTATTTTCCCCCTTATTTTATTTTAACAAATATTCGATTAATAGTCATAATTAAGTTATTAAATACTTAATAATAATTTAATACAAAAATATATAATTCAATGGGCATCCATCAAAGTTACGTTTGGGCGAGAATTGCACACACAGTCAATTTGTTTCCGTAGTCAGCTTACAATCCTATTTTGAGAAAAGTATAAATACCTAGTCATTGCTCCACTTTTATTTTTTCAACCAAATGTCTCACGCCTGCTTTGCGTGAGGTCCGATTTAAAAGGGTTGACATCAGTCAGGTTGCATGCAGTCATATAGCTTCTTACGAAGTCAAGCAAGGTCTTTCTCGGTCTACCATGTTCGTTAGTGTCTGGAATATGCAAATGCGTTATGGAGTTGATGCAAGACTGGCATGCTGACATTGCCGAAAAACTTGAAATGTCGAGCGCATAAAACATCAGTGATAACACCACTACCAAGTTTCTAATTAAACACGATTGTGTTTATTTAAGCCTATTCAATGAAAAGGAACATTCCTCGGGAGAAGGGAATTTTGGGGAGGACTTCTGGCTTCCGGTGGAAAAATCGTGTATGGATGCCTGAAAGTGATACAACAATTTTTTTTTTATTCATATTAATTTGAGACGTTTCTTTCATCATATTCAAATAATTAACATGATACAGACTATTTGAAAACTAATTTATTTGTTTTTTATTTGATCGTTTTCAAAACATTTTTTAAATTGTCATTGATTTTTTTTCATCCGTATTTGATTTAACGTCTTAAATGCATTGTTTTTACACCTCATAATACTTTATTTTATTATTATTTTGGCACTTCTTCAGTTTAGGTTTGAATTATATTGTATTTGTTTTCAGTGCCACCGGAATTAATATAGAAATAGAAGTTTTTATCCAAAAAATCAATAAAGCGAACAATAATAAAGCAAAATGATTTCTATAATTGGAAATTTAGACTTTTACTTTTTAAAACTGGAATGTTATATTTTTTATTTAAAAACATATTTTAGAACGAAATAGTGAAACTCTAAATGTTTAAAAATGCCTAACCCTAACCTAAACCCTAATTATTTGAATATGATGAAAGAAAAGTCCCAAATTAATATGAATAAAAAAAATTGTTGTATCACTTTCAGGCATCCATACACGATTTTTTCACCGGAAGCCAGAAGTCCTACCCAAAATTCCCTTCTGCCCTAGATACTTGAACAAAATAAAAATATGGAATATGAACGTGTGTCGGTGTGCCTTTATTGCACAGGTCATGATTGTCCGCTCGTTGTGCCAGTCTAAATTCATTGCTCGACTCTGACATCGGTCGCAGTGTCAACAGTGTGGTTCCAGTCGATGCTGCAACAGAAGAATTCTCTCCCCCTAAATAAAACCACAAATCCCGTTTAAAACAAAAAATAAAAGTTTATGAATTGTTCGAAAGGAAAATAAATTCTACAGGTAGTTTTAAAAGTTAAAATACATTATAAAGTATTATTAAACGTATTATTAAACATGATTAAACATATTTTATATAGTATTATTAAACATATTATAAAACATTATTAAACATATTTTATATAGTATTATTAAACATATTATAAAACATTATTAAACATATTTTATATAGTATTATTAAACATATTATAAAACATTATTAAACATATTTTTATATAGTATTATTAAACATATTATTAAAAATTATCAAACGTATTTTTATATAGTATTATAAAACCTATTATCAAACATATTTTATATAGTATTACTAAACCTATTATTAAACATTATTAAACATATTTTTATATAATATTATTAAACATATTATTAAACATATTTTTATATATATTATTAAACATATTAAACATATTTTATATAGTATTATTAAACATGTCTTTATAAAGTATTATTAAACATATTATTACACATATTTTTATATAGTATTATTGAACATATTATTAAAACTTATTAAACGTATTTTATATAGTATTATAAAACATATTATTATTCATATTTTATATAGTACTATTAAACATTATTAAACATATTTTATAGTATTATTAAACATATTATTAAACATATTTTATATATATTATTAAACATATTATTAAACATATTTTTATATAGTATTATTAAACATATTAAAAATATATTTATATAGTATTATTAAACATTATCACACATATTTTTATATAGTATTATTAAACATGTTATTAAACATAATTTTACATATATTATTAAACATATTATTAAACATATTTTCATATAATATTTTTAAACATTTTATTTAACATTATTATACATATTTTTATATATTATTATTTAATATATTATTAAACATTATTTAACATATTTTATATAGTATTATTATACATATTATTAAACATTATTAACGATATTTTTATATAGTATTATTAAACCTGTTATTAAACATTATTTAACATATTTTTTATATATTATTATTAAACATGTTATTAAACATTATTAAACATATTTTTATGAAGTATTATTAAACATATTATTAAATATTATTAAATATGTTATTAACCATATTTTTGTATAGTATTATTAAGCATATTATTAAACATTATTACACCTATTTTGATATAGTATTATTAAACATATTTTGATATAGTATTATTAAACATATTATTAAATATTACACATATTTTATATAGTATTATTAAACATATTATTACACATATTTTATATAGTATTATTAAACATATTATTAAATATTATTAAACTTATTTTATATAGTATCATTAAACATATTATTACACATATTTTATATAGTATTATTAAACATATTATTACACATATTTTATATAGTATCATTAAACATATTATTACACATATTTTATATAGTATTATTAAACATATTATGAAACATTATTACAAATATCCTTATATAGTATTATTAAACATATTTAATAAGGAAGTTTGACCATCAATATGAAATCTATTTTTTGTAAAGTGTGTATACGAATATATTTGTACATATACAAAGATACATATAAATACTAGTGTTTGGATGATCATTCGGATTCGGGAATCGGAAAAATCTTAATTTGGGGGGGGGGGTATCGGAATCGGAAAAAAATCTGCCTATTTTCAGATGCCAACAACGATTTTTTTTATTCGTTTGCTTTTGTTTAAAAATTATTTTTTTTTATCATTGCTGTTACTAATGATAATATGAAGAATATTTATTGGTTTTAAATTCCACTAAACCTAAAATCTTTGGATCAAACACCCTCACGAGTGTATCTTTTCACGTTTGCGAAAACACATACACATATTACATGTCTATTAAAGGTAATTCTAAAATTTGTAAACAAAAAACAAACTCCATAGCTAAATATTGAGAAATTAAAAAAAAAATCGGAATCGGTAACTGTATCGGAATCAGGAATTTACAACAGAAGCAGTAATAGTATTGGAATTGGAAAACATATTGGAATCGTCTCCTAATTAATACATACACACATAAAGATGAATACATATATACACGCCTAGACACACATTTACGTACATTTACAGGTAAACAGATGATGACACATACATATACCTACATGTACACTGACAGAGAAAATCCTATATATGTACACATTCACGTGTGCATATATATATATATATATACTCGAAATACTGCACACAACAATGCCTTAATATATTCTCCAAATACTGCACAGAACAATCCGTAAATATACCCTCTAAAAACTTCACAGAAAATTCTCGTGATATATCCTCGTAAGACTGCACAGCACAATCCCTTAATATATCCTCCAAAGACTGCATCGCTAAATCCCTTAATATATCCTCCAAAGACTACATCGGACAATCCCTTAATATATCCTCCAAAGACTGCATCGGATCATTCCCTTAATATATCCTCCAAAGACTGCATCAGACAATCCCTTAATATATCCTCCAAAGACTGCATCGGACAATCCCTTAATATATCCTCCAAAGACTGCATCGCAAAACCCCTTAATATATCCTCCAAAGACTACATCGGACAATCCCTTAATATATCCTCCAAAGACTGCATCGGATCATTCCCTTAATATATCCTCCAAAGCTGCATCCGACAATCCCTTAATATATCCTCCAAAGACTGCATCAGACAATCCCTTAATATATCCCCCAAACACTGCATCAGAACATTCCCTTAATATATCCTCCAAAGCTGCATAGGACAATCCCTTAATATATCTTCCAAAGACTGCATCGGATCATTCCCTTAATATATCCTCCAAAGACTGCATCGGAACATTCCCTTAATATATCCTCCAAAGCTGTATAGGGCAATCCCTTAATATATCCTCCAAAGACTGCATCGGAAAATCCCTTAATATATCCTCCAAAGCTGCATAGGACAATCCCTTAATATATCCTCCAAAGACTGCATCGGAACATTCCCTTAATATATCCTCCAAAGCTGCATCGGACAATCCCTTAATATATCCTCCAAAGACTGCATCAGATCATTCCCTTAATATATCCTCCAAACACTGCATCAGACAATCCCTTAATATATCCTCCAAAGACTGCATCGGAACATTCCCTTAATATATCCTCCAAAGCTGCATTGGACAATCCCTTAATATATCCTCCAAAGACTGCATCAGAACATTCCCTTAATATATCCTCCAAAGCTGCATAGGACAATCCCTTAATATATCTTCCAAAGACTGCATCGGATCATTCCCTTAATATATCCTCCATAGACTGCATCGGAACATTCCCTTAATATATCCTCCAAAGCTGTATAGGGCAATCCCTTAATATATCCTCCAAAGACTGCATCGGAAAATCTATTAATATATCCTCCAAAGCTGCATAAAACAATCCCTTAATATATCCTCCAAAGACTGCATCGGAACATTCCCTTAATATATCCTCCAAAGCTGCATCGGACAATCCCTTAATATATCCTCCAAAGACTGCATCGGATCATTCCCTTAATATATCCGCCAAAGACTGCATCGGACAATCCCTTAATATATCCTCCAAAGACTGCATCGGAACATTCCCTTAATATATCCTCCAAAGCTGCTTGGACAATCCCTTAATATATCCTCCAAAGACTGCATCGGAACATTCCCTTAATATATCCTCCAAAGCTGCATAGGACAATCCCTTAATATATCTTCCAAAGACTGCATCGGATCATTCCCTTAATATATCCTCCAAAGACTGAATCGGAACATTCCCTTAATATATCCTCCAAAGCTGTATAGGGCAATCCCTTAATATATCCTCCAAAGACTGCATCGGAAAATCCCTTAATATATCCTCCAAAGCTGCATAGGACAATCCCTTAATATATCCTCCAAAGACTGCATCGGAACATTCCCTTAATATATCCTCCAAAGACTGCATCGGACAATCCCTTAATATATCCTCCAAAGACTGCATCGGAACATTCCCTTAATATATCCTCCAAAGCTGCATTGGACAATCCCTTAATATATCCTCCAAAGACTACATCGCAAAATCCCTTAATATATCCTCAAAGATGCATAGGACAATCCCTTAATATATCCTCTAAAGACTGCATCGGAACATTCCCTTAATACATCCTCCAAAGACTGCATCAGACAATCCCTTAATATACCTTCCAAAAACTGCATCAGAACATTCCCTTAATATAACCTCCAAAGACTGAATCGGACAATCCCTTAATATATCCTCCAAAGCTGCATCGGACAATCCCTTAATATATCCTCCAAAAACTGCATCAGAACATTCCCTTAATATAACCTCCAAAGACTGAATCGGACAATCCCTTAATATATCCTCCAAAGCTGCATCGGACAATCCCTTAATATATCCTCCAAAGACTGCATCGGACAATCCCTTAATATATCCTCCAAAGACTACATCGGACAATCCTTTAATATATCCTCCAAAGACTGCATCGGACAATCCCTTAATATATTCTCCACAGACTGCATCGGACAATCCCTTAATATATCCTCCAAAGACTAAATTGGACAATCCCTAAATATATCCTCCAAAGACTGCATCGGACAATCCCTTAATATATCCTCCAAAGACTACGTCGGACAATCCCTTAATATATCCTCCAAAGACTGCATCGGACAATCCCTTAATATATCCTCCAAAGACTGCATCGGACAACTCCTTAATATATCCTCCAACAATTACATCGGACAATCCCTTAATATATCCTCCAAAGACTACATCGGACAATGCCTTAATATATCCTCCAAAGACTGCATCGGACAATCCCTTAATATATCCTCCAAAGACTGCATCAGACAATCCCTTAATATATCCTCCAAAAACTGCATCAGAACATTCCCTTAATATATCCTCCAAAGCTGCATTGGACAATCCCTTAATATATCCTCCAAAAACTGCATCAGAACATTCCCTTAATATAACCTCCAAAGACTGAATCGGACAATCCCTTAATATATCCTCCAAAGACTGCATCAGACAATCCCTTAATATATCCTCCAAAGCTGCATCGGACAATCCCTTAATATATCCTCCAAAGACTGCATCGGACAATCTCTTAATATATCCTCCAAAGACTACATCGGACAATCCTTTAATATATCCTCCAAAGACTGCATCAGACAATCTCTTAATATATCCTCCAAAGACTGCATCAGACAATCCCTTAATATATCCTCCAAAGACTGCATCAGACAATCCCTTAATATATCCTCCAAAGACTGCATCAGACATTCCCTTAATATATCCTCCAAAGACTGCATCAGACAATCCCTTAATATATCCTCCAAAGACTGCATCAGACAATCCCTTAATATATCCTCCAAAGACTGCATCAGACAATCCCTTAATATATCCTCCAAAAACTGCATCAGAACATTCCCTTAATATATCCTCCAAAGCTGCATTGGACAATCCCTTAATATATCCTCCAAAAACTGCATCAGAACATTCCCTTAATATAACCTCCAAAGACTGAATCGGACAATCTCTTAATATATCCTCCAAAGACTGCATCGGACAATCCCTTAATATATCCTCCAAAGCTGCATCGGACAATCCCTTAATATATCCTCCAAAGACTGCATCGGACAATCTCTTAATATATCCTCCAAAGACTACATCGGACAATCCCTTAATATATCCTCCAAAGACTGCATCAGACAATCTCTTAATATATCCTCCAAAGACTGCATCGGACAATCCCTTAATATATCCTCCAAAGACTGCATCAGACAATCTCTTAATATATCCTCCAAAGACTGCATCGGACAATCTCTTAATATATCCTCCAAAGACTACATCGGACAATCCTTTAATATATCCTCCAAAGACTGCATCAGACAATCTCTTAATATATCCTCCAAAGACTGCATCGGACAATCCCTTAATATATCCTCCAAAGACTGCATCAGACAATCTCTTAATATATCCTCCAAAGACTGCATCGGACAATCTCTTAATATATCCTCCAAAGACTACATCGGACAATCCCTTAATATATCCTCCAAAGACTGCATCAGACAATCTCTTAATATATCCTCCAAAGACTGCATCGGACAATCCCTTAATATATTCTCCAAAGACTGCATCGGACAATCCCTTAATATATCCTCCAAAGACTAAATTGGACAATCCCTAAATATATCCTCCAAAGACTGCATCGGACAATCCCTTAATATATCCTCCAAAGACTGCATCGGACAATCCCTTAATATATCCTCCAAAGACTGCATCGGACAACTCCTTAATATATCCTCCAACAATTACATCGGAAAATCCCTTAATATATCCTCCAAAGACTACATCGGACAATGCCTTAATATATCCTCCAAAGACTGCATCGGACAATCCCTTTATATATCCTCCAAAGACTACATCGGACAATCCCTTAATATATCCTCCAAAGACTGCATCGGACAATCCTTTAATATATCCTCCAAAGACTGCATCGGACAATCCCTTAATATATCCTCCAAAGACTACATCGGACAACCCTTTAATATATCCTCCAAAGATTGCATCGGACAATCCCTTACTATATCCTCCAAAGACTGCACTAAAATCCTTAAATATATCCTCCGAAGACTGCACAGAACAATCCCTTTATATATCCTCAAAAATTACAAAGTACCATCCTCTGATATATCCTCCAAATACTTCACAAAAAAATCTATTAATATATCCTCTTCAGCCTGCAAAGAACAATCCCTTAATATATCGTCCAAAAACGACACAGAACCATCTCTTTACATGCCCTCCGCACACTGCACAGGACAGAACCATAATATATCCTCCAAAGATTGCACAAAACAATCCCTTCATATATCCTACGAAGACTTCACAGAACAATATATTTATATATCCTTCAAATATTGACCAGAATCCTTCCTTAATATACTCTCAAAATACTGCAAATAACTGTCTCTTAATATATCCTCCAAAGACTGCACAAGACGATCCCTTTATAAATCCTCCATAGACTGCACAGAACCATCTCTTAATATATCCTTTAAAGACTGCACAAAACAATCACTTAATATATCCTCTAAAGACTGCACAGAACGATCCCTTCATATATTCTCCAAAGAGTGCACAGAACAATCCCTTCATATATCCTCCAAAGACGGCACAGAACAATCCCTTCATATATATTCTAAAGACTGCACACTACAATCCCTTAATATATCCGCTAAACATTTCAAAAAACAATACCTTAATATATCTTCCAAAGACTTCACAGAACAATCACTTTATATATCCTCATAAGACTACACAGTACAATCCCTAAATATATCCTCTAAAGTTTGCACAGAGCCATCTTATCATATATTCTCCAAAGACTGCACAGAACAAAACCTACATATATCCTTCAAACACAAGACAATCCCTTAATATATCCTTTAATGACTGCACAGAATAATCCCTTAATATATCCTTTAAAGACTGCAAAAAACACTCCCTTAACATATCCTCTAAAGACTGCACAGAACAGTCCCTTAATATATCCCTTAAAGACTGAACACAACAATCCCTTAATATATCCTCCGAAGACTGCACAGAACGATCCCTTAATATATTCTCCGAAGACTGCACAGAACGATCCCTTAATATATCCTCCGAAGACTGCACAGAACGATCCCTTAATATATCCTCCGAAGACTGCACAGAACGATCCCTTAATATATCCTCCGAAGACTGCACAGAACGATCCCTTAATATATTCTCCAAAGAGTGCACAGAACAATCCCTTAATATATCCTCCGAAGACTGCACAGAACGATCCCTTAATATATCCTTTAAAGACTGCAAAAAACACTCCCTTAACATATCCTCTAAAGACTGCACAGAACAGTCCCTTAATATATCCCTTAAAGACTGAACACAACAATCCCTTAATATATCCTCCGAAGACTGCACAGAACGATCCCTTAATATATCCTCCGAAGACTGCACAGAACAATCCCTTAATATATCCTCCGAAGACTGCACAGAACGATCCCTTAATATATCCTCCGAAGACTGCACAGAACGATCCCTTAATATATCCTCCGAAGACTGCACAGAACGATCCCTTAATATATCCTCCGAAGACTGCACAGAACGATCCCTTAATATATCCTCCGAAGACTGCACAGAACAATCCCTTAATATATCCTCCGAAGACTGCACAGAACGATCCCTTAATATATCCTCTAAAGACTGCACAGAACGATCCCTTAATATATCCTCCGAAGACTGCACAGAACAATCCCTTAATATATCCTCCGAAGACTGCACAGAACGATCCCTTAATATATCCTCCAAAGACTGCACAGAACAATCCCTTAATATATCCTCCGAAGACTGCACAGAACGATCCCTTAATATATCCTCTAAAGACTGCACAGAACGATCCCTTAATATATCCTCTAAAGACTGCACAGAACAATCCCTTAATATATCCTCCGAAGACTGCATCGGACAATCCCTTAATATATCCTCCGAAGACTGCACAGAACAATCCCTTAATATATCCTCCGAAGACTGCACAGAACAATCCCTTAATATATCCTCCGAAGACTGCACAGAACGATCCCTTAATATATCCTCTAAAGACTGCACAGAACGATCCCTTAATATATCCTCCGAAGACTGCACAGAACAATCCCTTAATATATCCTCCGAAGACTGCACAGAACGATCCCTTAATATATCCTCCAAAGACTGCACAGAACAATCCCTTAATATATCCTCCGAAGACTGCACAGAACGATCCCTTAATATATCCTCTAAAGACTGCACAGAACGATCCCTTAATATATCCTCTAAAGACTGCACAGAACAATCCCTTAATATATCCTCCGAAGACTGCACAGAACAATCCCTTAATATATCCTCCGAAGACTGCACAGAACAATCCCTTAATATATCCTCCGAAGACTGCACAGAACGATCCCTTAATATATCCTCCGAAGACTGCACAGAACAATCCCTTAATATATCCTCCGAAGACTGCACAGAACAATCCCTTAATATATCCTCCGAAGACTGCACAGAACAATCCCTTAATATATCCTCCGAAGACTGCACAGAACAATCCCTTAATATATCCTCCGAAGACTGCACAGAACAATCCCTTAATATATCCTCCAAAGACTGCACAGAACGATCCCTTAATATATCCTCCGAAGACTGCACAGAACAATCCCTTAATATATCCTCCGAAGACTGCACAGAACAATCCCTTAATATATCCTCCAAAGACTGCACAGAACGATCCCTTAATATATCCTCCGAAGACTGCACAGAACAATCCCTTAATATATCCTCCAAAGACTGCACAGAACAATCCCTTAATATATCCTCCGAAGACTGCACAGAACAATCCCTTAATATATCCTCCGAAGACTGCACAGAACAATCCCTTAATATATCCTCCGAAGACTGCACAGAACAATCCCTTAATATATTTTCCAAAGACTGCACAGAACAATCCCTTAATATATCCTCCGAAGACTGCACAGAACAATCCCTTAATATATCCTCCGAAGACTGCACAGAACAATCCCTTAATATATCCTCCAAAGACTGCACAGAACAATCCCTTAATATATCCTCCGAAGACTGCACAGAACAATCCCTTAATATATCCTCCGAAGACTGCACAGAACAATCCCTTAATATATCCTCCGAAGACTGCACAGAACAATCCCTTAATATATCCTCCGAAGACTGCACAGAACAATCCCTTAATATATCCTCCGAAGACTGCACAGAACAATCCCTTAATATATCCTCCCAAACTGCACAGAACAATCCCTTAATATATCCTGTAAAGGCTGCACAAAAAACCTTAATATATCCCTAAATAACTGCACAAAACAATCCCTTAATATATCCTTCAAAGACGGCACAGAACAATCCCGAAATATATCCTCTGAAGACTGCACAGAACGATCCCTTAATATATTCTCCAAAGACTGCACAGAACGATCCCTTAATATATCCTCCGAAGACTGCACAGAACGATCCCTTAATATATTCTCCAAAGAGTGCACAGAACAATCCCTTAATATATCCTCCCAAACTGCACAGAACAATCCCTTAATATATCCTGTAAAGGCTGCACAAAAAACCTTAATATATCCTTAAATAACTGCACAAAACAATCCCTTAATATATCCTTCAAAGACGGCACAGAACAATCCCGAAATATATCCTCTGAAGACTGCACAGAACGATCCCTTAATATATTCTCCAAAGACTGCACAGAACGATCCCTTAATATATCCTCCGAAGACTGCACAGAACGATCCCTTAATATATCCTCCGAAGACTGCACAGAACGATCCCTTAATATATCTTCCAAAGACTGCACAGAACGATCCCTTAATATATGCTCCAAAGACTGCATCGGACAATCCCTTAATATATCCTCCGAAGACTGCACAGAACAATCCCTTAATATATCCTCCGAAGACTGCACAGAACAATCCCTTAATATATCCTCTAAAGACTGCACAGAACGATCCCTTAATATATTCTCCAAAGAGTGCACAGAACAATCCCTTAATATATCCTCTAAAGACTGCACAGAACAATCCCTTAATATATCCTCCGAAGACTGCACAGAACAATCCCTTAATATATCCTCCGAAGACTGCACAGAACGATCCCTTAATATATGCTCCAAAGACTGCATCGGACAATCCCTTAATATATCCTCCGAAGACTGCACAGAACAATCCCTTAATATATCCTCCAAAGACTGCACAGAACAATCCCTTAATATATCCTCTAAAGACTGCACAGAACGATCCCTTAATATATTCTCTAAAGAGTGCACAGAACAATCCCTTAATATATCCTCTAAAGACTGCACAGAACGATCCCTTAATATATTCTCCAAAGAGTGCACAGAACAATCCCTTAATATATCCTCCCAAACTGCACAGAACAATCCCTTTATATATCCTGTAAAGGCTGCACAAAAAACCTTAATATATCCCTAAATAACTGCACAAAACAATCCCTTAATATATCCTTCAAAGACGGCACAGAACAATCCCGAAATATATCCTCTTAAGAGTGCACACTACAATCCCTAAATATATCATCTAAACACTTCCTAGAACAATCCCTCAATATATCTTCCAAAGATTTCACAGAACAATTACTTTATATATCCTCCAAAGACTGCACAGAATAATCCCTTAATATATTTCTCAAATACGTAACAGAACAATCCCTAAATACATCCTCTAAAGACAGCAGACAACGATTCATTAACATATTCTCCTAAGACTGCACAGAACAATCCCTAATTATATCCTCCAAAGTCTGCACAGAGCCATCTTATCATATATTGTCCAAAGACTGCACAGAACAAACCCTACATATATCCTTCAAACACAAGACAATCCCTTAATATATCCTTTAATGACTGCAAAGAACAATCCCTTAATATATTCCCTCAAGACTCCATAGAACAATCCCGTAATATATCTTCCAAAGACTTCACAGAACAATCCCTTGATATATCCTCCAAAGACTGCACATAACAATCCCTTAATATATCCTCAAAAGACTGAACAGGACAATCCCGTAATATATCCTCCAAAAAATGCACAGAACAATCTCTTAATATATTCTTCAAATACTGAACAGAACAATCCTTTAATACATCCTCTAAAGACAGCACAGAACGATCCATTAACATATTCTGCAAAGACAGCACAGAACTAACCCTTTATATATCCTCCAAAGACTGCACAGAAAAATCCCTTAATATATTCTCTAAAGACTGCACAGAACAATCCCTTTATATATCCATCCAAAGACTGCACAGTACCACCCTTTATATATCCTCCAATAACTCCACAGAACAAACACTTTATATATTCTCTGAAGACTTCACAAAACCATCCCTTATATATCCTCAAAGGACTGCAAAAATCAATCCCTTAATATATCCTCCCAAGAGTGCACAGAACAGTATCTTAATATATCAGCTAAACACTGCACAGAACAACTTCTTCATATATCCTCCAAAGACTGTACAGAACCATCCCTTAATATATTGTCCACAGACTGCACAGAACAATCTGTTTATATATCCTCAAAAGACTGAACAGAACCATCCCGAAATATATCCTCCAAAGAGTGCACTGAACCATCCCTTCATATATTTTGTAAAGACTGCATAGAATCATCCCTGAATATATCATCCAAATACTGCACAGAACAATACCTTAACATATCCCTCAAAAACTGCACAGAACACACTTTTTATATATCTTCCAAAGACTGCACAGAACCAACGCTTAATATATCTTCCAAAGACTGCAGAGAACAACCCCGATATATCCTCCAAAGACGGCACACAGAAACAATCCCTTTATATATCGGCCAAAGACTGCACAGAACAATCTCTTAATATAACCTCCAAAAGCTGCACAGAACAATCCCTTAATATGTCCTCCAAAGACTGCACAGGACCATCCCTTCATATATCTTCCAAAAACTGCACAGAACAATCCCTTAATATATCCTCTAAAGACTGCCCAGAACAATCACTTTATATAACTTTGAAAGACTGCACAGAAAAATCCCTTAATATAACCATTCAAAGACCGCACAGAACTATCCCTTTACATATCCTTCAAAGACTGCACAGAAAAATCCCTTTACATATTCTTAAAAGACTGAACAGAACAATCCTTTAATATATCCTTACAAGACTGCACAGAAAATCCCTTTATATATCCTCTAAAGACTGTACAGAAAACTCTTATTATATATCCTCCAAAGACGGCACAAAACAATTCCTTAATATATCCTCCAAAGACTGCACTGAGAAATCACTTAATATATCCTCTAAAGACTGCACAGAACAATCCCTTAATATATCCCTTAAAGACTGCACAAAACAATCCCTTAATATATCCTCCAAAGACTGCACAGAACAATCCCTTAATATATCCTCCAAAGACTGCATCGGACAATCCCTTAATATATCCTCCAAAGACTGCATCGGACAATCCCTTAATATATCCTCCAAAGACTGCATCGGACAATCCCTTAATATATCCTCCAAAGACTGCACAGAACAATCCCTTAATATATCCTCCAAAGACTGCACAGAACAATCCCTTAATATATCCTCCAAAGACTGCACTAAACAATCTCTTAATATATTCTTCAAATACTGTACAGTACAATCCTTTAATATATCCTCTAATGACAGC
Organism: Sepiola atlantica; assembly: GCA_963556195.1. Classification (NCBI taxonomy): domain Eukaryota; kingdom Metazoa; phylum Mollusca; class Cephalopoda; order Sepiida; family Sepiolidae; genus Sepiola; species Sepiola atlantica. The sequence continues at coordinate 8,327,112 of OY744553.1, forward strand.
ACAGAAAGATCCATTAACATATATGGCAAAGACAGCACAGAACTAACCCTTTATATATCCTCCAAAGACTGCACAGAACGATCCATTAATATATCCTCCAAAGACTGAACACAACGATCCCTTAATATATTCTCCAAAGACTGCACAGAACGATCCCTTAATATATCCCCCAAAGTCTGCACAGAACCATGCTATCATATATTCTCCAAAGACTGAAAAGAACCATCCCTTTATATATGCTCCGAAGACTGCAAAGTACACTCACTTTATATATCCTA
>OY744553.1:8332389-8349889 GCA_963556195.1 Sepiola atlantica
CCTTCCTTCGGTCGGGCTGAGGTATCGTTCTGTGCATCATCATCGTCATCATCATCATCATCATCATCATCATCATCATCATCGTTAGGATGATGATGATGATGAAGAAGAAATAGAAGAAAAAGAAGAAGAAGAACCTGTTATTTTATTGCTAATTGCTCGAGTCCAGCCGTGGCCGTCGTTATAGCAAGCCTAACGACTGAGTCGAGATCTTCTGGTTGTTTCAATCTGGACCGGAAGTTAGCCGTGCAGTAATACGCATGCGTGCGTCTTTTATCAAGATTCATTTACAGCACGAATTATTCATTCACTTGGAAATCATATTGAAATTGTTCCTGCTATATTGCCGTCATTCACTACCAATAACACGGCTACTCTCCTAAGGATTCTTTATTCACTAGGATATCATTGTTACCTTGTTCATTTTTTTCAAACGTATTTTCTTTTTATAAGTGAAAGACATTTTTCAAATCCAACATGGCGGTCAAAGATAAGGAATTGCATTATATTACGACGACCATGATTGAAGTTCGAATTTCAACTTTTGCAAAAATAAATTAGAATTTTATTTCGAGATAAAATATACAGTTGTAGACTGATTAATAAGTTTCATACAAATCCCTCCCCCCCCCCCCCAAAAAAAAGAACATTACTGTTTTAATTTATTACCAATTTTTACTATATTGTGTAAAAACTTCGTTTTGCAAAACAACAACAACAAAAAACACACATTTTAATCTTGACAGTGTACAACACCGACTTCGCCATCCAATAGGGGATTTTTTCTATTGGATGGCGAAGTCGGTGTTGTACTCTATCAAGATTAAAGAAGGTATGTTGCTAGCCTTTCTCTATTATATCGTTATGTTTTTAAAAAATTTTTTTTTAACATGGTTCACCCCAAACAAGGCAGGCCGCCACTGTAGACGTAAGGGGCTACTGAGAAAAAAGAAAAGGGGAGAAGATTGGGGGGGGGTCAGCCTAAATCATGATCCGCGCAGCGAGATGTCTGTTTACATTAGTATTAAATTTCTGCATGTCAGTACCGTCGGGGAAACAGGGGGCAGGGAGAGAGTTCCAGAGGCCAGCAGCACGAGGAAAGACGCTATTTGAGTAGAAGGCTCTCCGGCAGCTGGGGACCTCAACAGTGAATGAATGAGATTTAGTTGATTGTCGAGTTAGTCTAGTGAATTTACGTCGAGGGGGTACCAGAGTAGCCAATTCATCAGAGCATAATCTATTGAAGTACTTGTAAAACAAACATATGGATGCTACATTGCGGCGATGGGACAGGGGCTGGAGCTTGGTTGACAGTGAGGGACCTATTAAGTTGGCGACTCATTTTTGTTAATGACAGATGCTACAACCACATCAGAGAATTGTCCTTTCTCTCTCTTTACCAAAAACCAAATGAGACTTCCACGAGCAAAGTCTTTTTCTAGAACACCCCGCCTGTTGAACACGGTATCACGAGACTGCTTCGCAACCGATTACAGCATAGACCTCTTCACGTCGAATGTGAACATATACTTGTTAAGCGGTCGTTTTGGATAATCAATTCCTCTTAATTAACCCGGAGAGTAGAAAGTGACTAATTTGGGTTCACTTCCGACAGCCTCGTAACTCTCGCTTCCCTTATTTTGCCCTTTAGTCCTTACATTCCATGAGCGATGTTTCTGACAAAGGGGGAAGAATTGCTGCTTTCTGTGTCGGAATCTATCAATCTGACACTTATCGTTGGTTGGTTTTTGACCTTGAAGTAGTATACTGTTTTTAGCTCTTTACATCAAATGGCTTCATGCCTTGTCTGGAGCGATTTTCATTAGAAAAAATAAAACCAATCATCGCCCAACTGACGATCTCTTTAAGTTACATAGAAATATTGGGTTGACATGATGGGTTAATAAGAAGAAGTAGTAGCCACTACTGGGAGCACAGGACCAAGGTTTGGGCTGAGAGAAGTCAGTGACAGGGAGTGAAATGAATGTGGATGGTTGTGAGTGAAAAAGAGTAAGGGTGGAGCTGTTAGTTCTATGTACTTGAATGACATTTTTCTTAAAATTTTCATCCTGAAGAAGTCTTACAAATAAAGACGAAACGTTGATGAATACATAAAAAAACATCTTTTGGTTTTTCCTTTTTCATATATATATATATATATATATATATATATATATATATTCTCTGCGCGTTTCTCAGTTGCCTTTTTAAAATTCTCTTCTTTCTCCAGCTTTTTTGTTCATTTGCTTTTGACACCTGAGGATGATTCGACGAAAAATCGAAAACGTTCGCGAAACCTGTGAAACCTATGGAACATTTCTTAATTTTTGTGATTTTAATACAAAAAGACTATCAGAAAAATTGGAGAAAATAAAAAAAAGTATAACTAACAGACGAATTATGTAATCTTTAAACATATTTACATATATATATATATATATATATATATATATATATATATATATATATATATATATTATTTTTATATATACAGACATGTACAAAATCTGCGACATTGGCATGTCGATGTTATCGATTAGCAGCTATTATAAACTGGATCTCATCAGGCAGAGTTAGAATCCAATCTTAACCTTAGATCATATTTTGAAAGAATTTTTCCAAATATTATCTAAGGTGAAGATTGGATTCTAACTCTTCCTGATGAGATCTCAATTTATAATATCTGTTGATCGATAACATCGACATGCCAGTGTCGCAGATTTTGTACATGTTTGTGTAAACAACAATAATTATATATAAAAGCTTTATTTGATATTTAGCACTGTTATATAAAACCCGGTTGAAATTCTTTGGATTACTACCCTGTGGATGTTTTACATAGATTATTATATATATATATATATATATATATATATATATATATATATATATATATATATATATATATATAGATATATATATATATATATATATATATATGTGTGTGTGTGTGTGTGTGTGTGTGTTGATCCTTGTCTAATAAAATACTAACAAGGACAGATTCAGGTTGTTGCAATTTTATTGTCAGTGAATTTATTCAATGAGTGGGTATTAATTAGACACTTTCCTTATGGAATTGTGAATAGAAGGGCAGGACTTATGCAGCGAAATAACCAATAAAAAATCTCGCTGCTTTTTTCGAAGCTTTCCAATTTTATGAGGCTAATTTCTTTTCCTTTTTAGTGTCCGTCCTTTTTTGTTGTTGTTATTGTTGTCAGATTCTTTTCAAACCATAAAAATAAAGAGACGTTTAAAACATTAACGGCGAAAAAACGTTTGGGTTGGGTGGAGGGGGGGGGGGGTTATGGCCGAAAAGGAAAAGAAAATATTCGAACCATAATAAAGTTTATTTGAACTTTTATTCCTCTTTTTGACTTCCATAGTTTTGAAGGTTTCTTTTCAAATCGAAGATGAATGAATAGTTTGAAAGCTTTACGACTGCCGGCTTTCATGCACACACACGTATATATGCATATATATATATATATATATATATATATATATATATATATATATATATATGCATATATATATATATATGCATATATATATATATATATATGTATATGTGTATATATATATATATATATATATATATGGAAAATGAAAAAGGAAAAACCAAGAGATATTTTTTATGTATTCATTAACGTTTCGTTTTTATTGTAAGACTTCCTCAGGATAATAATTTAAAGAAAAATGTCATGCAAGTACATCGAAATATTGGGTAGACATGATGGGTTTATGAGAAAAAAGGAGTAGCCGTGGCTACTAAGAGCGCTGGACCAAGGTCCGGGCTGAAAGAAGTCAGTCAGTAGCTACTACTTTTTTTCTCATCAACCCATCATGTCAACCCAACATTTTTCTCAAAATTATCATCGTGAGGAAGTCTTACAATAAAGACGAAACGTTGATGAATATATAACAAATATCTCTTGGTTTTTCCTTTTTCATTTGCCATTACGTCGGATTACCCTCATCATTCCTTTCTCATACATATATATATATATATATATATATATATATATATATATATATATATATATATATATTATATATATATATATATATATATATATATATTATACATCTAAATGAATTAATCTGAACTACATTAACTTCAAAACGGTTTATGCTTATTTAATTCTAATAAACAGCATTTTAAAATACCGTATACATAGTAATCTACAAACACTAACAAACAGCTTTACGTATTCTTTATTTGCATATTTATTTAATAAAAAAAATCTAATAGATTAATATTCTGTCATATATATTTGTAATTTGCATTGTCATATTTTCTTATATATACGCAATAGTAAGTGATGTATTTGATTACCAGGATATCTTCCCCATTTTCTTTCGGGTCGTCAATTTTCGGGCGTTGTCGATACCTGCTAGAACATTGACGACGCAATGTCACAAAAATGCGGAGCGTTCTCTATAAGACTACTGACATTCTTAATGGAGTTAAAGGCCCTTTTAAAACATGTTGCACATTGAAATTCCATTTATTAATGAGCATAATTTTAAATTACATATATAAATTGCTTAGCAGTTAAGGGTTAGGGTTAGGATTAGGGTAAAGGTTAGGGTTAGGGTTATGGATAGTTCATCGGTTATGGTTATGCTTAGGGTTAGTGTTAGGGTTAAGATATCAGACTGACAACGTCAAAGTTAATGTTTAAAAAAATCCTTAATACATTGTTCCGTATGATGCTATCCCATATTTGAATCCGGGTAACGACGAGTAACCATGCTAATATATATATATATATATATATGAAAGGTTAGTGGGAGAATCAGCCTCACGTGTCAAAAGCTTATGAAACAAAAAGCTGGAAAAAGAAGTTTTTTTTTAAAGACGGCGGAGAAACGCAGATAACGTTTTTCGCATTGTTCCACTTATGGAAAAATTTTTAATTTTTTTATTTTAATACAAAAAAGTATATCAGAAAAATTTAATAAAATATAAAAAAGTATAATTAAACAGACGAATTCGGTTAGTTTTAACAATATTTGCATAAGTATATATATATATATATCACGTGGTAATTCAATATGGCTGCCAAGAGAAAGTGAAAGCTGCCTAAATACGCACAGTATATATATATATATATATATATATATATATATATATATATATATATATAGACAACATAATGCTAAATTCTGGTAACTAAGTTTTTCCTTTTTTTAAAATTCTTTTCCAAATCAAAAAGCTGTAGTACATTGTGCGGGACCGTTTCGCACAGAGATGAACAAGCAAAAATTCATATGTCTATTCAAGATAAAAAATCGCCTCCAAAATAAATGTGACAGCTACCGGGGAGCTAGAAATGAATGTTTCAAAACAGCACGATGAAACGAAGAAATCATTGAATTTTATGAAAGTACAATTCATTGAGATGTTGGCCTTGCCCTCTCTTCTGCCAGCAAGATTCCTAGCTTAGGATATTTGGGTTCACTTAGCCCCTGATTTTATCGTCGATCTTTAGTCATTGTCTACCCGTGCGGTTCGCTCCGAGACTTCCATACGACTTTCTACTTCTCTTTCACTCCTCAAATATTTTATCCATGTGACACCACGTCCGCTTCAAGTACACAGGAGGTCAGCTTGACATCTGAATACACTAAGCTGACCCCGATTGAACCCTACTTCCTGTTATCCTCAACTAACAAAAGTATACTCGCCCAATATTTAAGATGTATATCTATTAAAAAGGTTGAATAACTTTATGCCAATTTTTTCCAAATTCAATTTAAAGTGATTTAGACTTAAAACAACACGATAATAAGTGTTAATAATGTGGATATACCGTCAGTTGAATGTTGAAGAATATTACGAGAGGATTGAAAATGATGAATAGAATAGACACAATTAGATTATTTATAAATACAATTTCTAAGATCTCTGCCGATTATATCATTCAGTAATCTGATGTTGTTTCTCGCCCATCTCCCATGGATTACTTGAAATATGTAGCTCATCTAGAAGTTGACCTGTGTTCCGTTCGAGATTGGAATACAAAATGGCCTGCTTCGTTTAATCCTATTAAGCCCCAGCTAGTGTCTTTCAATTGTAGGCGTATCCCTTTTCTTCATAAGATTCTCGTGGATGGCTCTGCTCTAGAGGAGAAATCGACTCTAAAACTTCTTGGTCTTTCTCTCTCATCAAATATTTCTTGGAGTTCATATATTAGATCCATTCCTCTTTCTGCTTCTCGTAAAGTTGGTTCACTCCAAACACTTTCTCACAGCTTTGGCTATTCTCTATCTCTACAAATCTTCTATCAAACCATGTATAGAGTATTGTCATATTTGGGCTGGTGAATCTCTGTCCCATTTGATGGGTTTAGATAAGGTGCAGAAACGTACCTGTAATTTGATTGGCCACACCTTTTCTTTTAATTAGTGCTCCCTATCTTTCACAGGCATGATTTAGCTAGTCTCAGTCTTTTCTATAAATACTATTATGGTATGTGTTCTTCAGAATTGTCTGATCTATTCCCCGCTTCTTTTGTTCCAGCTCGTTTGACTCGTTGGTCTAGTGGTCTCCATCAGTTCGCTGATTTGATACCTCATTAGTACACATTTCTATTCCTGTAGCATCTTTTCCAAGAACTGCAGACTTGTGGAACTCTCTTCATGCTGACTGTTTTCCTCCTACCTATAGAATTGTGTTTTTTTCAAGACTAAGAGCAATAAGCATTTCCTGTCTTTGTGATAATCATCAATCGTTCTTGTTAGCTCTTTACATCAATTTGCTTCATGCCTTGTCTGGAGCGATTTCAATTAGAAAATTATAACAAGTATTTATTGACATTGGATTTGGTTGTAGTCTGTATTGTTTAAAGTTCTTTGAAAGAAACTCTGTTCATGGAAATTCTATTTGGGGTGAGGCACACAGGGTATACGACATAATCACGTTAACAAAACAGTTCTCGTTAGATCACCGAAGTTAAGCGGCGTTAAGCTTGGCCAGTACCAAAGGGGTGACCATTTTGGAATACTAGACGTTGTATGGAGGCGCTGTCAAAAACTCCTAGCAAAAATAAACTGCAAAAACCAACGTCGCCATTTCTCCTGACCGGGATATACATGTGAATGGGAATCGCTTGTGAAGTAAATATTCCTTAGAAACTTCCTTCTTCGGAGGAAGCCGGCTAAACTTGCTCAAGATGAATGCCGTACTAGGTACCAGTTACAATGAGGAAGAAAAGAAAAATGAGTTCTTGCTGTGAATGTCTAGTTCAGAAGATACGGATATTTTCCTTTTATCACATTCGAAGACTTTACTCTACAAAATTAAAACTTTTCTAAGACCATAACTTCAGTGGGGTAAGGTGTATTTTTAGCACAGTTTTACATAATAGCAGTGTTTGATTAATTTAAACTTCCTGTGAAAAACATCACCTCGGTACTGCTTCCCTGGTGATTACAAATCGGTCGTCTTCAAATCCGATATAAACAAGTGTGTGTCATAAACTGCCCCTAAAAGTAATTACACTTTTATTCTCACAACTTTCCGGCCGATGGAACCTCCGATCTTCTTCAGGTGCGCCTTGTTGAACAGTGGAATTTTTACGGAATTACGAACGAGACCCTTAATTTAATCAGCGGGCTAGATTGTTCTCGTCTCGTCAGCCATGGAGTAATTTTTATTTTATTGTTAGCCTATGGTTGTGTAAGCCGTTCTTCTTCTTTCGTGTGAATCAGTTCTTTTGTGATATTGGCATTAGTTTCCCCGATGTTTTGCTTGTTAGGAATCTTTCTGGAAAGACATCGGGAAGGACCACGAGAAGGTTGCCAACATCCCTAAGTGAAAGTGGTACTGTGGAACCGACTAGATTCGAACTTGGAACACCCAGGTCTTCAGTCCGTGTCGCTATCCACTTAACAACCGTCACCTCCCGGGTAAGTCGTTAAGGAATAATAACGTCTAAGTGACAAGAAAAACACCCACTTGAAATGGTTTCGTACGAAGGCTAGAAAAAGGCACGTCTTTTACTCGCTAACTTTTGTGTGATGGGACGGATTTTGTTTTGGTCTTTATTAAAAGGTGGAGGATGTCGTCTTTATTTCTCACATCCTTTCTTTTTCTTCTTTTTCTTCTTTTTCTTTTTTCATCTTTTTTTGTTCTTTCTTTCTTTCTTTTCTTTTCTTTTCTCACTGCCTTTTCTTTTCTTTTGCTTTCCCTCTTCTTTATTTTCTCGTCTCTCCTGTTGACGCATTCCACATGCCCTACCACCACCGATTAGCCTCTGAAAAACTATCCTGACATGTCATTGACCGAGAAACAAGACAAAAAGAGAAATTTTAAAAACGCAAATTTAAAGAAATGCGTTAAAACGGTCAGCGCATTCTTTAAATTTCTCAAATATTTTCAGAAACAATTTAAATCCGAAAAAAAGGTGAAACCTAATTAAATATTCACGACAGAATTAATGTTCAGGTTTCTGGAAATTCTTAAGGCCGCCCCTGCCCCCGGGTCTCGCAACAATATAAACGAAACATGCAGGAAGCCGACGATGCTTCGTGGTAAAAGATCTTAAATCACCCACGTGAATAATTATCATGCGCAAGGTCACAGGTCACGGGTCGTCCATTTCTTTACGGGTTGGGATCTACGTTCAAAACGACTAGATAAAAATGATCTATTTAGATAAAGAATGATAGACATATTCTCTAGGGTCATGGTGTAGTATCTGTTCTGATACCACGCTTCATTTTTCTGTCCCCGACAATTTTTATTTTAGTTCCAATCCAGAGTGTCTCTTTTAGAAAAGCTAGATTTTCCTCACAGTAAAAACCGACCTTGTGTCTAACTCTGCCCTCATGGAGAGGAAAGTAAAAAAAACATTACTGAAAAAAAAAAATGAACGAGAAAAAATGAATGAACAATGAATGAAAAAAATTGAATGAAATAAATGAATGAAAAATAAATGAAAGAAAACACTGAATGAAAAAATGAATGAAAAATGTATGAAAACAAAAGAATGAAAACTGTATGAAAAAAAGAATTAAAAAAAAAACTTATACTCGACTGAGATCTCATCTCTGAAATGCTCGTTTCGGAATTTTTGAGATGATGAATTGATAATCGAACTATCAAAGATATTTGATAGACTTGACAATGGTTATGTTGTAGTCAGCTGGGAAGCAGCTTCGTGGTATTGTGTTGAATATGTGTTCTATTGTCAACTTGTTAAGGCAATGAAAATAAGGAGTTGGTAATGATTAGGAGTTTAAAGAGTCCGAGAGTTGTTTTTCCTTAAAGGAAGAATTGAATACACATACATATTTTGACCAGCGTCCTGCGTTTACTGTATACTAGCATGAAGACCCGGGTTTTCACATGGTAACTTCCGGCGAAATCTTTGAATTGCAAGACTGGAAAAAGGAAGCGATAAAACATGTGCTTTAAAATACTTTAAAACACAAAAAATAGGGACGTAAGTAGAAAAATAACTTTTCTTGTTTGTGGTAACAGTTATTTGTTCAATATTTGTTTTTTTTATTCACTGTAGTTCATAGCGTATGAGTTTTACTGTCTACAGTATTTCAAAATTCTATGTGGTATTATTGATCTGGATAACAGTAACCCGTTTTAATGGTTACATAGGAGTGATAAATGAAAAAACTTTCGCATTCATTCATTCAGATATATATATATATATATATATATATATATATATATATATATATATATACGTCACTTGCTTTATTTGCATCATTCCTTCCCTTATAGAAGTAGAATGCCTGTATGTCTCGTCGCTTTAAATGTGTTTAAATTATCATTGTTTATAAGCTATTCAGAATTGGCCGATCGGTTAGCGACGTTGGATTTGTGTTGAAAAATACTTGTAATCCAGGGTTTCGAATCGTGTGACCTGTAGTGAATAGTCATACTTCTATGCTGATGAGTCTCGATTGAAAAGAGACGAAACGTATACGTCCATAGATAAATAAACAATAACAAATATTTAAATTTGTAGCTCCTCGTAAAAAAAGTAGAGCACTGTAAATGGTAGTACTAACACAGCGCGACGTCACTTGCTTTATATGCATCATTCCTGCCCTTATAGAAGTAGAAGGCCTGTATGTATGCTTTAAATGTGTTTAAATTATCATTGTTTCTAAGCTGTTCTAACTGGCCTATCGGTTAGCAACGTTGGATTGGTGTTGTAATCCAGGGTTTCGAATCGTGTGACCGGTAGTGAATAGTCATACTTCTATGCTGATGATTGAAAAGAGACGAAACCTATAGATAAATAAACAATCACAAATATATATATATATATATATATAGTAGTCCAGGGTTTCGAATCGCATGACCGGTAGTGAATAGTCATATCTCTATGAAGAGTCCAGATTAAAAAGGACGAAACGTATACGTACATAGATAATAAACAATAACAAATATTTATATGTGTCGCTCCTCGAAAAAGTAGAGCACTGTAATGGTAGTACTAACACAGCATGACGTCACTTGCTTTATAATGCATCGTTCCTTCCCTTAAAGAAAGAAGTAGAATGCCTTGACGTTAAGCCGTCGACAAAAGTGTTAAAATTATCATTGTTTATCAGCTATTTAAAATTGGCCGAGCGGTTAAAGACGTTGGATTTGAGTTGAAAAATACTTGTAGTCCAGGGTTTCGAATTAGTGATTAGTCATATCTCTATGCCGAAGAGTCCAGATTAAAAAGGACGAAACGTATACGTACATAGATAATAAACAATAACAAATATATATATATATATATATATATATATATATATATATATATAGTGAGAGAAACAGAAGAGGGGGTTGGGGCACATATATTTTCTAGTAGTAAAAGTTACATGAAAATAAACTTCCAAACATCGGCTGTTTAGATATCCGAATCAAGACAGCAGACTTTATATCTACAAAGTGCTCACCATCTTTGCAGATAGAGCTGTATTACAATAATAACAATAATATTAAAAATTAACATTTCTTATTATTTGTTATTGCTATATATGTTAAATTATAAATGGTGGATGCACGAGTATAGATTTTGATACATATGAATGAATACGGTCACAATGACCTGTCTGTGCGTAAAACAAACAACGGTCTCAGAGTTTATTCTGGACTCATTTGACACGGGTTCAGAATGTATGAGGTAAGGTCAGAAGTGCCACACCCAAAGGGATTTGCGAATATCACTCACGGATACGACGTCACGTGAGAACAAAGCGAGAAAAATGGCTATGTTTTAAAAGCAGGCTGTTTTTGAAATCACTGGAAAAAATGATTTCAAAATCGACAAAACTGTGAGCGCCGATCTGCCTGTCTATTAGTTTTTCTATCTATCTGTTTATCTATCTATTATTATTGATTTAGATAAGAGTAACCCGTTTTGATGGTAATATAGGAATAATAAGTGAAAAAAATATAAGAGTAATAAGTGAAAAAAAATATAGGAGTAATAAGTGAAAAAATCTTTTTTGCATTTGTTAATTTAGATGATTATTCATTTAATTGTTTGAATTAGTTTTAATAAATGGTTTATGAAATTTAATTAAAAAGATAACATTAATTATTCTTATTAATTGCATTAATAGAGTTAATAGTAAACCCTAACCCTAATCCAACGACGAAAGAAAACAGAGTTGCTGCTAACATAAGTTCTGCAAAATCACCAAGGAAATCTTCCGCGAAAATGAATCCTAATTTACAAGCTTTACTCCCGGGTAACACCAGGTTCCCACACCAGTAGATACATTCTCCTGGCATATTTTCGTATTAGTTTTTATCATTTTTATTCTTTTTACTTTTATATTTTTCTGTTTGTATTTTTCTTTCTTTTTTTTACACGCCTTGTGTTATTCAAGAAGTAAGTATCTGTAATTACCCATGACGGCTTCGATTTGCTTTCTACAGACATCGATCTGCTACTTTTGTGTCATTTCTGAAATATTTTCCTTAAAATGTATTTATTACTTGCAAAGAAGTTGACGGTGATCACAATCTGAGTGTGGCATATTCGAGTCTTTACTATCCCATAGCTCGATTTTCATCGGTAGTTTTGGAAATATTCACGTGGCCCCTACCATGAGTAACTAAATTATCAATGCAATCCATTACTGAAAAAAAAAACGGAATTATCTGCATCAGTTAAAATACATATGTTTAATTCTGGATAAGATGAAAGTGTAGTATCTGTTCTGATAATACACTTTATATATTCTGTCCTTGCTCAGTGAAGGAGAAATACTTCTAGCCTGATTTTATTTATCTTCCTCCCACAAGGTAAGATGTGACACAAGGTCGGGGAAGTTGGAATTGAAAAAAACAACGCCCGAGAATTTGAGCGCTCTGGCCATTAAAAATTGCCTGGACAGCCTCGTCGGCATTCCCCGGTAGGGGCGCCTCAGGCGATTAGCAATAAACTAAACCCTTATCAAAGGGTGAGAAGGTAAAGCCTGGGATGGTGCACCTCCTAGAACTGGACAGGACAGACCAACCAATAGACCGGCGTAAATCAAGCCCCGAAGGCCAAGACAATACCGGTCTATGGGGTGTAGTATCCATCGGAACAGATACCAACCCCCGGCTCAATCCAGAGTGGCCCGCATTGGGGAGCTGGATTTTTGTGAGATTATGTACCGACCCTGTGTCTAATTCTGCTATTTTGTGTAGACAAGTAAATTTGGTTATATATCCAAGTTGTGGTATGGTTTCCTGGAAAATGATTCGATCATTCTACAGCGCTAGAAAGTGATGTGATCCTCTACTTATATAAGCCCTTCAAAAGCAGGAACAATACAACTAATATTGCCTTGCATAAATGATTCCATTCCACACGTCGAGATGAGGTAAAAAAATGAAAAAAAAACAAATATAGACTTACGGTAAGAAAAATATGATAAAAAATAGCTTACAAATAAAAACAAAAAAACTACCATTAATCAACTTAGTATAGAGGTTTGGCATCATAGAATAGAACATTAACAGAAAAAAAAGAAAAATAATTCCTGTTGTATACATTTTGTCCCATATATTTCGCCTAAAACTTTATTAAGGCTTTTTCAAGATGCATGATATAAAGAAAAACATGAAGTATACAGCAGTGGACAGTAGGGCAGGTCGATTTCCCACTTTTTTTAGAAAATCAACGCTGCTGTGGTGGCGAAAGCTGGGGTTTGGTGTTGTGAGAACTGATACCAAAAATTAGATTCCTAACTTTAAAACTTAACTGAGCATTTAGTTTTAAAGATCGGGTACGAAAATGTTCAGAAATACCTAATTTCCGCAGGATTTTGCTGACAAATTGACTTCAAAATTTTACTATTTCACTAATAAATCCAGATAAAATTGATATTTTTTGTTAGATACAATGAATAGAAAATATATTCAAACCAGAATTCTAAGTATGAATCACCACTAGTAAAATATGTCATTTTTTAACTGTATTCAATAAATGAGAACTGTAGAAATTGTACAAAATTACAAAAAAGGCTAATCACTTTTACATTTTTGGTCATAATTACTTTTAAAAATATATAAATAAAAGTGTATTATACAATAATACTACTGGAAACAGATTATAGGAACAAATGTTTTAAATTTGAATTGTTCATTGAACAATGTGCTAAAACCTACTGCACCATATAAAATTATGGGTAAGCTTACAGTGTAGTCCTCAGGCCATAACTTCTAAATAAAAAAATAAAACAACGCTTACCTTATATAAAAACGCATCAGAATGAAATTCTCTACAAACCTGCATAGTTTAAGCATGTGAAAACCGAATTTAATTTCATACATTTTTGTCTTTCACCTGAAGTGTAAACGATTTTGAAAATACTACCATATTGGATTGAGACTGTCACGAAATGTTGCGCCATGTTCTTGTTTTAACTGCTGACTCTTTTCTAGCTACGATAAATAATAATTAGTTTTGATACCGTTAATTTCGCTTTTTAAAGTATGCGATTCGATATATTTATTTAAATTTGTTTTGCATTGAAGTTATTTTTGTTTTAGCTTATGTAATTTTTGTTGTGAGGACAATACTGTAAGTTTACCAAATTATGTTATAATAGAACTAAATTGTTCCCTGTAGTTTCCCTTCGAAGTAAATGAAGGTCTTATTTGGTGACACAATGTTTTGGTTATAATGTGCTTGTGCCTTGCTTCTTGCCGCTGGTCACCACTTAAATCATTCATTACCTCTGCAGTAAGATATAAATTATACAGAGGACCACTAATACTATGAAATGCTACCTGGGGCAAATCCTGGTAATTAGTTCCACAAAGTTTCCCTAAAGGACCAGTGAAAGTGGTAGGGCTTCTTGTAGTTCCATCAATTAATTTAAAGATGGCTCTAAATGGCAGTTCATTTTGATGAAGTGAACAGCCAATGGTATGTAACTTTCTTTTAAGTTTTTTCTCCAAAGCTGTAACCACCCCGGTTTCACAACCAGTGTTTGTACTGGTATTGTCCACCAGAATTGCCTTAATACTATTTACACTGTTGTACTCTTCTAGAACAGCAGCAACATCCTCTGCTAGAAGAACACCAGTTGCACCAATGTTGGGTATCACTCTATGAGCGAGATATTTACTTGCAGTTCCTATCTCTCTGGTAAATGTTAAGTGGCGCTCTGGTCCCTTGCTTTTCTTAATCATTTTTTCACCATTTTCCCCTGTAACTTCCTTGTAATACAAAGTGTCCTTATCAACTCTGCAATCAACTCCAATGCATATAAGATGTTCATATTCCTGGACATGTTTTTGATGGCTGGTTACTTTCACTCTTGCCTTTTCTCTATCTGTTTTTGATTTATCTATAATAATGTCTTTTAAATCAATGGTTGGATGAAGAAGGCCCATGTGTTGTAAGTCTAATAGAAAGGCATTAACAAGGCAAGCCCCAAGGTTAGAAGATATATCACCTCTAATCAGTTCCCTAGAATATCTCGGGACTTTTAAAAGACTGTAAGGTCCCTTGGACTGTCTCCCTGACTCAAAACTGTCATCGGTTGTTTCTTCACTGGAAGATGTCTGTGAAAAGATTTCTGATGTAGAGGAAGCAACATGTGAAGAATCTTGTTGCTGTCTTTCAATTTGCCTGTCTAATCTATCTGCTTCAGCTGAATCTTTTTTGTATTTTTTGACAGCATTTTTGGAAACTGCCTTTTGGTCCTGTTTTCTCTCTCTGATCTTTTAAATATTCTCTCTCTTCAATGGGAACCTGAAATGTCAAAATGTTTATGTGTTTAATAACATATCTAGCATACATGACAAATATTAAGGAAAATATCACAATATTATTTACTAGAAAAAGAAAGATTATCAGAAGTTAATTCATATTTTCCAATTAATTTCAATATTGAAAATTGGGACATAAATTAGTTCAATTTAAAAAATTCAAACAACCATAGAATTAATATTACCTTCTTGTTAGGAGGACAAGTGCAGACGATATGCCTTGTTTGGCAATTTTCTGTATTGCACTTTACAGCAAAGTCATCACATCTTAAGACAGGCAGTTTGCAGCAACATGAAGAAATATCAATGTATCCAGCTGTTCCTTAATTATTTTCACTTTGGGTGCAGTAAGAGTTTTCCTGTTAATCAGTTTGGCCCTCTTGAAGCAAAATACATTCACCCTCTGCCCTATATAATATTCCCTTAACAAAGGCAATTGTGGGTTCACTGCTTGCCAAATATTGATTATTTCCTTTGCGATCAATTTGGAAATATCATTATTTGAAAAGTGGGGATAGGTATTTTCAAGGAATAACAAAACTGGATAACTTGTCGTAAAGTTGGGGGTTCCGTTTTATCCAACGGACAAGGTGGACCAGCAAATCTTTTGGAACTCTTACTGCAGGTTAAAACAAAACGTCCTTTTACAGACATTTTTATCTGAAAAAAAAAGAAAATAAATGAATAAGTCTAAAACAGTTTGATTTAAATCTTCTAGTTTCATATTTTAAAAAATGGCGTACAATTATGGTAAGGAGTTTTGGTTAGCTTTAGTGATAGTCTGTTGGAGTTCGGGTTAGGCTGCATCTAAAAGTGTGGCTTAAAATGACAGGACTATTTAAACAGACTCAATACTGTTTGAGTTATGATAAAATCCTTATTTTTTACCCAATAATTTAGATTTTAGAGTGGGGGATCACTTTCCCAAATACATTTAATGTAAAATGATCACACAATTCATGACAACTGCACTAAAAATAAAAATACTCTAAAATCTAAAATATTGCGTTAAAAAAAAAACGGATTACTCTAGCGACATAATCAGTAATTTTACACAGAAAAAAATGGTCCGTAAAATAGAAAAATAAATGATGGGTAATAACTTTAAATGCACCAAAAATTAGTTTTTTCTAATACAAAACTGAAACATTATGGTATTTTAATACAAACTTCATTGATAAAATTTAATTTGAAACACGAAAAAAAAAATAGAACGAAAATAAATTACTTACCTAAAAATGGAAATCTTCGACGGAGAAAAACAAACGCGTTTGAAACGCCAGATACACTTAAAATATAAAATTATGTAGATTAAACAAGCTTTCTTTCTTTCTATGTCAAATAATTAAGTTTCTTACATAAAAATACAAAATTACTAATTATTTTTACAATTAAAATCCAACAGTGGTCAATATTTCATACATTCGATATACAATAACAAAGCAGACATTTAAAACGGTGAAAATTTAAATAATACCCCCAAAAGAAAGTTCCAGCGTCACTATTAATAAAAACATTATATTTATTTTATTTCATCATTAAAATGGAGGCATTTTTCGGTTTAATGGGGTTTTATTGATAATTAAAATTAGTCTAATTTGTTTTCTACTGAAAAATCACAAATCCTGAATTCCACGAGAGACAAAAAATGAAGCAATCTTTTATCGGTCACTTACGTAAATAGTAAAATACTGTGTTTACTAAACACTGTATATTTAATCTCAATTTTGCCTTTACAACTGAATATTTTTCATTATTTATGATCCTTATTTATTTTTATTTGATTTATTGAGAATAATGTAAATAATTTAGTTGACAAAATCTTTATTAAATGATATTTACACATGTTTATTTCTCCAACGGTACGGAATGTTTTTACGGCGGGAAATATTTCACTGATCACCGAAAACACATGCGAAAACGCTAATTTCCAACCTTTAAAGTGGTTTCCTCACTTAACGGTAACGATTTGGGAAAAAATATTTTGTATCGTTATTTACCATGCCAAACCCCAACTATCATTGGCATCGCATCATCACGATTCCAAAATCGACCTGCCCTAGTGGACAGTGGGACTAAGCTTCCAAAATGCATATTAGCGAGAGAGGAGAGTTTTCGATGGTAGAGTGAAGGGATGGGAGCAGGGACGTCGTAGAATGATTGTCTTGGAAGCAATAACATAGAGTTTTGGCTTTATTGAACGAAACATTAACAGGACGAAGAAGTAGAAGAAGAAGGAGAAGAAGAAAAAGAAGT
>OY744553.1:8352389-8359889 GCA_963556195.1 Sepiola atlantica
CCTTATAACATTTTATGTGGATAAATGAAATAATAATAATAATAATAATAATAAATATATATATATATATATATATATATATATATATATATATATATATATATATATATGAGGAATAAACGAAACAATGTTTCAGACAAAATGTAAAAATAAAAATGGAATAAAGGATAAGCAAATCAACAACTAGCAAAAATAAACTCAAAAACACATATTGAAAAGTTCTACCGAAATATTTCGATCGTTAAAATACAATCATCATCAATCGGCAGCGGAACTTAAATTAAAAACAGAAAAGTTTTCAAATTTATACAAAGAACGCAATTTGGATAAAAAAAAATAGTCACGTGTAATAAACAGTAGAAAGGGAGAAAGAAAGAAATATTATAATCTTTTTATGTTCCTTAGAAAATCATTGTGCATAGCTTTTGTTTTTATTTCTACAAATGTTATTGGAATCTCTCTTATGATGGTATACAACGTGTTTTTTTACCTCAACTTCCGTGTGTAGAGATGCAATTACTGAGTCGTAAACAGGTGCGACAGATTTTGGTATAAATGTAGACATTCTGTCCGCATGACTTATTTTTAGAAAGATAGGAGATAATCCATCTGGTAATTTAGAATGGTTGGTTCCCCATCTTTGTAATCTGTTCGCAGTATCCTATGTCTCTATACAACCACTATTCGCCTTTTGATTGAATATTGTGGTAATATCGTAGCTCGGGCACCAACCGCTGTTTGCTTTCTAATGAACATGTTGAAAACTAGAGTTTTTAACATAATTGGTCAATAACTATCTGTCAAGTTCCAACTCCCACTTAGGTTGACCCCTATAAATATTGCCCCCATCACAGTAGCCTCTTACTTGGGACGAACAAAAGTGAATAGCAAAATGTAGATTAAAGAATTACGGGCCAATTTGGCAAAAGTGTTTGGGCCAGGAAGCTAGTGTTCAATCTTCGTTGGAATCAGACCAATGACTCAAAAATAGTAATTTTCGCCCCCTTTCTAAAACGTTCAAATTTATAACGTGAGAATCAAAGATCAGTTAGATAACCCTAACCCTAACCCTAACCCTCTTTTACATATTGTGTAGTAGTAAATAAAACGGCCAATGAATTGCTAATAAAGTTTTATGGTCGGTTTGTAATAAAAAGTTGTCGTCCATTCACGAAACGTTGAAACTTTGTTACAGCAGAAGTGATACCCACATTTTTCTTGTTCTATTTGCGAGTAGCTCTATTCTTCCGAGAAATGCTATACAAGACACATGCCTGATAGGCTTAAGCGAACCGTCATCCATTCTCTGTAAAATTCAAGCGCTAATGTCGTATGAACTAACATCGGTAGCTACGATTCCGCACTCTGTTTTGGCGTGAAAATGTTCTTTATTTTCTCAAATGCCTCCTGCCATTCTATTGTACAGATCCAGTCTTTTCCCCACTTCAATAGTTCTTTTATAGGCGTTCGTAAGTTGTGCACATTTAGGATAGTTGTAGTAATTCGCTAACTGTTGTGAAGTAGTCCAACAGTAAAAAGAAGTCAAGTCGAGGTTGTGTTAAGATAACAAGTATATTAATATTAACATAAAAGGTACAAAGGTAAGGAAACTGACTGGCACTCGGCTAGACAGTTACAATACTGTCCCTTTTCTCCCTGGTGATTGTCTACTTACACTATTTATAGTGAGAACCGGTGTAGTTTCCCTTCTGTTAGAATGGCCGGTGTAACAGTTTTAGTTTCTCGATTAAATGTATAATATCATAGACATCGATTCTGAGGAGTTGGACAACCCATGAAACTGCAGTACATAATTCAGATGAGCTAAATTATAGTTTTGTATTAAAAAATAAAGCTCTATCTGAAACGATAGTGAGTCCATTTTATTTATATGTACAGGGATCTGATTTAGTTTGATTCGATTTCTGAACGTCCATTTTTATTTATATATATATATATGATAATTTTTATTTACTTCATTTGCTTCATATATATATATATATATATATATATATATATATATATATATATATATATATATATATATATATATAAACTCGGTATTTCTCTACCTCACACAGCGGTAAGACGTTAGCTATTTAGACTAATTTTTTGGTTTAATTTTTGTTGTGAAGTAGTCCAACAGAAAAAAGAAGTCAAGTCGAGGTTGTGTTAAGATAACAAGTATATTAATATTAACATAAAACGTACAAAGGTAAGGAAATTGACTGGCACTCGGCTAGACAGTTGCAATACTGCCCGTTTCTTCCCTGGTGATTGTCTACTCGCACTATTTATAGTGAGAACCGTTGTAGTTTCGATTCTGTTAGAACGGCCGGTGTAACAATTTTGTTAATAAGTCTCATCGAACAAAAACACTCTGTGTTATTTAATAGCGTTTTCCTAAATGAAAACATGCTGGTTAAATACACTATATATATATATATATATATATATATATATATATATATATATATATATATATATATATATATATATATACATGTTTGGTGTTATTCATTTGTAATTGTATTGTTCTATTTCATATATATATATATATATATATATATATATATATATATATATATATACATACATGTATGAATAAATCGTATACTACAACCTATATTACCATTAAAACGTCTTAATTTAAAGCAATAATACCAAATAGTCTGTTGAAATACTATATATATAGTTAATAATAGAGACTTGAACACAGCTATTTGTATGCTTAATAAACATAATTATTTTCAAAACTTTTATAATAAATTAATGTTTGGTGTTATTCATTTGTAATTGTATTGTTCTATTTCATATATATATCTATATCTCTCTCTCTCTCTCTCTCTCTCTCTCTCTCTCTCTCTATATATATATATATATATATATATATATATATATACATAAGATAACAAGTGCATTAACATAAAAGGAAAAAAGATAAGGAAACTGACTGGCACTGTGCTAGACAGTTGCAATACTGCCCTTTTCTTCCCTGGTGATTGTCTACTCGCACTATTTATAGTGAGAACCGGTGTAGTTTCGATTCTGTTAGAACGGCCGGTGTAACACTAACCAAAGGAAAATTTGCAATGACAATATGGTTTCTGGAGCTAGCGTATTCTTTATTGTGGCGATTTGTTCTGGTTTTGGTCTACTCCTCTTTTTGTCTATTATTGTCGCAGACATTTAATGTGTTCCATAAAAAAATTCGTATTTCTATTTATTTTAATTGGAATTTTTTTTTGGGGGGGGGGGTGAAATTTTTTTTTTTTCTTTAACTAAAAATATTTATTTGGGTGGGTCGAGTAAAAAAAATGTTTTTTTTTTAGGGGGGGTAAATTTTTATCTTTTAACTAAAAATATTTTTTTGGGTGGGTCGAGTAAAATAAATGTTTTTTTTTTGGGGGGGGGGGGGGGTAAATTTTTATCTTTTAACTAAAAATATTTTTTTGGGTGGGTCGAGTAAAAAAAATGTTTTTTTTTGAGGGGGGGTACATTTTTATCTTTTAACTAAAAATATTTTTTTGGGTGGGTCGAGTAAAAAAAATGTTTTTTTTGAGGGGGGGGGGTAAATTTTTATCTTTTAACTAAAAATATTTTTTTGGGTGGGTCGAGTAAAAAAAATGTTTTTTTTTGAGGGGGAGGGGGTAAATTTTTATCTTTTAACTAAAAATATTTTTTTGGGTGGGTCGAGTAAAAAAAATGTTGTTTTTTTAGGGGGGGGGTAATTTTTTATCTTTTAACTAAAAATATTTCTTTGGGTGGGTAGAGTAAAAAAAATGTTTTTTTTTTTGGGGTGGGGGTAAATTTTTATCTTTTAACTAAAAATATTTTGGGGGGAGTAGGGGAGAGTAAATTGAATTCTATTGAAAACTTTCTGTTGCTTCGTGGTTTTACTAGTTATTACAATATCATCCAGATAAGCCGTCGCAAACTCTAGACCGCTAATTAATGAGTCTATTACCTGTTGAAATATATCTGGCGCAACCTTTACTCCGAACGGGCGTATTTCAAATTTGTATAAGCTTTTATGTGTATTTAAATACAGTAACTTCGAGCATTCTTCGCCCACCAGTCCGTGCAAATATGCGTCGCTCAAGTCAAATTTCTAAAATAATATTTTTATCCGTTTTGCTCCGCTAATATTTCTTCTAGACTAGGCAGCGAAGAATGATAATATTTCAGTGTGTAACCCTAACCCCGAACCCTAACCCTAAACCTAACCTTAAACCCTAAACCCTAAACCCTAAACCCTAACCCCTAACCCCTAACCCTAAACCCTAAACCCTAAACCGTAAACCCTAACCCTAATCCTAATCCTAACCCTTACCCTAAACCCTAACCCTAACCTAAACCCTAACCCTAAACCCTAACCCTAACTCTAACCCTAACCTTAACTCGTCGAAAATTCTGCACACACACGAATTGCTTTACTCTTTTTCTTCACATAAACTGTAGACGAAACCCATTCGCTGTATTCACCCCTTTGATAGCACTTCCATTTGACCCCAACTGACTCTTTTCCGGGTCATTCAATATAGCAGCAAAATTATTAAAGATGTGCAATGCAGCTTGTTACCGTTGTGTTTCTTTCCCCCAATCATACATTTAGCCACAAGAATCAAGTCAATAGCGCTATTAAACCCAAAGGTAATCGCAAATGTAGATTTTAAATGGCGGCAATTTTGAAATCCCACATGGCGGCTCACTGCTAAAAGATACAAAATGCAGATTGTTATCATTGGATTCCTTGTCTCCCAAAACATACATTTATACACCAGAATCGAGTCAAAAGCAGCATTAGACCCACTGATAATCGAAAATTAAAATTTCAAATGGCGGCCATTTTGAATTCCAATTTGGCGGACATGAAGAGAGAATTCCCTTCTCTCTAACCCTAATCCTAACCCTAACCCTAACCCTAACCCTTCTCTCTAACCCTAATCCTAACCCTAACCCTAACCCTAACCCTTCTCTCTAACCATAACCATAACCCTAACCCTAACCCTAACCCTTCTCTCTAATCCTAACCCTAACCCTAATCCTAATCCTTACCCTAACCCTAACCTTTCTCTCTAACCCTAATCCTAATCCTAACCCTTCTCTCTAACCCTAATCCTAATCCTAACCCTAACCCTAACCCTAACCCTACCCCTAACCCTAACTTCTAACCCTAACCCTTCTCTCTAACCCTAATCCTAATCCTAACCCTAACCCTAACCCTAACCCTACCCCTAACCCTAACTTCTAACCCTAACCCTTCTCTCTAACCCTAATCCTAATCCTAACCCTAACCCTAACCCTAACCCTAACCCTAACTTCTAACCCTAACCCTTCTCTTAACCCTAATCCTAATCCTAACCCTAACCCTAACCTTTCTCTCTAACCCTAATCCTTATCCTAACCCTAACCCTAACCCTTACACTTCTCTCTAACCCTAATCCTAATCCTAATCCTAACCCTAACCCTAACCCTTCTCTCTAACCCTAATCCTTATCCTAACCCTAACCCTTCTCTCTAACCCTAACCCTAACCCTTACCCTAACCCTTCTCTCTAACCCTAATCGTAATCCTAACCTTTTTCTCACAGCTTTGAGGAAAAATAGATAAATTAAAAATTCGAAATGTGGGCAAGTAAGCTACAACTATACGCACGTGGTTGATAAAATGTATGTTAAGAGTAGAATAATATCTAAATTTAAAATATCATTGAACGATTTTAATCATGGTCACGTTCAATTGGCATAACTAAGTTTTGCATGCATATTTTATTCCTATATAACTTTTTATTCTAACTACATAACCGTAACCCTAACCATATCGCAGAATGGTTATTAAGTGTAGTCTTTTAGTAGTATTACAATCATTATTATTATTATTATTATTATTATTATTATTATTATTATTATTATTATTGTTATTTGATGTTTAAATTACCATATCACATAGTAGTCTTAAGGGTAATGATTTATTATTATTATTATTATTATTATTATTATTATTATTATTATTATTATTATTATTATTACGTAAAATCAAGAGAAATACTGTTTTAATCCTAACCTCGCTGATCATCAGAGAAAATGTTCACTGATAGTAATAGGATCTATTTATCTTCCTCCCACAATGTAAGATGTGACACAAGGTCGGGAAAGTAGGAAAGAACCAGCGTTCGAGAATTTGAGCATTCTGGCTGTTTAAAAAATGCCTGGGCAGCCCCGTCGTAGGGGCGCCCTAGACAGTAAGCAATCAACTTACCCGTCCCCAAAGAGGGGAGGCAAAGCCTGGGAGGGTGTACCTCCTAGAACTGCACAGGACAGACACCACCCAGTAGACCGGCGTAAATCTAGACCGAAAGGCCCGGACAATACTGGTTTATTAAGCGGGGTAACAACCGATAGTAATAGGAAAATACATCATTCACAAGACATGAGAAATGTAGATGAGAAAAGTTTTTAAAAAGTTATTGACAAAGGTAACAGTAAGTCGAAATACATGAAAGAAACTCACATGACAGATATGTACAAAAATCCTGGACTTCGCCCCCAAAAGAAAATCTTGTTCCCGAAACTTGAAACGACTCTTCAACCATTTCTTACTCTGTATTGATTTTTCTATTGGTCATTGAAATGTAACTATAAAATATATATGCTCTGGAGCTTGTAATACCACTTCATTGAGCTTGCAATTTCAGACATATTCATATATCTTAAAAAGTATATATTTAAATATATATTTCTTGTTTGAACCCATAAATATATATATATATATATATATATATGAAGTAAGATACACGATAATTCATGAAAATGAAGTGTCGTGATGGACAAAATGTGTAAAAAGATGACAGACGGAAAACAAGTCAAAGTGCAGGAGAAAAACAAAAACAAGAGATTTTTTTTGACCGGTTTCGTTCATGGGGAACGTCTTCAGAAAATTTTCCCCACGAACGAAACCGGTCAACTTTTTTACTCCTGCACTTTGACTTGTTTTCTGTCTGTTATCTTTTCACACACACACACACACACACACACACACGCATATATATATATATATATATATATATATATATATATATATATATATATATATATATATATATATATATGAAATTGACACCATCTTTGAAGCACGGATGGGAATGTATTTAAGTTAAATATCGCCAGGACTACACTTATCCTAACGTCTTTTAAAACTTGACGTCTCTTTCTGCTCATATCGTGATTAGACTCCTCGGGTTAATACCATCAAAATGAGGAGGAAGAAAAAAAAAACTATCAGACAGTCTCGCCTGACAAAGTTGTTTTACAACGAAAGCTTGCAAAAAGAATTAAATAAATGAATTTTTCATATAAATTGCACGATTTTTTATTTTCTAAATATTTCACTTAAATACATTCTCATGAGTGCTTCAAAGATGTTGTCAATTTCTTTACTTACAAAGCGCGAATCAGCGTATAACATCGCCAGGACTACACTAACGTCTTTTAGAACTTG
>OY744553.1:8369889-8384889 GCA_963556195.1 Sepiola atlantica
AAAACCTACCCGCAGGGTAAAAAACACACGCACGTTATCTTCTAAAAAAGTAGCGCCCCTCCACAAAGGCAGCGGATTTAACTCCCATAACAAGAACAAATTTAGTTAATGCCCTAAAACTGTCCCGAAAATTTTTATTTATATACGAAAATGTTCTCCACTTCAAATTATAAACTTTTTATTCTTTTCTTCTTTCCATCAAGTTAAAAGAAGTAGAATTTTTTTTATTGGGGGTGGGATTTAGCAAGGGATGTTAATCTACAATCATAAAAAATATAAATCTCTATTTTATTCGTAATCTGGACGGATCACAGTGCTACTAAACTTGTGGCAATTAGAATAGTAAAACAGTCTTTGTACACATTAAAAATAAGTTTGGGGTTTCAATTTATAAATTAGGCATCAACTTAATAAACAAAAATATTTATTTATTTTCCACAGAGAGAGAGAGAGAGAGAGAGAGAGAGAGAGTCAACCACACTCTTACTCACACTCCCCTTTTCTCTTCTCGCTTCTGCCTCGCTCGTAGTAAGCCAGTACAACCACACTCTCCCTCCTCTTTTATTCTCGCTTCTGCCTCGCTCGAAGCAAACAACAACCTTCGCTAAGGTCGTCAGTGAGGGCATGGAGTTTAAACTGAAGGTGTTTTAGTTATTTTTCCGATTTATTTACTAAATAAATTTAATTAATTACTGCTAATATAGACGAAACTATTGAATATAGATAGAAAACATAAACCAATGCAATTCCAAATTAATAATACTAAACATTATTTATTATGAACTATTTAAAATACAGTTATGCTAATTAGGCAGTCAAAAGGTTATCTGTTAATATTTTATATTCACTATATATACAGAATATCAAGATTTTATGTTTTATTATTGATTTAAATAGCAGTAACTTGTTTTGATTATAATATATAGGCGATAACTGAAAAAAAACTTTCGCCTTTATTCATTTATATATATATATATATATATATATATATATATATATATATATAGAGAGAGAGAGAGAGAGAGAGAGATAGAGATAGAAAGATGAAAAGGAATTAGAAAAGCGACAGAGGCGTTTCTTTTTTCAATTCAGTTGCTCAATGCAAGGTATATTCCGCAAATAAGCAATTTATTTAATTAATTTTTTCCTTAAGCCAGGCTTTTCAAAGATCAAAATCTTATCATCAGAGGACATTGCTGGGATAGATCAGTTGGCGAAAACCCAAGATTTAAAATCTTAAAAAGTAAAACAAAGATTGTAGGGGAAAAACAAGGCAAAAAGCTGCCCGAATGCAAGCAAGTGTCCGAATTATATATATATATATATATATATATATATATATATATATATATATATATATATATATATATATATATATATATATATATCATAAAAGCGTCCTTGAAGACCACGGAGTTTTCTCTCTTCACTATCTTTCTTGTTAATTTCTCGACGCGGCGAGCGATTTGTCGGTGTTCTGGTATTAATTGGTGGAGTATGGCACCTAACGTTGTATCGTGGGCCATTCCTCTAGCGCTTTCGGTCTCTCGGCCGTCTTCAGGAGGCTGTGTCTTATTGGTACTAAGAGCCGCATTTATAGTTTCATTATTAGTTATATATCTATTAATTTACATACGTATACATATATATATATATATATATATATATATATATATATATATATATATATATATATATATATATATTCATTTATTTTTCATTTTTTATTTCCATTATTATTATTATTATTATTATTATTATTATTATTATTATTATTATCATTATTATTATGTATTAATTGTTAAAGACTGAAAGGGCGTTAGTACCAGTGATGAATGCTATTTTATTAATTGTGGGTTGTAATTTTTTTATATGTAGGGCTACGAAGATTTTTAGTCTGTTGGTGCAGTTGTTTTTATGTATGATCTTAGAATTAGCTGTTAATATTTGTCATAGTTCGGTTGATTTTATGCTTTTTTATGTGTGGTAATGTGTCGCTGAGTGGCACTAGTATCATTTAAGTGATGCGTAAGGCGTCGGGAGAAGGTTGTAGTTGTATGGCCAATATAAGTACTGTGTTTATCTGTTTGGGTCTTGGAGAAACATTCCTCGAATGGGTATTGGAACAAATACAGTACGTTTGTTTGGTTTAAGGCGGAGTTAGTAGTGTTTTTATTTTGGATTATTAAGTTAGAGGTTTTGAATTTAGTGTAGTAAATTATTAGTTTTATTTTTTGTTGTTGGTCGGTGGGTTTAGTGTGTCGGTTTATTATGTTAGTTATATCTTTTTCGTCGAGTTTGTATTTATAATGCATTTGGGTTTTATACTACAAGGGAAGAGTGTCTTTTTTTGTTGTGCTTTTTTGTCTGATTCTTTTAGTGTAGGGAGGTTAAATATAGTTTTATTTGTTGGTCGACAATTATATATATATATATATATATATATATATATATATATATATATATATATATATATATATGGGTGATATAGCGAAACAATCTGTTCGTAGATGACAGTTAAGCCCCTACTTCTCGGGTTGAGCACTGTCGATCAATGAAATGTCCATCTACTACCTAGAGTAATGCAAAATTCTTTGTAAATAAACGAACAGAGCACTGTAAAGTAACAGTTTATGTTTATATAAAAACATTGCTAATATCATTTACCAGCGCCTGTCTCCTGGGTCATCGGTGAGATCTACCGACTATCAACAAGATTGTTGGAGGTTGTATCCTATTCCAGGGATGAGTGCTAATCTAGTCGCACTGAGGAACGGTGATACAGCGAAACAGTTTGTATGTGGATGACTAATATATATATATATATATATATATATATATATATATATATATATATATATATATATATATAAGTCAGTTCATATTATATTCCAATAACCATGGTTTTATTTTATTATTTTTATTTTTTCGCATTTCCAAAAAACATAATATTTCTGTGAGATAAATTTTTTACGGTCCGTTTCATTTGTCTTGTGCCAAACAACAATTTATGTCAATATCGTCTCTGCAACACTACAAAATCATCAGAAAAAATTCAGAAAGAGTATATGTATATATATATATATATATATATATATATATATATATATATATGTCTTTGTGTTTGTAACGAGAGCGTGAAAATGAATAATAATAATCTATATGGAATGGGATTGTGTTAGCCGCGTGTGCGTCTATCAGTGGAACAAGGGGAGCCGTGTCTGTCATCCTTTGAGCGTAATACTTTTTTTGCCTCTCAACCATAATAATGTCATGACGCTGTCCAGTTGGGAACGGCCATGCCTGGAGGGACCCAGACAATAGCGGACATTCAAGAAAAGAAAAATTCCTCGCTTGTACATTGTGTGTTGCTATGTGTAGGCTAGGACAAAAAACGATAAAAACAAAAACGTCAGAAGGCGTGGTTGGGGACTCATAGGGGAGCGAGGGAGATGAGGGCAAGAATTTACAAAAACTAAAAAAAAAAAATTAAAAAATGTACTTTTGTAGCAATTCGTACGTTTCAATAAAGCAAATTTTTTGTAGGGTAAGGGTACGTTTTTTTAATTTTATTTTGTTTCGTTAATTTTTTATAGTCAGAGAATCCTCCACCCAAATTTTTTTAAACACGCAAACATTTTTATATCGACGGACGAACATTTATTGTCATTGTTACACAAAAATGTGAAATCATATTTTTCTTTGCAAGCTCCACCTCGGCTGCAGCCAACTGAAAAGAAAAAATGAACGACACATATACACGCACAATATATCGAACAAAAGAGTCTCAAACTACGGTGAATATAACAGTGATTGGGACTGTGATGTCGGAGATGAACGCAGTTATAAATCGATGTGTCGCAGTTAATATTTTAGGTATCATCTATTATATAAATGGCAGTTGTCTGTTTGTGTTTGTGTATGTCCACCTAAAAGTTACAAACTACACAAGACACTACACAAAAGTGATATATTCCGAGATGAGGGGTGAGGAAACAGAAACTGCAAAAAATGCCCTTTCCACCAAACAACAAAAAAAACACAAAATGTGATGGCACAAAAAGTCGTGAAAGGTCAATCATGATGGAAAGAACGAGGAGAGAGAGAGAGAGCACTCACCAGACCTCCACTGGAAGAGTGTGGAGAGTATTAGGACCTTGGTGAGACTTATTGGAATCTAAATCCTAGAAAATACAAATGGTCTTTGCCAGCAGGAAATCAATGGTATGCGGCTGTTTCGATAATGCAAAATGATTTGCGGTGGTTATCGAAAGAAGCAGAGCGTGATGGAAATCTGGGATAACCTTTCACTCAAATTCTAGGGAACACTTGCTATTGCCGGTAAGTTTTAGTTATGCAAGAAGAATTTAACAGATATTCTACAGTTCATGAATTCTTGAATAAAATGAAACTGGAACAAATAGTGGTAATTGTTGTGACCCAACGGGGCACGGGTAGCTTTAGTAATTCACTTTTTAAACATTTTTTCTTATCTTTCTGTTTCTGCTGGAGATGGGGCATCCTACCGGATGCTAGACATTCACCAGCTATTTCAGACACTCCAGCCTAGAGATCTTTTTAAAGATTCTAACCGTCCCTTTAAGTGTAATTATTTGTATTTCTCTTGCACTCAGTTCACCGGGTATACTCGCCAGATAGCTTTTTAAATTCTTTTTCATTAATCCTGTTGCTCCTATAATTACTGGTATGATGGAGATTTTCCTAAGATTCCAGTTTCTTTTCATGTCGTACATAAGACCTTGGTATTTCGTAATCTTTTCCCTTTCTGCTCTGTTCCATCCTGCATCATTAGGGACACTGACTTCAACTAGGGTTGCTACTTTCTCCCTTTTGACCCATATTACGATGTCAGGTTTAACAGTTCCGTTTTCTAGATATGTAGCTGTAGGGATTGCATAGTCATAGTGGATGGTGTATAAATTATTTCCAACTGTTCTTTCTGGTAAATGCTCCCAGGACTTGCTGCTACACTGGATATTCAACATTTTACAAATAGTCCAGTGAAGATATTCACTAAAATAGACTGTCATGCGATGACAAACATAACACATTGGTTTGGATACAAAGAAAAATCTCATCTTGAGGGTAAGTGTCCATGATGTCTATGAGTTCCCATGAGCACCTCTCCCCGAAACCGCTGGTATGTATGCCCCCGTGTGTATGTGTATCAGGTTTATATATGTGTTGCTGACCGGTCTGCACCGAGTTATGTCTGCGTGTCCTCAAACTGATAGATGTGCGTCCATACGTACCATGGACCGTGTCTGCTCGGACAATGGACGCGTCTTACTGTCGGGGGTTTGGACAGGGAAGCACTGGGGAAGAATTATATATGCAGCCCTTCACTTACAGAAAAAGGGCCGCGGCTGTCATCTTTAAAACGATCTACAATGGAAGGTCAAGCGTTGTCAGTCCTTTATTGTTCCCAAAATAAGATAAGTATATATAATTTCAGGTAAGTTACTGACTTCGGATGGGAACGACCCTGGGCTTATTCTGGATCACTAAACACGCCCCCTATATATACATATATATATATATATATATATATATATATATATATATATATATATATATATATATATATATATATATATATGTATGTGTGTGTGTGTATACTAGCGGGGCCCGTGTTCCGGCGCTGCTCGGGGAAAATATAACAGACTGATTACTATTTTAGTCACGTAAATTATATTCTTATCTTGTACATATATTGTGTTAAAAGTGCAATAGAAATGTTAATTTAGAAGAAAATGAATTTAGTATAATTCTTCTGATGTGCATTGGTTTAAAAAATGAAAGTAATCAGTAATTACTATTTTAGTCACGTAAATTCCATTTTCGTATGGAGCTTGAAAATACTTCTTCTTTCGTGTGAATCAGATGATTCTGGTGTTGGTATTACTTTTCCCGATCTTTTTCTAGTTAGAAATCTTTCTTTAAAGACATCGAGTACTAAGTGACAGTGGTACTGTGGAACCGACTGGATTCGAACTTGGAACACCTAGGTCTTCAGTCCGTGCCGTGCCGATAACCACTTAACCACCGTCACCCCCTTGAAAATACTGAAAAACAAATCTGATATGTTGGTCAGTAAATATTATTCTAGTCAAGTATGCGTGTAAAAAGATTTAACTATGATTATTTGGTATGGGAAAGAGCCGGAAGGATGAGTCAGCAATTTAGTTTTCCAAAATGGTCAACCATTTACTAATGGCTGGGATATGCCTTGTTTAACATTAATTTACAGCAAAACACCTTATCTTAACAATGTAATAAAAATAAAGATTTATAATGTGAAAAACATCCTCTCAAAATGACGTCACTTTCGAAAGGATGACTCTGCAATTTTAACAGTACTCGCCATTGAAAGTATGGTTTAGAAAACACGCTGGTTTATGAAGACAATTCCTTTAATTAATTGTATGAATAATTTTTATTGATATCACCTTATCGGAAAATATTGTAAATACATATGTAATTTTGATAATAGCAGTTATAAGTGCATATTTGTAAATATGAATTTAATTGAAGGTTAAAAGGAATTAATTATGTAAATGGCAAAACTCGTCTAGTGTCTGAACGACTTTTTGTAACAGTATATAAGGAAGTTGAAAAAGTATTAGTTTAAGTAAGATTCTTGGCACGTTTTCCGTTCTAATCGCAGTCTCGTCTTGAAATTTCGTTCTTCTTTGTTTATATGTAATCTAAAGTTATTAATGTTATCTAATCTAAATTAATTGATTAATAGTTTCCTAATTCTAAAGATATACAAATATTATGAACGCTAACTTGAAAATATTAATTAATTAAATAGTAATTACTCGAGCCCCCCTCTCTCTCTCTCTCTCTCTTACGTTTATCAAAATTCTCCGCGACGGACAGACAGACAGACAGACAGACAGACAGAGAAGAGTGTTCAATGGGAAATAGTATTTTCGCTAAATCGTTCGCATATATACGGTTGTGGATATTCATTAAGTCACAAATGCACTGTCTATTAGTGGAAAATCTGTAAGGAATATGCAATTATCAATCATTTTAAAACACCGAAACTACGTGTTCGTTTATAAATCTAGCCATCTTGAAACGGTAATGAAAAGGAAAACGTAACGCGTAGAATACTTAATCGGAAAGAAACATATTTTTAATGTTGACGAATTAAACTCGGTTTAAATAAAAATATTCTAACGTTATGTTTATTTTAAATTTCATGAATTGAAGAAGTGTAATTACTACGCGTAGATTTTGTTTTGCTGCGCCTGCTGTGTTTGTTTTAATGCACTCCATTATTCTGTAACGTGTTGATGCTATGTGTCCGGAATAGTGGAATGATATTCCCGTAATGTGTACTTGGCCATATTCCTGTAAAACAGTTACAATTAATGATAGTAGGGATAGAGGTATAACATTTGTTCAGGAGCCTGTTTATTATTTTTCTAAAATGCATAGGAGCAAAGCTTTTTATTTTCCACTCTCGATTTGACAGATTGTGTGTAGAGCTTATTAGCATTTTCTAAGACTCTTTTGCTGTGATATAAATATATATATTGTTTAAAACAGAATATATATATATATATATATATATATATATATATATATATATATATATACATATATATATATAATTATATATATATATATATATATATATACATATTCTGTTTTAAACAATTGACATAGTGTTTCCTGTGGACAATAGCGATTTCTATGACATGCTTTTTACAGTGATATATATATATATATATATATATATATATATATATATATATATATATATATATATAAATATATAATATTTAGAAATAAATATTAATTATTTATTAGGTACAGACATCGATGTTTCATGCTAACGCAAGCTTCAGTGCAGGAAGTTAATTCTCAACGGTCGGCGGGCTCGAACTCCGATCACAAATCGCCACTGATTCGTAGTCAAAAGCGTTAACCCCTATATATATATATATATATATATATATATATATATATATATATATATATATATATATATAATATATATATATATATATATATATATATATATATATAATAATGGTAATAATCCAGGTGAAAAAATATCCACAGGGTGGTAATCCAGAGAATTTTAACCGGGTTCTAACTCTGCCTGATGAGATCTCAGTTTATAGTAACTGTTGATCGATAACATCGACATGCCAGTGTCGCAGATTTTGTACATGTCTGTGTAAATAAAATTATCATATATATATATATATATATATATATATATATATATATATATATATAATATATGTAGAGAGAGAGAGAGAGAGAGAGAGAGAGAGAGAGAGAGAGAGAGAGAGAGAAATTATTTATTGAAAAACTATACATTCCAGATTTTTATCTTGGTGTCATTGACACAGGTAGGCCTTTACTGTTCAGAAAAAAACCCCTTAACACCCATTTCAATCCAGCTTCTCACGGAACAAAGACAGTTTGAAAAAAAGAAACGAGCGACGAGCGACGAGCGACGCTGATCACCGCTTTTATCGTTCGGTGTTTTGTCTCTAGCTGTCCCTCTTCGGGAAACTACCGTGCTTATGTGGCAGTCTATATGGTTGTTTGGGCCTTAATTGCAAATTAGTATAATTTAAATGAAACTTAATTACCGATTACGGAGGTTGCATGTTGATCTGTTTCTGTTGTGTATTCGTGTTTTGGGGTGATAGTGTTCAATATGTTTTATAGACCGGCGTATCGCTTTAATTCGAATGTTATTAATTTACAAAATAGTGATGCATTAATGTTATTGAAGAATTTATGTATTATATGTTATTAATCATTAATTTATTTATATGTTATTAATTATTCATTTATTGATATGTTATTAATTATTAATTTATTTATATGTTCTTAATCATTAATTTATTTATATGTTATTAATTTTTAATTTATTCATATGTTATTAATTATTAATTTATTTATATGTTATTAATCATTAATTTATTTATATGTTATTAATTTTTAATTTATTCATATGTTATTAATTATTAATTTATTTATATGTTATTAATTTTTAATTTATTTATATGTTATTAATTATTAATTTATTTATATGTTATTAATTATTAATTTATTTATATGTTATTAATTATTAATTTATTCATATGTTATTAATTATTAATTTATTCATATGTTAATAATTATTAATTTATTCATATGTTATTAATTATTAATTTATTTATATGTTATTAATTATTAATTTATTTATATGTTATTAATTATTAATTTATTTATATGTTATTAATTATTAATTTATTTATATGTTATTAATTTTTAATTTATTCATATGTTATTAATTATTAATTTATTTATATGTTATTAATTATTAATTTATTTATATGTTATTAATTTTTAATTTATTTATATGTTATTAATTATTAATTTATTTATATGTTATTAATTATTAATTTATTTATATGTTATTAATTATTAATTTATTTATATGTTATTAATTTTTAATTTATTCATATGTTATTAATTATTAATTTATTCATATGTTATTAATCATTAATTTATTTATATGTTATTAATTTTTAATTTATTTATATGTTATTAATTATTAATTTATTTATATGTTATTAATTTTTAATTTATTTATATGTTATTAATTATTAATTTATTTATATGTTATTAATTATTAATTTATTTATATGTTATTAATCATTAATTTATTTATATGTTATTAATTATTAATTTATTTATATGTTATTAATCATTAATTTATTTATATGTTATTAATTTTTAATTTATTCATATGTTATTAATTATTAATTTATTTATATGTTATTAATTATTAATTTATTTATATGTTATTAATTTTTAATTTATTCATATGTTATTAATTATTAATTTATTTATATGTTATTAATTTTTAATTTATTCATATGTTATTAATTATTAATTTATTTATATGTTATTAATTATTAATTTATTTATATGTTATTAATCATTAATTTATTTATATGTTATTAATTTTTAATTTATTCATATGTTATTAATTATTAATTTATTTATATGTTATTAATTATTAATTTATTTATATGTTATTAATTTTTAATTTATTCATATGTTATTAATTATTAATTTATTTATATGTTATTAATTTTTAATTTATTCATATGTTATTAATTATTAATTTATTTATATGTTATTAATTTTTAATTTATTTATATGTTATTAATCATTAATTTATTTATATGTTATTAATTTTTATTTATTCATATGTTATTAATTATTAATTTATTTATATGTTATTAATTTTTAATTTATTCATATGTTATTAATTATTAATTTATTTATATGTTATTAATTTTTAATTTATTTATATGTTATTAATCATTAATTTATTTATATGTTATTAATTTTTAATTTATTTATATGTTATTAATTATTAATTTATTTATATGTTATTAATTATTAATTTATTTATATGTTATTAATCATTAATTTATTTATATGTTATTAATTTTTAATTTATTCATATGTTATTAATTATTAATTTATTTATATGTTATTAATTATTAATTTATTTATATGTTATTAATTTTTAATTTATTCATATGTTATTAATTATTAATTTATTTATATGTTATTAATTTTTAATTTATTCATATGTTATTAATTATTAATTTATTTATATGTTATTAATTTTTAATTTATTTATATGTTATTAATCATTAATTTATTTATATGTTATTAATTTTTAATTTATTTATATGTTATTAATTTTTAATTTATTCATATGTTATTAATTATTAATTTATTTATATGTTATTAATTTTTAATTTATTTATATGTTATTAATTTTTAATTTATTCATATGTTATTAATTATTAATTTATTTATATGTTATTAATTATTAATTTATTTATATGTTATTAATTTTTAATTTATTCATATGTTATTAATTATTAATTTATTTATATGTTATTAATTTTTAATTTATTCATATGTTATTAATTATTAATTTATTTATATGTTATTAATTATTAATTTATTTATATGTTATTAATTTTTAATTTATTCATATGTTATTAATTATTAATTTATTTATATGTTATTAATTTTTAATTTATTCATATGTTATTAATTATTAATTTATTTATATGTTATTAATTTTTAATTTATTCATATGTTATTAATTATTAATTTATTTATATGTTATTAATTTTTAATTTATTTATATGTTATTAATCATTAATTTATTTATATGTTATTAATTTTTAATTTATTCATATGTTATTAATTATTAATTTATTTATATGTTATTAATTTTTAATTTATTCATATGTTATTAATTATTAATTTATGTATATGTTATTAATTTTTAATTTATTTATATGTTATTAATCATTAATTTATTTATATGTTATTAATTTTTAATTTATTTATATGTTATTAATTATTAATTTATTTATATGTTATTAATTATTAATTTATTTATATGTTATTAATCATTAATTTATTTATATGTTATTAATTTTTAATTTATTCATATGTTATTAATTATTAAGTTATTTATATGTTATTAATTATTAATTTATTTATATGTTATTAATTTTTAATTTATTCATATGTTATTAATTATTAATTTATTTATATGTTATTAATTTTTAATTTATTCATATGTTATTAATTATTAATTTATTTATATGTTATTAATTTTTAATTTATTTATATGTTATTAATCATTAATTTATTTATATGTTATTAATTTTTAATTTATTCATATGTTATTAATTATTAATTTATTTATATGTTATTAATTTTTAATTTATTCATATGTTATTAATTATTAATTTATTTATATGTTATTAATTTTTAATTTATTTATATGTTATTAATCATTAATTTATTTATATGTTATTAATTTTTAATTTATTCATATGTTATTAATTATTAATTTATTTATATGTTATTAATTTTTAATTTATTCATATGTTATTAATTATTAATTTATTTATATGTTATTAATTTTTAATTTATTTATATGTTATTAATTATTAATTTATTTATATGTTATTAATCATTAATTTATTGATATGTTATTATTGATTAATTTATTCATATGTTATTAATTATTTATTTATTGATATGTTATAAATTATTAATATATTTATATGTTATTAATTAGTAATTTATTCGTATGTTATTAATTAGTAATTTATTTATATGTTATTTATTATTAATTTCTTGAAATGTTATTAATTATTAATTTATTGATATGTTATTAATCATTAATTTATTTATATGTTATTAATTTTTAATTTATTCATATGTTATTTATTAGTAATTTATTTATATGTTATTAATTATTAATTTATTTATATGTTATTAATTATTAATTCTTTGATATGTTATTATTTATTAATTTATTTATATGTTATTAATACTTAATTTATTTATATGTTATTAATTATTAATTTATTTATATGTTATTAATTATTAATTTATTGATATGTTATCAATTTACAAAATAGGGATTTATTAATGTTATTGAAAGATTTATGTATTATATTTATATATTATTAATTTATTTATATGTTATTAATTTATTTGTGTTATGAATTATTAATTTATTGATATGCTATTAATTATTAATGTATTGAAATGTTATTAATTATTAATTTATTGATATGTTATTTATCATTAATTTATTTATATGTTATTAATTTTTAATTTATTCATATGTTATTAATTATTAATTTATTTATATGTTATTAATTTTTAATTTATTCATATGTTATTAATTAGTAATTTATTCATATGTTATTAATTAGTAATTTATTAATATGTTATTATTTATTAATTTATTTATATGTTATTATTTATTTATTTATTTATATGTTATTATTTATTAATTTATTTATATGTTATTAATTAGTAATTTATTTATATGCTATTAATTATTAATTTATTGAAATGTTATTAATTATTAATTTATTGATATGTTATTAATCATTAATTTATTTATATTTTATTAATTTTTAATTTATTCATATGTTATTAATTAGTAATTTATTCATATGTTATTAATTATTAATTTATTTATATGTTATTATTTATTAATTTATTTATATGTTATTATTTATTAATTTATTTATATGTTATTATTTCTTTATTTATATGTTATTAATTAGTAATTTATTTATATGCTATTAATTATTAATTTATTGAAATGTTATAAATTATTAATTTATTGATATGTTATTAATCATTAATTTATTTATATGTTATTAATTTTTAATTTATTCATATGTTATTAATTAGTAATTTATTCATATGTTATTAATTATTAATTTATTTATATGTTATTAATTATTAATTCTTTGATATGTTATTATTTATTAATTTATTTATGTTATTAATTATTAATTCTTTGATATGTTATCAATTTACAAAATAGGGATTTATTAATGTTATTGAAGGATTTATTTATATGGTATTAATTTATTTATGTTATTAATTATTAATTTATTGATATGTTATTAATTATTAATTCATTGAAATGTTATTAATTATAATTTATTGATATGTTATTAATCATTAATTTATTTATATGTTATTAATTTTTAATTTATTCATATGTTATTTATTAGTAATTTATTCATATGTTATTATTTATTAATTTATTTATATGTTATTATTTATTAATTTATTTATGTTATTAATTATTAATTCTTTGATATGTTATCAATTTACAAAATAGGGATTTATTAATGTTATTGAAGGATTTAAGTATTATATTTATATGTTATTAATTTATTTATATGTAATTAATTATCAATTTATTGATATGTTATTAATTAATTATTTATTTATATGTTATTAATTTTTAATTTATTTATATGTTATTAATTAGTAATTTATTCATATGTTATTAATTATTGATTTATTTATATGTTATTAATTATTTATTCATTTATATGTTATTAATTAGTAATTTATTTATATGTTATTAATTTACAAAATAGGGATGTATTAGATAATTGAAGGATTCATGTATTATATTTATATGTTATTTATTTATTAATTTATATGTTATTAATTATTTATTTATTTATATGTAATTAATCATCAATTTATTTATATGTTATGAATTTACAAAATAGGGATGTATTAATGGGTTTGAAGGATTTATGTATTTTATTTATATGTTTCAGTATAATAGTGGTTCCTGTCGGCAGTAGCGGCAGCACATTCATGGGTGTACTATTACTGGTTGTTTGGTTTCTGTCTGAATGTTATCGATGGTATAAATCACTTAATACCATCGATTATTAGACACCGATTAAGCAAGATTCCCTTAGTATTTACTCCGTAACGCCACGGATCAATGTTGCGCAACGGATAAAGTGCTTATTAATATTAAGTTCTAAGTAGTTCGAATAATCCAAAAAATACAAATTATCAATGATAATCTAAAAAAAAATATTGAAACATTTTATCTAAGATTATTTATTTTCTTTTTGTATTATATGGATTATATGGACTACTGTTTTTATCTTGGATGTTATTGTAACAATGTTTCGGCCGATATAACCTCCGCCCTTCTCCAGGGTCATCTGGTTAAACTCGGGAATCTGTACGGAATTTCGAACTGAACCCTTTCATTTAATCCACAGAAGTAGATTGTTCTTGTTCCGTCGGCCATTACTGGATAGAAGTCTTAAGTCATTCGTAATTGTATTAGTATCGCCCACACCGAGGATTGAACCTTCAACCTCCTGAAGACTGACACTTAGAACTGACTATTACTTAGCACCTTTATCCGTTGCCTCATGGTTCTTACTCCTACATTCACTCATTTTCTTAATCTCTCTCTTTCTCTCAAGTTAGCCCCCTCCGACTCTCCCTCTTCCTCCTCCCCCTCTCTGTCTCTCATTTTCCTCACTCTTTCCCTCATTGTCAATTTATCCCCCTCCCACTCTCCCTCTCGCTCCTCCCCCTCTCTGTCTCTCA
>OY744553.1:8387389-8392389 GCA_963556195.1 Sepiola atlantica
TTTGCGCATGTTGGTACAGGCAGGGAAACAGGGAGCAGGGAGGAAATTCCAAAGGCTAATAGTTCAAGGAATTGGCTAAGATCAAAGTGTAGTATCTGTTCCGATGGATACTGCACCCCATAGACTGGTATTGTCTTGCCCTTCGGGGCTTGATTTACGCCGGTCTATGGGTCTGTCCTGTGCAGTTCTAGGAGGTCTACCCTCCCAGGCTTCGCCTCCCCTCTTTGGGGAGGAGTAAGTTTATTGCTTACTGCCTGAGGCGCCCCTACCGGGGACTGCCGACGGGGCTGCCCAGGCAATTTTTAAACCCCACTTTCCCGACCCGACCTTGGGTCACATCTGACTTGTGGGAGTAAGATAAAAACTGGCCTTGTGCCTAACTCCTGGAGAGGAGTAAACCAATACTCTATTAGAGTAGAAAGCCTTCCAGCATCTGGGGACATCTACAGTGAAGGGGTGGGATTTTGCTTATTGTCGAGAAGGTTGGGAGTATATGTGTCACGGATGCAGAAGGATCGTCAGAGCACATTCCATTAAAGTATTTGTAAAACAAGCAGAGGGATGCAACATTGCGCCGATGGGACAACGGCTTGAGCTTGCTAGGCAGTGTGGGACCTATTAGATTAGAGGCTCTTCTTTTTAATCTGTCTAAACGGGAAATGCGAGTTGGTGCACCATCCCAGATGTGACAACAATGATCTATGCATAGGCGAATTGTGGTTTTGAAAGATATAGGATACTGGCGGGTGTGAGTAGTGTGTTAGCACGGTAGAGGGAACCCACCTTCATTGCAGCACCAAGTGCAATGCCTTCTATGTATTTGTTACAATTGGTGTTACCTGTGAATATCAGGCTTAGGAGTTTTATATCATGGACTCTCAGGTACGATGCTATTAGCTATGGTGATCGGTGATTGGAAAAGTTTTTTATAATTGTTGAAGGAAAGGAGATTTGTCTTGGTAGCATTAAATGTATACCATCCATTTATGTCCCCTATTCAACTACAGACTGAAAGTTATTTTCCAAGGATTAAGCCAAGTGTGTGTTCGTTTTGTTATTGTATTGATGAAAATGGCATGGTGTTATCAGTAAATATACCCATTCCGGATACAATCTTCACAGGCAACATGAATGTGAACAAATACATTGAAGACATGGCCAAGGCTGCTGCAAAGAAAGTAGGATCACTCTACCGTGCTAGGAGTTTACCTCTCATCTGACATCATCCTGTATCTCTACAAAGCCACCATCCGCCCATGCATGGAGTATTGTTACCACATCTGGGCTGGTGCATCATTTACTAGTCTCTCCCTCTTAGACAACGTCCAAAAAAGTGTCACTAACTAAATAGGTCCCTCACTATCAACCAAACCCCACCTCTTGTCCCATCGCCCCAATGTTGCATCCTTTGTGCTTTTTTTATAAATACTTCAATAGCAAACAGCTGTTTACACAGAAATAAATGTACCCTAGGATGATATATAATAAATAAATAAAAAAATAAAAAATAATAAATAAATAAATAAAAAACTGAACAAGTTAAAATTTTAAAACCTAAAATAGAAATACAAGAAACTACGTGTTAAAATGCATTCGCCCACTGTATTGACACAACAAAGGAAACAGGATATAGGAAAATCCATCGTTAACAAAAAATAGGATAGGTATAGGAGCGTCACCAACCAAGCCTTTGTTCGCGGGAAGCACAACGATTGGCTGAGGGAACAACAAAGAATCTGATTGGTTAACTAGCAAGCCATGTATATAAAAACACCGGACAAAAAATAACTCCATGCATTTAGCCTGACGATTCCACCCGGGGATGAAACACGGGAGCCTCTGTGTAGCTTGATTGCCATATACATTTTCATTGCTTACTATATATATATATATATATATATATATATATATATATATATATATATATATATATATATATGAACAGAAATGGAAATATTTAAACATGCACCTGTCATTTTCTTGTTCTTATTAATTTGTCTTACAAATGTTTACAAGTCCAGTCTACTCTACTACTCTATTATTTTCAACATTCATTTTCCTTCTTTTTTTAAAAAACTTAGTTCACCCCAAACAAGGCAAGTTGCCACTGTGGATGTAAGGGGCCACTGAGAATTAGGATACACGTTTGGAGGCATCCTAAATTGGGAGTTGTGCAGCGAGATGTTTGTTCACATTAATTTTACATTTCTGCATGTCGGTACAGTCGGGGTAACAGGGAGCAGGAAGGGATGTCCAAAGGCTGGCAGTTGTGAAAAGAAGCTGTTGGAGTAGAAGGCTCTCCGTCATCTGGGGATCTCCACAGTGAATGGATTGGATTTAGCCGATTTTCGGGTTTGTTGAGTGTATTAACGTCGAGGGTGGCACCAGAGAAGCAAGTTAATCGGAGCGCATTTCATTGAAGTACTTGTAAAACAAGCACAAGGACGCAACATTGCGGCGATGGTACAGGGGCTGGAGCTTGGTGCATAGTGAGGGACCTATAAGATTAGATATTCTTTTTTTAGACCTTGTCTAAGAGGGAGAGACTGGTGGATGGTGTTCAAGACCAGATGTGACAAGAATACTCCATGCATGTGCGGATGGTGGCTTTGTAAAGATATAAGATACTGGCAGGTGTGAGAAGTTTTCTAGCACGGTAAAGGGAGCCCACTTTCTTTGCAGCAGACTTGGCAATGTCTTCAATGCATTTATTCAAAATTTATGTTACTTGTGAATGTTAGGCCGATGAGTTTGAACGTTGGACTCTTAGGTAGAATGTTCTTTGTCATGGCAATCGGTGATTTTCTTTTTAGGGTGACCCATTATTTTTCCTCTTATTTCCCGACCTGATTTAAGGTGTCCTACATTTACATGGAGTGTGAGAGTGAGAAAGAGATAGATAGATAGATAGATAGATAGAGAGAGAGAGAGAGAGAGAGAGGGGGGGGGAATGGAGAGATTGACTGACAGAAGGACAGTGACATTGTTGCTTGCCCGTTGGCGCAGTCCTGTTCACTGTTCGGAACACTGGAGATTAACACGTGGACCAGAAAGCCCATGTGCGGCACTTCATTGAGGGCGAGAATGCCCTAAAAAATTTAAAACGGTTGGAATCGCTGTTAACCCCTTTATGAACAAAAGCTCGCGGGTGGGAGGGTACAACTCCTGCGTTGTCTGGACAATGGGTGGCGTGTTTCAAACCCTCCCACGAAAGCTTCAGCTGGGAATTGCTCGACAGGAACTAACAGCCCACCCATATCCGACAAAATAACAAAACAAAAAAAAACAACACACCGCCGGACTGTGAAAGCCGATGACAGTCCCACAGGAAAACCCGCAGGACAACGGACCCATAAGTCGGTGGGTTATATTATTACTGTTCCACAGGAGCTCTTCTTTTCGGGGGTGTATTTTGTCTCTAATTCTCGTAAACTTAACCTTAACATTTATTTAGCCATCCCCCACTCTATATAAAAAAGCAATGTTTACTTATATATATATATATATATATATATATATATATATATATATATATATATATATATATATATATCATTAGATAAAGTGAAAGAATAAAATAAGGTGCGAATCAAATTTTATTACAATTCAAAGTTCAAGCAAAGAAATTGAAAGTCCTGAACTCATTAGTTTTCAAAGAAAATCTTCTCCTCAGAGGACCATTACCGCAATGACATTACTACAGGTAATAAGATTAAACTTTGAAAATATATAAAAATATATAAAATACATAAAAGTATATAAAACATCAAATATATCGGCCCAAAACACACTTTTTTGTTAAACTTATACAGTTCATCCAAGTCATAAATTTTAAAACAATTTCAAGAAAGAGGTCAAAGAAGTCGATTACAAAACTATCCAGATGGTGAATGGTAGTCCAAAAACGGAAAAAGTTATCCAGGCGGGAAATCTGTTTGCTATCGATGCAGTAGACGACAGTAAAAAGTGTATTCAGGGTGTATGCAAATTAATAAAACGATCCGTCCTGTCACACAAAAGTTATCGAGTAAAAAATATAGGGAAATTTCGGGAGGTGACGGTGGCTAAGTGGTTTACGACACGGACTGACAACCAATGTGTGTAAAGTTCGAATCCAGTTTATTCCACAGCAACACTTTCACTTAGGATGGTGGCAACCTTCACGTGGTCCCTCCAGTAAGTAAGTACCCGATGTCTTTCAGGAAATAATCCTAACTTTAAAGATGTCGGGGTAACCAATGCCAACAATAGAATCACCTGAACAATACGAAATGAATCAATAAATGAATGAAGGGAATTTAGAAAGCGAACAGCAAGTGAAACCTTCACCTGCACTCCATTTCCATAATGAGATGTTTTCATTTATTTTTTGTTGTTGTCTATACCGATTCATTAATTATTTCTTTACTTTTTCGTTCAGTAATCTTTCCAATTTGAGAAATTTTCTTCCTTTCATCTTTCTTTCGATAGGTAAATAGATTCATTATCAGATGGAAGCCGACTGTTATATATATATATATATATATATATATATATATATATATATATATATATATATATATATATATATATATTGATTTACTCCTCTCCAGGAGTTAGGCACAAGGCCAGTTTTATCTTACTCCCACAAGTAAGATGTGACCCAAGGTCGAGTCGGGAAAGTGGGGTTTAAAAATTGCCTGGGCAGCCCCGTCGGCATTCCCCGGTAG
Organism: Sepiola atlantica; assembly: GCA_963556195.1. Taxonomy (NCBI): domain Eukaryota; kingdom Metazoa; phylum Mollusca; class Cephalopoda; order Sepiida; family Sepiolidae; genus Sepiola; species Sepiola atlantica. Next base: position 8,392,099 of record OY744553.1, read on the forward strand.
GGGCGCCTCAGGCAGTAAGCAATAAACCTACTCCTCTCCAAAGAGGGGAGGCGAAGCCTGGGAGGGTGGACCTCCTAGAACTGCACAGGACAGACCCATAGACCGGCGTAAATCAAGCCCCGAAGGCCAAGACAATACCAGTCTATGGGGTGCAGTATCCATCGGAACAGATACTACACTTTGATCTTAGCCAAGAACGTAAAGGATAAAGCATATTTATATCTTATTTATATCATCACTTTACAATTATTTCTTGACTCTATAAATTTCTGTCTATTAGCAATTGACTTG
>OY744553.1:8397389-8439889 GCA_963556195.1 Sepiola atlantica
GATTCTTTCTGTCAGCGAATGTTTCTCTAGAACTAATTTTTGTTATCTTCTTTAAGATGGTTTTTCTATAGGCGCTGAGGAAGTGACGTTTTGGACAACTTCATAAAATTATAAAATAAAATAAAGTATTTCCAAACTGTTTTGGAAACGATCGTACGCCATAATGGACTTGATGTTCTAATTCTTGGAACAGTAATTCTTTGATTTATTAAATGTTTATATATATATATATATATATATATATATATATATATATATAGTGTGTAGATTTCAATTTTGTGTAGAGAATCCGAATGACAGAGCTCAATGTAATTTAAACAGAGCAAAACAGAATTATTAAAAGGAAAAAACTATGCATACATTAAGGTTGTATACATTATAAATTATTTCGACCCCTTAATTAGGTCTCTTCAGACGTATAAACAACTACATAAAAAACCAAAAAATTGTTTTTTTGATGTAGTTTTTTATACGTCTGAGGAGACCTAATTAAGGGGTCGAAATAATTTATAATGTATAAAATCTTAATGTGTGTATAGTTTTTCCTTTTAATAATTATATATATATATATATATATATATATATATATATATATATATATATATATATATATATATATATAAAGAGGTGTACTAAAAGCGAACTTTTAGGAAAGGTAAAACCCTATTGTGAAGAGTATACAGCTCAATATCCAGGATAGAGCAGGATAACATTCTCCTTCATTTCTCTAATTCCTTTCCATTCTCCTTCATTATATATATATATATATATATATATATAGTATGTGTGTGTGTATGTGTGTGTGTTGTGTTGCGTGTGTGTTTATGTGTGTGTGTTTTTCGGCTCAAGTCAGACAGCTCAATTTTCACTTAGACGAAATTGAATCACTTTTTCGCGTGCACATTGCAATTAAATCGTGTGTTCCTGGACAGCTCAACCCTAACCCTAACTCTAACCCTAACCCTAGCCTTAACACCTCAATACTCGTGTGCTCGCTTCGCGCATATTTCATCAATGACCTCCCGCCCCCAAAAAACAAACTCACACAAAAACGCACAAAGAACAACGTCTATTTGAACAGCTTAGTTTTTTTTTTTTACGGCATATCTACCTGTTTAGGCTTCCTATTATTCTACAGAGGGCAGAGTTAACGTAGTATATGTTTGCTTTTTATGATACCATCCTCCCAGACATTACTATTCATTTAGTGGGTGGTGTTGTACATTTTTTATCCTCTAACGCAGTGCTCCTTCTGGTCACATTTATCTGCTAGTATATATATAATCCTCGTAAACGTAGATGCCCACCAATATAAGTCACAATGCTTATACACCTTCATCAGGACAGGAATGCCCGCTTTCACATTCATGGTATCCTTTTTTTTACCAATACACATCACTATTGGTGTTAGTGAGATTATTCCACTGATGTTATTATCCATATAATTTGCGATTACCTTCTATGCTTTTCGATACTTTAATGTCGGTATTTTCATACGTTACGCCGGCGGAATCTTGAAACTTATTCCTTTAATACGAAATCCAATACTCTCCTATAAAGGAACATCTCTAGGCCGACGGCGCCGGCTGTTTTTCTTTGCCGATACTGAGGAGAATATGTAAGAAATAATCGATCTCTCCTCTAACGTGTGCATTGATCGGAAGAAAACTAAAGTAATGATCACCACAGGAATTCAGAATATCGAACTCAACGGATATGTCAAGATGACCAGGTTAAGTGCAGTTGACTCTTTCGTGTACCTTTATTGCACACACATCTACACACGCAGACACATTCTTGTGTCTAAACGAGTGTCCTGAAAGTAATGTCAATCAAGGGATGAATCCTAATTTATCTTGACATTCGAAATGCCATTTGCCATCGACTAATTTTTCTGATTCTTTGTTGCCTTTTTTATTATTACTTATGAAGACCAAGAGCCACCCGAGGATAAGGGTTAATGAGACTCAAATTATTGTCAAGCAAAAGATTAGTGACACTATGGGAGTACAAACATTGAACTGATTATTGCTTACTATCGGAACCCGTCACCCGGCGTTGCACAGGAGAAAGTACTACCTATTGCATGACGTCGAATGAAAAAAAAACGGCCTATAGTTACCGTGTTGGCGAATGTTTTGAATTCAAACAAAAAGAAAAAAAGTGGCGTATCAAATGGGATCGAACGCTGAAACAGTCGATCATGAAACCTGCCTTCTTAACCACTGCGACACAGTTTCGACTCAAAAATACATCTGAAAATAGGCCAAGTCATAGGTAGAATGAGAAAGGGCGTAATCCGATATTCGCGGAAAATCATCGGAGTGAACGGGAGCGGTCATTAAGTCTTTGCGTATTGCTTTATATTATGTAGTAAATTAATACCAGGAAAATAATAAATAAGGACCGGTGTTTTGTGAAAATTAAACTGTGTTTATTAGTTCCCGGTGTCGATGAGTGTAGTGACAGTACATAATTGTTAGGGAGAAAAGTTTTTGCTACCATTTATATGGAGTTGTTTTTTTGGAGAGTCATGGATGGCGGGCCAAATGTAATATTTACTGTTAGCTGGGAAAAAAGAATAACAGATGTACTAAAACACGCTCGAGTGAATAAGTGTAATGTAATGGTGAGTTTAGTAGCCTGTGATGCATGTGGTTATTTTCCTATTCTCCGAGAAGGTACAGGGGAGAAAACGTCTCTACTTTATATATTAGATAAGGCGGATTTTTGTCATGAATTTGTTCACAATTAGATCTAAAGACGACCTAGTTGTAATCAGCAGGGAATCAGAGTGATACTCCACCAGACTAGATGAATTCTTGTCCTGGGATCCGGAAAGACCAAGAGACAACAAGAAATATATACTATAACATAATTAACTGGTCAATTGGGGAGATGGAAGTTAATGTTCTTAATTCTTTATTTTAGTTTGGTTGTTTTGTTTTACGGCATATCAACCCATTTCGGGTTATCTAATTCCGGATCTGGTCATATTTTAAAAAAGTTTTTATGCTTCAAGTTTTATATATCTTAAAAAATTTATTCATGGTGTTTCGTTTGGTTGTAGAGAAAAAATGTTGATTTTGTTTTTGGCTTTGCAGAACATGATTGAGTTTTGCAAAGAGAAAGGAAAAACAAAACAATAACATTAATGTTTGGTGCATTTTTGGTCAGGAAGCCAGTATCTTCAGACAGCCTGATCTAGTAGCCCCAGACATGGTGTTTTGTTTAATTGTTTTGTTGTACAGTTTTTCATATGTTCAAGCATCTATTCATGATGTTTGGTTGAGTGAAATGGGAGAGAGGGGACGGGAGAGGGGGAGCCAAATTGTTGTTTTTTGTCTTGAGTTTTGAAGAACATGATTGAGTTTGGCAAAGAAAAAAACAATAAAATATCAATGTTTGGTACAGTTTCAGTCAGGAAGTCAATAACTTCAAGCAGCATGATTTGGTTTGGTAGTTTGGTAGTTTTGTTTTACGGCATATCAACCCTTTTGGGGTTATTTAATGCCGAATCTGGTCATTATAGTGAACGTTTTTATGCTTCAAGTTCTTTATATCTTCAAATGTTTAATCAGGGTTTTTGGTTTGGTAGTTTTGTTTTACGGCATATCAACCCTTTTTGGGTTATTTAATGCCGAATCTAGTCTTGTTTTCTTCTCTTTTTTGTTTCTTTCCCCTTTTAATATCTGTTTCTATTTAACCCATAGTTGGGACCCTAACAGGTACTACCACTCCGGGTCAGGGTGGACCTGGGAGCAATGGTAATTAAGAGGAGGCTCCACATTCCCCAAAGTCCGTAAGCCGGATCTCACCATCGGATGTAGTTTAAGGTCATATCCAGGACCGGGAGTAGGGTAGGAAAAATAAAAATAAAAAAGGGGAGGGAGAAAGGGAGAGGGGCTGTTGTTTTTGTTTTTGGTTTTGTAGAACATAATTAAGTTTTACAAAAAAAAAAAAAAAAAACGTCAATGTAGGCGAATTTCGTCTCAGGGAGCCACGGGGCAGCCTGATCTGGTATCACCAGGCATGATTTGGTAGCGCCAATAGGTTCTATTTGACCAATAGATGGGGCCCTTACAGGTACTACCACTCCGGGTCAGAGTGGACCTGGGAGCAATGGTAACTAAGGGGCAACTCCCAAATCCCCACAGCTCCCAAGTGGGGGGCTCACCACTGGATGTCTTTTAAGGTCATACCCAGGACCTTTAACTTCTTTACTAACTCAACGTCAATAAAGGAGAACTTGAATAGACTATTCGAATATCTATGTATCTCATATAGATATGAAGTGTAAGCCCCATGAAGAAGGCCCTTGATTTCTGAGAACTTCGACTAAAGTAAAATAAAATAAATAGAGAAAATTACATGTTATACAAAACTACATATTATACAAAACTACATATTATACCAAACTATATATTATACAAAACTATATATTATACCAAACTACATATTATACAAAACTATATATTATAAAAAAACTATACATTATACAAAACTAGATAATATACAAAACTATATATAATACAAAACTATATATTATACCAAACTACATATTATACAAAACTATATATTATTCAAAACTATACATTATACAAAACTACATAATATACCAAACTATATATTATACAAAACTATATATTATACAAAACTACACAATATACCAAACTATATATTATACAAAACTACATATTATACAAAACTACATATCATACAAAACTACATATTATATACAACTACATATTATACAAAACTATATATTATACAAAACTACATAATATACAAAACTATATATTATACAAAACTATATAATGTACAAAACTACATAATATACAAAACTATATATATACAAAACTATATAATATACAAAACTACATATTATACAAAACTATATATTATACAAAACTACACATTATACAAAACTATATATTATACAAAACTATATATTATACAAAACTATATATTATACAAAACTACATATTATACAAAACTATATATTATACAAAACTACATAAAATACAAAACTATATATTATAAAAAACTATATATTATACAAAACTACATAATATACAAAACTATATATTATACAAAACTATATATTATACAAAACTACATAATATACAAAACTATATATTATACAACACTATGTATTATACAAAACTACATAATATACAAAACAATATATTATACAAAACTATATATTATACAAAACTACATATCATACTAAACTACATATTATATAAAACTACATATTATACAAAATTATATATTATACAAAACTACATAATATACAAAACTATATATTATACAAACTACATAATATACACAACTATATATTATACAAAACTATATATTATACAAAACTATATATTATACAAAACTACATAATATACAAAACAATATATTATACAAAACTATATATTATACAAAACTACATAATATACAAAACTACACAATATACAAAACTACACATTATACAAAACTATATATTATACAAAACTATATATTATACAAAACTATATATTATACAAAACTACATATTATACAAAACTACATAATATACAGAACTATATATTATACAAAACTATATATTATACAAAACTATATATTATACAAAACTATATACTATACAGAACTATATATTATACAAAACTACATAATATACAAAACTATATATTATACAAAACTACATAATATACAAAACTATATATTATACAAAACTATATAATATACAAAACTACATAATATACAAAACTATATATTATACAAAACTATATAATATACAAAACTACATAATATACAAAACTATATATTATATAAAACTACACATTATACAAAACTATATATTATACAAAACTATATATTATACAAAACTACATAATATACAAAACTATATATTACACAAAACTATATATTATACAAAACTACATGAGATACAAAACTATATATTATACAAAACTTCATATTATACAAAACTACATAATATACAAAACTATATATTATACTAACTATATATTATACAAAACTACATAAGATACAAAACTATATATCATACGAAACTATATATTATACAAAACTACACAATATACCAAACTATATATTATACAAAACTACAGATTATACAAAACTACATATCATACAAAACTACATTTTATATAAAACTACATATCATACAAAACTATATATTATACAAAACAACATAATATACAAAACTATATATTATACAAAACTACATAATATACAAAACTATATATTATACAAAACTATATATTATACAATCTATATATTATAAAAAACTACATAATATACAAAACTATATATTATACAAAACTATATATTATACAAAACTACATAATATAGAAAACTACATAATATACAAAACTACACATTATACAAAACTATATATTATACAAAACTATATATTATACAAAACTACATATTATACAAAACTATATATTATACAAAACTATATATTATACAAAACTATATATTATACAAAACTATATATTATACAAAACTACATAATATACAAAACTATATATTATACAAAACTATATATTATACAAAAATACATAATATACAAAACTATATATTATACAAAACTATATATTATACAAAACTATATATTATACAAAACTACATATTATACAAAACTATATATTATACAAAACTACATAATATACAAAACTATATATTATACAAAACTATATATTATACAAACCTACATAATATACAAAACTATATATTATACAAAACTATATATTATACAAAACTACATAATATACAAAACTATATATTATACAAAACTATATATTATACAAAACAACATAATATACAAAACTATATATTATACAAAACTATATATTATACAAAACTATATAATATACAAAACTATATATTATACAAAACTATATATTATACAAAACTACATAATATACAAAACTACACATTATACAAAACAATATATTATACAAAACTATATATTATACAAAACTATATATTATACAAAACTACATATTATACAAAACTATATATTATACAAAACTACATAAGATACAAAACTATATATTATACAAAACTATATATTATACAAAACTACATAATATACAAAACTATATATTATACAAAACTATATATTATACAAAACTACATAATATACAAAACTATATATTATACCAAAACTATATATTATACAAAACAACATAATATACAGAACTATATATCATACAAAACTATATATTATACAAAACTATATAATATACAAAACTATATATTATACAAAACTATATATTATACAAAACTACATAATATACAAAACTATATATTATAAAAAACTATATATTATACAAAACTATATATTATACAAAACTACATATTATACAAAACTATATATTATACAAAACTACATAAGATACAAAACTATATATTATACAAAACTATATATTATACAAAACTACATAATATACAAAACTATATATTATACAAAACTATATATTATACAAAACTACATAATATGCAAAACTATATATTATACAAAACTATATATTATACAAAACTACATAATATACAAAGCTATATATTATACAAAGCTATATATTATACAAAACTATATATTATACAAAACTACATAATATACAAAACTATATATTATACAAAACTATATATTATACAAAACTACATATTATACAAAACTATATATTATACAAAACTACATAATATACAAAACTATATATTATTCAAAACTATATATTATACAAAACTACATTATATACAAAACTATATATTATACAAAACTATATATTATACAAAACTACATAATATACAAAACTATATATTATACAAAACTATATATTATACAAAACTACATAATTTACAAAACTATATATTATACACAACTATATATTATACAAAACTATATAATGTACAAAACTATATATTATACAAAACTATATATTATACAAAACTACATAATTTACAAAACTATATATTATACACAACTATATATTATACAAAACTATATAATGTACAAAACTATATATTATACAAAACTATATATTATACAAAACTACATAATATACAAAACTATATATTATACAAAACTATCTATTATACAAAACTACATAAGATACAAAACTATATATTATACAAAACTATATATTATACAAAACTACATATTATACAAAACTACATATCATACAAAACTACATATTATATAAAACTACATATTATACAAAACTATATATTATACAAAACTATATATTATACAAAACTACATAATATACAAAACTACATAATATACCAAACTATATATTATACAAAACTATATAATATACAAAACTATATATTATACAAAACTATATATTATACAAAACTACATAATATACAAAACTATATATTATACAAAACTATATATTATACAAAACTACATAAGATACAAAACTATATATTATACAAAACTATATATTATACAAAACTACATATTATACAAAACTACATATCATACAAAACTACATATTATATAAAACTACATATTATACAAAACTATATATTATACAAAACTATATATTATACAAAACTACATAATATACAAAACTATATATTATACAAAACTACATATTATACAAAACTACATAATATACAAAACTATATATTATACAAAACTATATATTATACAAAACTACATAATATACAAAACTATATATTATACAAAACTATATATTATACAAAACTACATAAGATACAAAACTATATATTATATAAAACTATATATTATACAAAACTACATATTATACAAAACTACATATCATACAAAACTACATATTATATTAAACTACATATTATACAAAACTATATATTATACAAAACTATATATTATACAAAACTACATAATATACAAAACTACATAATATACCAAACTATATATTATACAAAACTATATATTTAGGATAGAAAAAAAACTTTGCAGCAGTTAAGAGTAATTAATGATGAACCGCCCACAGGAGCTACCCCCTCATGTAACACTCGCCACAAATGTTGGCGAACTTAACTTATGCCTGGTATAACAAATAGTGATAGGACGATTCAAATATTTTTCCCGATACTGATAAAATTATCGATTATGGACTAAATTCCTAAATCTAATCCAATTACCAATTCGTATTCCTTTTTTTAACATTTCTAAATATTGTTTTTTTTTTTAATTTTCGGATTCCCATAAGAAACTCGTGTAATGTATCTATATATTTTCGCAAAAGTAAAAATCAACTTGTTATTGGGGGGACGTATATTACAGGAGTAGATCTTTCTAATTATGTTTTTGTTTAATGTTTCCCCGTAATTGATTGAAAATAGTGAGCCAACTAAAGATCTATTTCTCATTTAAAACAAAGCCGATTTGCAGAAGTTCGTCATAAGTTGACTAAAATGTTATTTGACGTTTTTCATAAACAATTGATCATAGTCAACCGGAACCCCATTTTAGTAAAAAAATATCTAAAAAAATAGATAATAACTCATTTTGAAAATGAAAATACTTTAAAAAAAGAGAAAGGGTAATACATTTCCTATTTTGCTTTTGTTCGAAGATAACAAACTATACCGCTTTGGTGTTTATTTCTGAAAAAAAAATACAACTATGGATTATGTTGTATCCACATTAAATATATAATATATCCCTAACTCTTACCTTTCTAAGGAAATATTTAAATGAGCAAAGTTTTTTTTCAAAGAACTATACGTCTGTGGAACACAATACAACGAGACCGCTTCCTAGCTTATAACATCATGGTTGTTATCAAGTCCAATGTTAACAAATTGTTGAGACGTTCTCTAAAGTAATAAAATTCTGCTTAGCTTGTATAAGCTTCTGGGACTGATCTTCACTTCAGACTTGAAATGGAAGACTTACATCAGATCCGTTACTAAGGTAGCTGAGAAAATGGTTGGATCATTCTATCGCTCCAGAAGGTATCTCACGCCTGATGCAATCCTCTACTTGTACAAGAATCACACACATCCTAAGATAGAGTACTCTTGCCACATCTTGGGAGGTGCCGTTCAGAGCACTGTTTCCTGCCTTGACAGAGTACTAAACCAACTTCAAAATATCGTGGGCAGGGGTAAACCTTCTCTTCAATACAGCGTCATCTCACATGAGAGATGTTGCTAGTCTTTCTCTGCTCTATCATTATTTTAATAGTAGATGCTTGACTGAGTTCCGATCTATGATTCTACCCTCTAAAAGTTCACAACAAAAACTCGTCTAACTACAACCACTGTAAATAATTTCTCTTCAATACAGCCTCATCTCACATGAGAGATGTTGCTAGTCTTTCTCTGCTCTATCATTATTTTAATAGTAGATGCTTGACTGAGTTCCGATCTATGATTCTACCCTCTAAAAGTTCACAACAAAAACTCGTCTAACTACAACCACTGTAAATAATTTCTCTTCAATACAGCCTCATCTCACATGAGAGATGTTGCTAGTCTTTCTCTGCTCTATCATTATTTTCATAGTAGATGCTTGACTGAGTTCCGAGCTATGATTCTACCCTGTAAAAGTTCACAACAAAAACTCGTCTAACTACAACCACTGTAAATAATTGCCCTTTTCTCCCTCTGTATACAGAAATTACATGAGCAGAGTTTCTTACCTAAAGCTGCCTTCCCAGCTGACTGCAACATAGTCGTTTTCAAGTCCAATGTAAACAAATTATTGTTGAGTCGCCTTCTTAAATAATTGAATTTTGCCTTGTTTCCACCTATCGTTATCAATCCCCACGGTGTTGTCTCGCCATCCACCGGACAAACTCATCAACACTTATCCTCGAGTGGACTTTCAGCGTTGATAAACGGTGACCCGTTTGTACATAAAATTAAATTGAACTATTACATTAACTGGATTTATGAAAATGAAATCGTAACTTCGTGACTAAGTGAAAATATGCTAAATACAGCTAAAATGAAAACACTTCAGCAATGGAAATTCTGAAATATTTAAAGTGTGAATTTTACATGGTATACGTTTTTATCACAAATGTAATGCTAACATTCACTTACACACTTAAACAGTTGCGCACGTTACATTTTTTTCTAAAGTAAGCTCGATTAATCAACAACTTTTAAATAACTGCTAAGGAGACTATTCTATTAGCAGGTGCAAAATACAGGGGATGCTGCATTGCCATTTGAGGATTGAAGTTTGAACCCTGCAGTAATTACACGTGGAGCTTCTCGATGCCATATTAATGGAAACTGCTACGGCTTTTCTTTCTTTAATTGTTTACAAAGATAATCTGCTTACTCATTCTCTGTGTGTTTCGTCTACCGATATCTTCCACACATTTTTCCAATCCAAACATCAAAAGTCTCAAAAGAAAAGATAAGCTTAAACCTTGTTCCCCAACTTTTAACATGAATCCCTACTATCAGGTCTCCTTTTTCAACATTAGGAGTTTACGTTCCAACCTTTCAAAGGTTGAAATCCACTTACAGGAGAACAAACCGGACATATTCTTTTGGTGTGAAACTGGCATTACCCGTCAGCTTCTACCGATGATTTCATGATTAAGATTACCTGAACATGACATCAAAACCCAACTTTCAAGATAGCTGTGGACATGGAATTTATGCCTACATTCGGGACGGTTTTCCATATGGTAGGGATATCACCAAAGAAGACCCTAAATTGCCCTATATGTGTTTCCGGATAGCATTTTAGCATTTACAACACCGCATTCATTTTTGCGCTCTATCGTCGCCACAATAACGTACTTACTATTTCTGAAAAAAAATGTTTACCCGACTGCCAGCATTCATGTCTGTAATGAATTGAATGTTCACAAATTTTTAAATGATAAAAAAAATTCTTTTTTTTATTTGACTGTTTAATTTTTGGCGGAATCACAGAGTTAGTCCGACTCACTATGTTATTTTGACGTAAATGTGCCAAATTTGACCTCATACCATCGTCAAATTTACAGTGCAGACTGATCTCTCCTCCTCATCTAAATATTAAACAGGAGTGTTTTTTCATATTTTTATAATCTTAATATTTGTGGTATCCAGAAAATTCGGTAATTTTAACAAGGTAAGATAATTCCGAATTCGGTAACTATGTATTGGGGGATCCCAATTGAATCATGCAAATGATTTACAGTGAAGCTGTATATGCAGTTCTATGTTCATGGCGTAAATTAATAAATAGGTGTAAATTAATAAATAGGTGTAAAAATACAAAGAATACACAGTCACTCGCTGGGAAGTTGTACTAATATAAAATATAATATATATATATATATATATATATATATATATATATATATATATATATATATATAATTTTAGATATTGTTCGTTCTTTTTTCTTTTTAAACATTGAATGAAAATGTAATAAAATGACGTAAGAAGCCCTTTTAACAATGCGTGAAAGATTCATTTCTTTTATTTCTTTTTTTCCAATTAATTTCGAAGGATACAACCTTCATCATCAGAGATGTATTTTTTTTATATAAAATAAACAAACTTTACTTTTGTTTATAAGTAGAGCGTCGTGATGGTGTGACGCTCTCCACCAAGATGGAATGGGCGGAAGTGAAAAATAATAAGAACGATGAGGCCAGGAGCACGCCGGGAGTTATAATTTTAGATATTGTTCGTTCTTTTAATTTTTAAAGAACGAACAATGTCTAAAATTATAACTCCCGGCGTGCTCCTGGCCTCATCGTTCTTATTATTTTTCACTTCCGCCCATTCCATCTTGGTGGAGAGCGTCACACCATCACGACGTTCTACTTATAGACTACAGTATGATCATCTTCAAGTCTAATGTAAACAAATACTTGTTGACTCATCCTCTTTCATTTATCTTTATAATTGCTCTATCTCGTATATTGAGCTTAAACCATTTCACTATAGGTTCTATCTACTAAAAGTATACTTCTAGTTTCATATTTTATATATATATATATATATATATATGCGAAGCAATAAGTTTGTGGGGGGTGCTAGAACAGAGCAGTTGATGCACAATTCAATTAAACGACCCTATTTCCTCTGTCCCTCTTCGTTAACACCCTTCCCCCCCTTTTTTTCTACTTTCCTCCTTTTCTTTCTCCTCGAGCAATTTCAATAATGTTACTCTTCGCAAACGGAAGACAGGAATGCGGACTTAATTCATTTGACTGGCTGTTCAATCAATTGAAATGAAGCCGGGTGGAAGTCGTTAGGATATGAAACGGGTGGACCACGACACAACAGTGAACTGGGTGAAATCCGAAGGAATGGGTAGAAAAGCGGGAATTTATTGGGAGAAAGAAAGAAAGCAAAAGAAGTAAAGAAAGAAAGGGATGAAGCTAAGAAGTAAAAAGAAATAAAAAAATATGAATTATAAAATAAAAGAACAAAGAAAGAAAGAAAAGTGAAAGAAAAGTGAAAGAAAAGTGAAAAAAAGAAAAAAAAAGAGAAGTGTGATGGAGATTGAAAGCAATAGAGTGATGAACACGCGAGGATTTGTTGCGAGAAAATATAAGAAGGGAAGAAAGAAAGGGATGAAGCTAAGAAGTAAAAAGAAAGAAAAAATTATGAATTATAAAATAAAAGAACAAAGAAAGAAAGAAAGAAAGAAAAGTGAAAGAAAAGTGAAAGAAAAGAAGAAAAAAAGAGAAGTGTGATGGAGATTGAAAGCAATAGAGTGATGAACACGCGAGGATTTGTTGCGAGAAAATATAAGAAGGGAAGAAAGAAAGGGATGAAGCTAAGAAGTAAAAAGAAAGAAAAAATTATGAATTATAAAATAAAAGAACAAAGAAAGAAAGAAAGAAAGAAAAGTGAAAGAAAAGTGAAAGAAAAGAAGAAAAAAAGAGAAGTGTGATGGAGATTGAAAGCAATAGAGTGATGAACACGCGAGGATTTGTTGCGAGAAAATATGAGAAGGAAAGAAAGAAAACGAAAACAAAAGAAAGTAAGAAAAATAAATTATGAATTATAAAACATAAGAATAAAGAAAAAATGAAGAAAAAAGAGAGAAAAGAAAAAGAGAAAGAAAAAGAAGGAAATAATAAAATAAAAGAGGCAGTCAACAAAAGAAAAAACAAAGGAGAGAAAGAAAAAGAGAAAAAAAATTACGAATGATAAAAAAAAGGAAGAAATAAAAGACAGAAAAGGATGGAAAAACAGTGGACGTGTGTTGGGATCGGAAGGTCATGAGGGAAAGGTCATTATACTGGAAACAAGAAAGAAAGCGAAAAAATATGTCATTAAACGATAGAGAGAAATAAAACAAAGAAAAGCAGGAAAAAGAAAAGAAAGAAAACAAAAAGAAGTAAAGAAACAAGAGGCATAAAGGCTGAAATTTTATTGAAAGGTAGAATTAAACCGAGATGATATATATATATATATATATATATATATATATATATATATTATCATATATTTTATATATATATATATATATATATATATATATATATATTATCATATATTTTATATATATATATATATATATATATATATATATATTTTATCATATATTTTATATATATATATATATATATATATATATATATATATATATATATTTTATCATCCTGATGAAGTCTTATAAATAAAGACGAAACGTTGATGTACACATAAAAAACATCCATTTTTTGGTTTTCCTTTTTCAATTTCCCATCACGTCGGATTACCTTCATCCTTCTCTTCCCATATATATATATATAGTAAAAGGGCTTGAAATTTTATTGAAAGGTAGAATTAAACCGAGATGATATATATATATATATATATATGTATATATATATATATATATATATATATATATATATCATCTCGGTTTAATTCTACCTTTCAATAAAATTTCAAGCCCTTTTATATATATATATATATATATATATATATATATATATATATATATATATATATATATATATATATATATATATATATATATATATATATATATATATCATCTCGGTTTAATTCTACCTTTCAATCAAATTTCAAGCCCTTTTACTAAGACCGGAAACTCTGAGATCCAACACGGTTTGTTGTTGTAGATCACTATTCGTTGCTCGTTGTAAAATACCCGCCGACTTGATATATACAAAGTTAAATTCCTCCTTAATTCTAAGCTAATTTGTGGTGGCCAACGGGAAACCCTATTGACTGCGAATCAGTTGTGATTTGTGATCAGAGTTCGCGCCCGCCGACCGTCGGAAATTAACTTCCTGCACTGAAGATTGCGTAAGCATGAAACATTGATGTCTGTAGGAAATAAATAAATAAGTAATATTTATTTATATATATATATATATATATATATATATATATTCCAACATTATAAAATAACACATAATGTTTTTGCTTGATAATACGTTTTTTGATTTTTTTCAATTTTCCGAATAGTCCATTTAGTGTTTCGGTCAAATTTCTGTATGTAAGTTCCATGGGTTTCTTGTTCCATTTTCCTTCCTTTTTTGCAAATACTTTTGATTTGATTCGTCAAATCATCTTCAGGCGGTGTATGTCTTTACTGTTGAGTTTTTTTTTTAATTATTATAACGGCCAGTAATTTACAACTTAAAAAAGAGCGTCTATAATATTGAGATGTTACATGAGTGTGTGATTACGTTCTAAGAGCGTGCAAGATTCAAAAGTTTAATTGCTTAACCGCTAAGAATTTCATCACGTTCTAAGCGTGTTCAAGATTAAAACGTATAATTGCTTAATGGCTAATGATTTTGTAGCGTTTATTACTATGCTAGACACTTTAAAATTTTGTGACTAGTTTCGTAATTCACATTATTGATTGTGGGATGTTTATTTTGAATCTTTTGATGTTGGTATCGTGGTGTATTTTTTTTAGTATTGTCAACTAGTATGTGTCTATATTGAGAAAGGGGGCAGTCATCTTTTTTTTAAATGTTGGCAAATGGAGCTTGTGTCAAATAGATGAAAGGTGTGTCTTCGCGAAAGTGTTTTGGTAGTGAACCCGATGTAAGAATTATTATTATTATTATTATTATTATTATTATTATTATTATTATTATTATTATTATTATTATTATTATTGTTATAATTGTTGTTGTTGTTGTTGTTGTTGTTATTATTATTATTATTATTATTATTGTTGTTGTTGTTGTTGTTGTTATTATTATTATTATTATTATTGTTATTATTATTTTTATTATTACTACTACTACTACTACTACTATTATTATTATTATTATTATTATTATTTTATTATTATTATTATTATTTTTATTATTATTATTATTATTATTATTATTATTATTATTATTATTATTATCATTTTTTTTTTTTTTATTGTCGGAGCTACATTCTCTCATGGAGCATTGAAACTTATATATTACATTGGTTCTTCCCAATGTATTTTTGGTCTTAGAAATGTTATTTTTAACTACATTGTTCAATGTTTACATTTTTTGTAATAAATGAATCTTATTTTATTAGCAGAGTTGATGGGGAATATGTAGCGATGTATTATATTTTTAATAGTTTTTTCATCCAATTTAAAGTTCGGATGCATTTGGTTACAGTAAAACAGATTTATGTAGTGGGAATTATTGAGCTGATTATTATTAGTATTGTCTAAGTTTCTAATCATTAATTTTATTTGTTCGTCTACAATATAATTGATTATTAATTAGGACTTGCTTAATGTTTTTTTAAATTCGTTAAGTAATATTTTTTTGGATGAAGAGATTAGCTTTGAACGGTTTAATAGATTTTTAATCATTGCAATTTTATATCGATATGGGTATTCGCTTTTATAACTTAAAATGCATGTATTAATAGAAGTAGGTTGTTGATACGGTGAGGTGATGAATGCGTCATTGGTAGAGTCAATGAGAACATCTGAAATGGAATTTTGTTATTAATGTTAAGCTCATGAGTAAATATAAGTACGGAGTTATTTTGAAAAATGTCATATATTTTTTATTTCATCATTATTGTTTGCTAAAATAAGGATATCATAAACGTAGCGGGCATAAATGGAAGGTTTAGTAATCATACTTAATATTTTATTTTCGAGGTCAGACATGTAAAAGTTAGTAAAGGTCGGTCTGAGGACCGATCCCATAGACATTGTCAATTTTGGTATAGATGTTTCGCTTATGATCGTAGAAAGGGACTTCGGTTGTGAAAATTAAAAATAACTGTTGAAGTATTTTAGAGTCAATTTTTTTAGTAATAAACGTTACCAAATTCTTAGCCATTAAGCAATTATACGTTTGAATCTTGAACGCGCTCAAGACGTGATCAACTTCTTAATGGTGAATCAATAAAACTTTGAATCTTGCACGCTCTCAAAACATAAATACGCTCTCATGTAACACCTCACTATTTTAGACGCTTATCTTAAGTTGTAAATTACTGGACGTTATAATAATAATAATAATAAAAACTTAGCAGTAAAGACATATTTTTTAAGAAACTAAAATTAACACCGTCAATTTCCTTTATGGTCGTAGAAAGGGACTTGGGTTGTGCAAATTAATAATAACTTTTTAAGTATTTTTGGATCAATTTTTAGTGGAGGGAAGGATGGGTTATTGTATATGTTATTAATTATTATATCAATTGTTTTGTGTACTGCGATATTTGTAAATAAGCTTTTAACGTCAAGTGAATCGGTAATTTTATTATCTGTTTTTTTTGGGGGGGGGCGGGGTTTGGAGTATCTGTATGATTTCATGGGTAGATTTTACACTGTATTTACCTTTTAAATAAGGAGTTATTAGTTCATTAATTGTTTTGGTCAATTGATATATAGAAATAGTGACTTTAGTAATTATGAGACGGAGAGGGGAGTTAGGGTTATTGAGTTTTACAGTACTGTATAGTTAACCAGGTTTATAATTCCCAATTTTTGGGGGAGTTTGAGGTTATAAATAAAACATTAAAAAAATATTATCAAGCAAAAACATTCCGTGTTATTTAATAATGTTTGCCTAAATGAACATATGCTGCTTAAATACGCACAACATATAAATATATATATAGAGAGAGATGTATATATATATATATATATATATATATATATATATATATAGAGAGAGAGAGAGAGAGAGAGAGAGAGAGAGGTGTATATATATATATATATATATATATATATATATATATGTGCAAACATTGTTAAAAATAACAGAATTCGTCTGTTTAATTATACGTTTTTTATTTTTCTTTCATACGTTTCACGGACGTTTCCGATTCTTCGTTGAATAATCATCAGGTCTCAAAAATGCCATAGATGAAGCAAAGGGAGACTAGAAAACACATCCAGTAGCAGAAACAAGGTACTCGTGATTTCTGGAAAATCTACAATAGTGTGGTGAACAATGGACAATCAACAATTCTGCCGCTTCCAACCACAATGATGTCGTTTGAACGGCAACTGATAAGGCTGCACTACTTGACAAGCGTTTCGTCTTAAACTCCACTTTGGACTCCGTAAACTACTCTCTCCCAAATTTCCCATTGCAGACTCAAGCCACATTTGATAACCTATTCGTGTCATCATAACAAAGTTTGACACTTCCATAGCATGGGGACCTGATTTATGCCAGTAATAGTAATAAACAAATACTCTGCTTGGCTGGCCTCTTTCCTCTCAAAACTCTACAACAAATGCTTTGCCGAATCTTGCTTTTCTGATAGCTGGAAAATGGCATATGTGGTACCAGTCTTCAAGAATTCTTGAGATAGAATTGACCCACAGGATTATCGCCAATCAGTCTACTCCTGCTCGTCTCTAAAATCTTTGAATCTCTAACAAATCTAGCGATAGTCCGGCACCTCGTTAATGTTAAACTTCTTTCTGACCATCAGTATGGATTTAGGAAAGCACGGTCTACTGCGGATATCCAAACGGTCATCTCTGAACGCATATATTATACAATGGACAAGGCAGGTAAAGCTAGGGTTGTAGCGCTTGATATATACAAAGCCTTTGACAAGGTCTGACATAAAGGTCTTCATCATATAAATGAATTCATATGGTATTACTGGACAAATATTTAATATAATTAGATTCTTTCTAACAAAAACAAAGGTCTAGGTTGCCCCCAAAAAACATTACATAAATACAGGTGTACCCCAGGGATCGATCCTTGGACCTTTATTGTTCATGATTTTCATAAATGACCTCCCCGATGACATTGTGTCTGAGATGGGTATATCTACTGACAACACTACGCTCTACTCTCGTCATGCTAGTAAACCGAACGCGCACATATCCGAGACAATGGCTGAATCCTTAGAAAGTGACTCCCAGTCTGGGGTCATAAATAGATGGTAACATTTAATGCTGCTAGGACAAAGCTCCTTTCCTTCAACAACACCTTTTCAATCACCGATTGCCATGGAAAATAACACCCTACCTAGGAATGCAACGTTCAAACTCCTAACAATTATAAGTAACACGAATTGGAACAAATATATAGAAGACATTGTCAAGGCTGCTGCAAAGAAGGTGGGCTCCCTCTACTGCGTTAGAAAACAACTCACACCTGCCAGTATCCTATATCTCTACAAATCCATCATTCGTCCAATGCATGGAGTATTGTTGTCACATCTGGGCTGGTGCATCAACCACTAGTCTCTAGACAGAGTCCAAATAAAGAGTCTCCAATCTTATAGCTCCCACACTGTCAACCAAGTTCCAACCCCTGTCACATCGCTGCAATATTGCATCCTTTCCTTTAACAATTATAAGAAACCTTTTCAACTATCGATTGCCATGGCTAATAACACCCTAACTGAGAGTCCAACATTTAAACTCTTCGGCCTAACAGTCACATATAACATGAATTGTAACAAATACATAGTAGACATTGCCAAGGCTGCTGCAAAGAAAGTGGGCTCCCTCTACTGATCTAGAAAACTTCTCACAATATCTTATATCTCTACAAAGCCACCATCCGCCCATGCATGGAGTATTGTTGTCACAGCTGGACTAGTGCACCATCCACTAGTCTCTCCCTCTTAGAAAAGGTCCAAAAGGAGTCTCTCATCTAATAGTTCCGTCCACCAAGCTTCAGCCCCTGTCCCATCGCCGCAATGTAGCATTCTTGTGCTTGTTTTACAAATACTTCAATGGATTGTGCTTCAATGAACTGGCTGCTCTGCCTGCTTTGGTGCCCCCTGGACATAAATACACACGACCGACTCGACAATAAGCTAGATCTCATCCATTTGCTGTGGGTGTCCCCAGATGCCGGGAAACCTTGTACTCTATTAGCTTCTTTCCTCAAGCTGCCGGCCTTTGGAACTTTGGAACTGTCTCCCTGCTCCCTGTTTCTCCGACTGTACCGACATGAAGAAATTTAAAACTAATGTGAACAAGCCCCTTGCTGCACAGCTCCCAATTTAGGATGACCCCTTAAACTGTCATCCTAATTTTCAGTAACCCCTTACGACTACAGTGCCAACTTGCCTTGTTTGGGGTGAACTAAGTAAACAAAAATGGTAAATGGCTGTTGCGATACCTCAAAATAATATATATACGTGCTAAAGTTTATTTGCATTTAGCACTATAATATTACTATCTAAACGGGTCACTATTATTTAAGTCAATAATACAACATAGTCTTTTGAAATACTGTACAGAATGACAGCCATTCGAATGCCTAATTTACATGAAAAATAAAACAGTTATTAATAAATTAATGTTTGGTGTTATTAATTTGTAATTATATTATATTATTTTTGCTATATGTATGCAATATTTTCGTCGATATTGACTAATTAATTAAAACTATTTAATAAATTTGTAAAACCGTTCTTAAAAAGGAGCGAATTTTAATTGAACTACGATCGCACTAGAAAAACATATATATCGACGAGACATAAGTGAGTTCGAACCGCGTCTAACACGTGATCAAATTGCAAATACATAGACTCATTAGTCATACGTACTTTTAAAAAGCTATACATTGCTGCACAGTTCGAACTCAGTAGACATGACTAAGAAAGTCCAACCCTGAAGACGATTGAGAGTCAGTTGAAAGTACTCGCAAAAAATAGAAACAAAAAATACCTAGGGAGCCTACTTTCGACAATTCGACAAAAATACGCGAAGAATTATCTGAAAGATCGAGATAATCAGAAAGAAACTAATTAAACCAAAAGATAAACATTAAAACAGAAACATTTCTCGCTATATAATAACGTTTGTATATATATTTTTATTTTTTAATTTTTAATTTTCTATTTTATAATTTTTATTAATTTAATTATTTAAAAATAAAATTCTTTTTCTTTCTTTTTTAATATTTTTTTAATTTTTTTGTTTTTTTAAATTTTTTATTTTTTTATTTATTTATTTATTTTTTATTTTATTTTTTTAATTTAAAAAAAGAAAATTTATTTTTATTTTTATTTTCTATTTTATAATTTTAATTTATTTAATTATTTTAAAAAAATGTTCTTTTTTTAATATTTTTTTATTTGTTTGTTTTTAATTTTTAATTTTTTAAATTTATTTATTTTATTTTTATTTTATTTTTTTTAAATTAAAAAATTTTTTTTTAAATTTTAATTTTTAATTTTAATTTTTATTTTCCTTTATTTTTATATATTTTTATTTCTTTATTCTTATATTTCTTACTTTTTTACTTTTTATTTTATTTTTATTTTATTCTATTTGTTTAATCTTATTTAATTCTCAAATCTTATTTTAAAAAAGAAAGATCTTTGGAAAATTATATTATTTGTATGTACCGGTAATTTGTTTATAAGTATCATTGTGTTTTTTTCCTCTCCTATGCTACAAACATATCCACCTGTGATTCTTTCTGGCAGCGGATGTTTCTCTAGAACTAAGTTTTTTTAAATTTTCTGTAAGACGTGTTGCTATACACACTGATGAAGATATGTTTTGGACCAACTTTATAAAGTAAAATAAAATAAAGTATTTCCAAACTGTTTTGGAAACGATCGTACGCTGTAATAGACTTGATGTTGTAATTCTTGGACCAGTAAAAGTAATCCTTTATATCAACGGACAATTACCATCTGGACTAACCATATACTTTTTTTACAAAAACTTTTTTCCCTCCATTTTTAATTGTATTTTTTCAAATGTTTGAACTTTGGCTTTTCCACAGCCAACTAATCTATCTGCATATCTCCTCTGATGATAAGATTTCGATCTTTGAAAAGCCTTGGCTTAAGGAAAGAATAATAAACATTAGTTTATTACAGAATGTACCTTGGATTGAACAATCGAAGTTTGAAATAAATTTCGACATTCGTACATGTTTATCACCCTTATTTCTCCTATCTTTATGTATATATATATATATATATATATATATATATATATATATATATATATATATATATATATATATTTATGTGTGTGTGTGTGTGCGTGTGTTTAGGATTATATATATGTATACATGATGTAATATATTGTGTATAGGTTTTTAGTATTAATTTCAACAGTGCTCAATACATGAGCGGAGATTAGTAGTAAAGTATGAAAATATATTTATAAAAATACCCACACAGAGGCGTCCGCTTTGCAACCACGCGGGGAACTGTCGGACCTATTGCACATATTTTTTGTTACAGTAGCCTAATATCTTTGTACTTAGCCTGATGATTCCCTGTGGAGATGAAACGCAGACGTCTCTGTGCAGCTTTCATTCTTCACTTTTTAATATATATATATATATATATATATATATATATATATATATATATATATATATATATATATATATATGTATATATATATAGTCTCGGAAGTTTCTCAACCATTAAAACTATATAAAAAATATATATATATATATATATAAAAAACTTATAGTCTCAAGTCTTCCAGTGGAAAATCACTCATGTAAGTCAATTTATTTTTTACAGTTATTATATTAGTTAGTTTCTAACACTATTTTAAGGGATCATCAGTTGTTTACCATGAAAAACTTTTTCGGGAATTTATATATATATATATATATATATATATATATATATACATATATACTGAAAGATAGAGAGAGATAGAGAGAGGGAGAGAGATGCAGGATATGTATACCAGAGATTAGACGTGGGAACGATTGATTGATAGAGAGAGAGAGAGAGAGAGAAACAGAGAGAGAGAGAGAGGGAGAGAGAGACGAGAAGAGAAGAGAAGAGAAGAGAAGAGAAGACAAGAGAAGAGAAGAGAAGAGAGGGAGAGATGGGTCAGAAGGAAGAAATATACAGAGGGATAATAAGAAGAAAGAGAGAGAAAAAAAGAGAGATAGAAATATAGAGAGAAAGAGAGAGGGTAAGAAAGTAAGAGAAATTAGGAGGGAGAGGAAAACAAACAGTAAAAGTCAAACCCCTACCCACAATAGGAGTAAGATGTGACACAAGGTCGGGAAAGTAGGATTTGAAAAGCCAGCGCCCGAGAAGGTGAACACTCTGGCCATTAAAAATTGCCTGGGCAGCCCCGTCGGCATTCCCCGGTAGGGGCGCCTCAGACAGTAAGCAATAAACTTACTCCTCCCCAAAGAGGGGAGGAAAAGCCTGGGAGGGTGGACCTTCTTGAACTGCACAGGACAAACCCACAGACCGGCGTAAATTAAGCCCCGAAGGCCAAGACAATACCAGTCTATGGGATGTAGTATCCATCGGAACAGATACTACACTTTGATCTCAACCAAAACGCCGAGAAAAAGAGTATTGATTAACTCCTCTCCATTAGTTAGGCACAAGGCCAGTTTTTATCTTACTCCCACAAGTAAGATGTGACCCAAGGTCGGGTCGGAAAAGTGGGGTTTGAAAAGGCAGCGCCCGAGTGGTAAGCACTCTGGCCATTTATAAATTGCCTGGGCAGCCCCGTCGGCATTCCCCGGTAGGGGCGCCTCAGACAGTAAGCAATAAACTTACTCCTCCGCAAAGAGGGGAGGCAAAGCCTGGGAGGGTAGACCTCCTTGAACTGCACAGGACAGACCCACAGACCGGTTTAAATCAAGCCCCGAAGGCCAAGACAATACCAGTCTATGGGGTGTAGTATCCATCGGAACAGATACTACACTTTGATCTTAGTCAAAAAGCCGAGAAAAAGAGTAAGATAACAAAAAGAGGGAGAGGAGAGAGAGAGAGAGGGACAGAGGTGTGAACAGAAAAAGAGGAATATAGAGAGAATAATACAAAGATAGAAAGAGTGGAAGAAAAAAGAGAGTAGGAGAAAAAAGAGTAATATAAAGAGAGAGAGAGGGGGAGGGAGAGAGTCATATAAAAAGAGAGAGGGGGAGAGGGAAATAGAGAGAGAGGGGGGAGAGGGATGACTCTTCACAATTTCTAGATATCTGGGACATAACAGAAATGCCAGTGCGATTGCCCTATGCGATGTGACCTTAAAAACAAACCCGGCATATCGGACAGACAGACAGACAGACAGACAGACAGACATACAGACTGCCGGACAGATATAAAAGGGGTGCGAGGTGCAAAACAACAGAGAAAGAGAGAGAGAGAGATAAAGAGAGAGAAAGAGAGATAGATAGATAGATAGATAGATAGAGAGAGAGAGAGAGAGAGAGAAAGAGATAGATAAGTAGATAGATAGAGAGAGAGAAAGAAAAAGAGAGAGAGCAAGAGAAATAGAGATAGATAGATAGATAGATAGATAGAGAGAGAGAAAGAGAGAGAATAAGAGAGAAAGATAGAGAGAGAGAAAGAGAGAAGGAAGAGAGAGAGAAAGAGAGAGAGAAAAAGAGAGAAAGAGAGAGAGAGAGAGAGAAAGAGAGAGAAAGAGAAAGAGAGAAAGAGAGATAGAGAGAAATAGAGAGAGAGAGAAAGAGAGAGAGAGAAAGTGAGAGAGAGAGAAATAGAGAGAGAAAGAGAGAGAGAAAGAGAGAGAGAAAGAGAGAGAAAGAGATAGATAGAGATAGAGAGAGAAAGAGAGAGAGGGAAAGAGAGAGAGAAAGAGAGACTGAGAGAAAGAGAAAGAGAGAGAGAAATAGAGAGAGAGAGAAATAGAGAGAGAGAGAAAGAGAGAGAAAGAGAGAGAGAAAGAGAGAGAAAAAAAGAAAGAAAGATGAATAGATAGATAGAAAGAGAGAAAGATATATATATATATATATATATATATATAGAGAGAGAGAGAGATAAAGAGAGAGAGAGAGAGAAAGAGAGATAAAGAGAGATAGATAGAGAGAGAGGGGGGACGAGTAAGACTGGTTAGAAAAACTGGTACCAAGCGAAACAGAAAAATGAAAAAATTATAAGATAAAAAAAAGCCGAAACGGAGAGAGACGTGACTCGAATGAGGTACGCATGCGTAAAGGGCAGCAGAGACGAACACATCGAAAATCATTGACACAGACGATAATAAATTTATGTACATTGTTGTACATATGCATCACAATGAACTACATCTTTCTCTTCTCTCTTCTCTCTCCCCCCCATCTCTTTCACTACGGTCGAGTTTCGATCTCGGCTTGAAGGAGTTTATTGTCTAGCTACACGATAGACACACTGTGATACAACGGAACAGTCTACCCTCCTTCTTGGCTGGAAGCCGCCAACTGCCAGTTTAAAAAAAATGCTAAGCTCGTCGTGAAAACAAATGGAGCACTTTTCAACAGTTGACTGCGTTTATATAAACATTGAGATTTTGCATACTCACAGCTCCGGAGTGACAGTTGAATAGTTAGTATTTTCGGACCGTTGACTAGACGGTCAGGTTTTGATCTCGGCTTGAGCCATTTACCTAACTAGCCAGACTGAGAAGCTGTAATGCAATGAAGCAGCCCGACTGTTCATGATTATATATATATATATATATATATATATATATATATATATATATATATATATATATAGTACTTCATGTATCCACGTAAAATATTATAAGGAGATATAATTTTTTATGTGTCAATTTTCAGTATTTACTTCAACAGTGCTCGATACGTAAGTAGAGCTAGGTAGTAAGCAATGAAAATATATATGGTAATCAAGCTACACAGAGGCTCCCGTGTTTCATCCCCGGGGGGGGGGGGAATCGTCAGGCTACTTCATGTATCCACGTAAAATATTATAAGGAGATATAATTTTTTATGTGTCAGTTTTCAGTATTTACTTCAACAGTGCTCGATACGTAAGTAGAGCTAGGTAGTAAGCAATGAAAATATATATGGCAATCAAGCTACACAGAGGCTCCCGTGTTTCATCCCCGGGAGGGAATCGTCAGGCTAAATGCATTTAGCCTGACGATTCCCCCCGGAGATGAAACACGGGAGCCTCTGTGTAGCTTGATTGCCATATATATTTTCATTGCTTACCATATATATATATATATATATATATATATATATATATATATATATATATATATATATATATACTTATTATTTCATCAAATGTTATAAAGAGATATAACTTTTTATGTATCAATTTTCAGTATTTACTTCAATAGTGTTCGATACTATTGAACTATTATAATAGCTTTATGTTATAAAAAATTTACATTTAATATCTAATTTTCTTAAAATATAAATATATATATACATATATAAAGAACAGGAAAAATAAAGATATAATGTATATCTTAAAAGTAGAACCTATCAAGAAAGAATTGATGCTCGATATACAAGACACGTAGAAGATGAAGATAAAGATTGTAAAAATAAAATATCTATTATGTCATCAGTTTCCCAAAACAAGGTGTTTCAAATAAAAGCAATTCATCATTCCTTCCTTAAGTCATGGCTTTTCAAAAGAATAGATATGTTTTTATAATCTTTATTCTAACTTTTACTTTTCTATAAATATATATATATATATATATATATATATTATAATATAAAATGAAGTAATAAAATAAGGTGTCAATCAACTTTTATTAGAATTCAAAGTTCAAGCAAAGTATCCTTAAGTCCTTAGCTCATGAGTTTTCAAAGATTTTTTTTTTTCGCTCTGCTGGCAAGATGAGACCGGGATTCAGTCTTATTTTGCTCAATTCGGATTTAACGGGTTTTCTAATTAAACAACGAACTTTGAATTGACTTGGGTTGCACATGTCGGGATTTCGGAACTTTGATTGGCCTTTTTGTATTATTTGATTTATTTATCATTAACATTGAATATTGACACGTTTCGCGACTGGATAACTTTGCTGGCCCCTTCAATTTCACGTATATTGACTGCTGTTTATAACTTGGAGTAATGTCTTTCCGGATTATGCTTCTCAATTTGTATGACCTGGATGGACTGTATCGATTCAACAAAAAGTATGTTTTTGGGTTGATATGTTTGATGTTATGTATTTTTATGTATTTGTGTATATAATTTTATATATTTTCAAAGTGTAATTTTATTACCTGTAGTAGTATAACTGCGGTAATGGTCCTCTGAAGAGAAGAATTATCTTTGAAAACTCATGAGCTAAGGACTTAAGGATACTTTGCTTGAACTTTGAATTCTAATAAAATTTGATTGACACCTTATTTTATTACTTCATTTTATATTATAATATTAATGCTCTATCCAGTATATTGAGCTTCAGTTTTTATCCGGAGGTTTCACTAATTATAAGATATTAGTTGACGCTTATATCTTTTGTTGGATTGCTTCATATATATATATATATATATATATATATATATATATATATATAATATTTTTAAATATTAAATTATTTATACCCACAGAGGCTAGCGTTTTTAGATTATTGCTTTCATCAGTGTAGGAAAGTTAACATTTCAAACTGTCGGGAGGCGCGAAATAGGTTCACAGAGTCAGCCTAGTATCTGCAAGCAGTCGGCTTATCAACTCGGCCATCGGAAACTGGTACATGATTAAAAGAAATTAAGATCTATATGTACGTAGAAGCGGGTACAGATAGAAGACTAGTCGAGAGTGTTCGACGAACGGATTCGGAACTTTGCATGATAGCTTTTTACAGTCTATTTTTAAGATCCCAGAAAGTGCTCGACTTTAATTTTTTAAAAGGTCTTCTCATAATATTTATGAATGAATATTAAATTATACATAACCTACAAACGCTAGCGTTTCAAGCCTATTGCTCTCATCAGTGCAGGAAAGTAACTATTTCAGACGATCGGGAAGCGCGAACCTGGTTCACAGAGTCAGCCTAGTATCTGCAAGGAGTCACCATATCTACTCAACCACCGGAAACTTTCACGTGATTAATGGAAAATAAATTATATGTACGTAGAAGCGGGTACAGATAGAAGACTAATCGAGAGTGTTCGACGAACGGATTCGGGACTTTGCATTGTTATTTTAAGAACTAAATAATAAAAACAAGTCTAGTAGAGATAGATGCAACTCATTGTCTTCTTTATTTAATCCATCAGGACGTTATTTTAGAAGTATGGAATATATATATATATATTGTTAAATATTAATTTTAAAAGTATGGAATATATATATATATATTGTTAGATATTAATTTTAGAAGTATGGAATATATATATATATATTGTTAAACATATTTTAGAAGTATGGAATATATATATATATATTGTTAAATATTAATTTTAAAAGTATGGAATATATATATATATATTGTTAAATATTAATTTTAGAAGTATGGAATATATATATTTTGTCAAATATTAATTTTAGAAGTATGGAATATATATATATTTTGTTAAATATTAATTTTAGAAGTATCGAATATATATATATATATATTGTTAAATATTAATTTTAAAAGTATGGAATATATATATATTGTTAGATATTAATTTTAGAAGTATGGAATATATATATATTGTTAAATATTAATTTTAAAAGTATGGGATATATATATATATATTGTTAGATATAAATTTTAGAAGTATGGAATATATATATATATATTGTTAAATATTAATTTTAGAAGTATGGAATATATATATATATATTGTTAAATATTAATTTTAGAAGTATGGAATATATATATATTGTTAAATATTAATTTTAGAAGTATGGAATATATATATATATATATATATATTGTTAAATATTAATTTTAGAAGTATGGAATATATATATATATTGTTTAATATTAATTTTAAAAGTATGGAATATATATATATATTGTTAAATATTAATTTTAGAAGTATGGAATATATATATATATATTGTTAAATATTAATCTTAAAAGTATGGAATATATATATATATATATTGTTAAATATTAATTTTAGAAGTATGGAATATATATATATATTGTTAAATATTAATTTTAAAAGTATGGAATATATATATATATATATATTGTTAAATATTAATTTTAGAAGTATGGAATATATATATATATTGTTAAATATTAATTTTAGAAGTATCGAATATATATATATATTGTTAAATATTAATTTTAGAAGTATCGAATATATATATATATATTGTTAAATATTAATTTTAGAAGTATCGAATATATATATATATATATTGTTAAATATAAATTTTAGAAGTATGGAATATATATATATATTGTTAAATATTAATTTTAGAAGTATGGAATATATATATATATATATTGTTAAATATTAATTTTAGAAGTATCGAATATATATATATATATATTGTTAAATATTAATTTTAGAAGTATCGAATATATATATATATTGTTAAATATTAATTTTAGAAGTATCGAATATATATATATATATATTGTTAAATATTAATTTTAGAAGTATCGAATATATATATATATATTGTTAAATATTAATTTTAGAAGTATCGAATATATATATATATATTGTTAAATATTAATTTTAGAAGTATCGAATATATATATATATATTGTTAAATATTAATTTTAGAAGTATCGAATATATATATTGTTAAATATATAGTTGTATTTCTTTTTTTTCCAATTGCGGGATTAGAAATTTTTGGACACCTCCTATTGCCCTTTTCAACTAAATATAAAGTCTTTATTCTGCTGTCCGATTCCTCAAGGCAAAAATAGAACTTAATTTACTCTTTATCCCGTGATGATATACGTTGACCTTTGACATAGAGCAATAGCTTCCGGAGTAGCACCTAGGATGACTCTGTGTACGAGGTTCGCGCCCTACGACTGTCTGAAATTGTCACTGATGAGAGCAATAAGCTTGAAACGCTGGCGTCTGTAGGTAATGCTAATTCAATAGTTATTCATATGCACATGTACAGGCTGATTCATAAGTCACTTAGCTATTTAAAATGATTACCATATGAAGCACAAACATACTATGAACTTTTGATGATTGTTATTTTATTCTATAATCACTGCTATTTGTTATTTTAAATTTGTCTGTTTATATATTTGTTTCTACATATATTTGTTTTTATTTATTAAAATTTGTGTAAATCATCATGTGCTTTTTTTTCAGGCAGTATGTCATTTACAATTGAAGAGCGAATTTTTATTGTTATTCATATGGCCAAATTTGATGAATCTCCCACACTTGTTGAAAGGCAATGACGACCTCAAATAAAAAATCACTGCCGAGTTTGTTAAAATGAATCAATCAAATATGCTACAAAGAGTCGTAAATTCCTTGCAAAAAAAGAATGGAGCTATACATGCAGAACGAAGGTGGAAATTTTGAAAATTTGCTGTAATTTTAAACTCTCATGAATGAATTTGTTGAATCAACTTTCTGTTTTGTATTACCGTATCTTTTAACTTCAGAATTTCAAAAATAAATAGCTAAGTGACTTATAAATCACCCTGTATATATATATATATATATATATATATATATATATATATATATATATATATTCTTTTTTAAAGGGGCTTAGTATAATATTTATGAATAAATATTAAATGACTAATACGTACAGACGCTAGCGTTTCAAGCTTATTGCTCTCATCAGTGCAAGAAAGTAACAATATCAGACGGTTGGAAGGCGCGAACCCGGTTGACAGAGTAAGCCTAGAATCTTCAAGCAGTCGCCATATATATATATATATATATATATATATATATATATATATATAATAGAATTTTGAAAAAAACAAAAAACGTTTTAGTTAAATATATATTTATTAAAGGAATAAAATCATTTATTTCATAAATATATGTTTGAGACTTTCGTTGATAAAATAGGCTATACATATATATATATATATATATATATATATATATATATATATATATATATATATATATATATAGAGAGAGAGAGAGAGAACGAGACACTATTATCTTATGAATGTAAAGAAGTACTAGTAAAAGAGACTGCAACTATGCTATATGATGTATACGTTCAAAGTAGAACCTATCATGAAAATTGAATCTCGATCTACGAGATGGGGCAATTATATGAACAAGTGCAGGATATTTATACATTTTATATTATTTTTGTTTTTGGTAATTTCACTTTACCAAATTATGTGTTTGCCCTACTCTGACGATAAGATGCCATTCTTTGAAAAGCCATGTCTTAAGGAAGGAATAATAGCATTTATTTTATTTCAAGCCCCTTGTTGGAACAACATATGGCCTAATAGATATTGTATTTTTTACAATTTTTATTCTCATCGTTTACTTGTTTATATATATATATATATATATATATATATATATATATATTAATAAATTGATATGTAGGCCATTAACAATGCGAGATTAATTTGTATTTTTTTTTTCATTAATAAATTCCATCTTCAGAGGTGACCAGTTATTGAGTCATTTTTTTAATTTTTTATTTTTTTAACTAAAAAACAAGAGTAACCAAACTTATTTCTTTGTTACTTGATAAAACGCCTCTCCGCACTGGTGGTGTTGGCGGCCATGATTCAAATTCCGGTTAGCTCATGTAGGTAATATATATATACATGAGGAAAAAGATAACATGAAACGAGAGTTTCAGACAAAATTTGAAATGGGTTTAGAAAATGTGGAAAAAGCGGAGTAGCATGCTAACAAAAATAAGGACACACACACGTCATTAAGGTAAGGCCAAACTATTTTGATATCATATATATAGTTAATTATGAATATTTGTAATTATCTACATACGTATACGCTTCATCCTTACGAGAATCGTCAGTATAGAAAAGAAATTATAAATATTTAGACTTTTGAAAGTAACATCGCATTGAAGTCACGGTGACGGCTGTTTTAATACTACTCGCTACAGAGCCCGGCGACAAATAATTAATTATAAATATTTTTTAAATCTACATACGTATACGTCTCAGAATTATTCACACCGGTCGCCAGACTCGAACCCCGGAACAAGAGTTATATTTCAAACTCAAATTCCAACGTTTTTGTCGTCCACACGGCCATTGTCAACAACTCCGTAAATCGACGAGAGATTAATCCTATTTAAAGGCAGCCGTCGAAAGAGTTAGACTTTTGAAAGTAACATCGCATTGCAGCCACGGTGACGGTTGTTTTAATACTACTCACTACAGAGCCCTGCTTTGTATGGGGGCGACAAATAATTAATTATACGTATTTTTTAAATCTACATACGAATACGTTTCATCCTTACGGGAATCGTCAGTGTAGAGAAGAATTATTCACACCTGTCGCCAGACTCTAATCCCGGAACACGAGTTATATCTTAAACACAAATTCCAACGTGTTTGTTATATATATATATATATATATATATATATATATATATATATATATATATATATATATATATACACATTATATATATATATATATATATATATATATATACACATTATATATATGCATTATATATATACATTATATATATAATATACATTATACATATATATATATTATATATATATATATATATATATATATATATATATATAATTTTATTATATCTCCCTCTTTTCACTTTATATTTTTTTTTAATTTATTTTATTTTATTTTATCTTATTTTATATTTTATATTATATTTTATACTTTATATATTATTTTTTATATTAATATTTTTCTTATTATTTTTTTATTTTTATTTTTGATTTTGATTTTGATTTTAACATTTTGATTCTTAACGGTCCCAACCACGTGACTTTCCAAATTTTGAAATTTTAAATTTCTTTTCTTTCTTCTTTTTCTCCATTTCATTCTTTCCAAATATGATCTAGGGTTAAGATCGGATTCTAACTCTGCCTGATGAGATCTCAGTTTATAATAGCTGTTGATCGATAACATCAACATGCCAGTGTCGCAGATTTTGTACATGTCTGTGTAAATAAAAATAATCATATATATATATATATATATATATATATATATATATATATATATATATATATATATATATATATATATATATATATATAACTTCCTGTGCGATATAATAAGGAATAAAGAATATATATCACATATAAAAAATGTTCTTTTATCATCCTTCCTACCCCCGAAAATCAAGTGACAGGGTGGGGTTAAACACCCGGTTACCCACGGGCAGAGTAAGGGGTCTTTAACGCTATTGTTTTGATCGCGTTTTCGTCCATCAATGCGTTTCTACGTTCCCATTACCTGATGCTCCAAATTGAGTTTTATATTTGGACGGGCTATTATCTTGTGAAGCGGGTCGGTGACACCCCCCTTAACGCTTCGCTGGGTGGCGACGAGGAATGCTAAATACAGGGTAACTGAGGCGAAGGGGTTGGGGTGGCTGATGAGGAAGGCCATTGTTTACGGGTCTGTGCCTCACTGAAATAGCTTGGTATAACGGACCGCCACCTCTCGATTTTAATTTCACTCATTAACAGTAAATGACATAGAAAACATTTCTTTCAAAAATGGCTGACAGACGTGGAATGTGGGCTGCACATTTTTGATTATGAAGTGTAATTATCTTTATTAGCAAAAATTTCTGGTCGTAAATTCTTTACAAGTATGTCACTATCCCGTCCCCCTAAAAAAGACGAGAAAGTAATGCCTGGGAGGATGTATCATGCCCACAGAACAGACACTACACTATTCTCCATAACAGGAGGAAATAATTCCTGGGATAACTGTATCATGACCACATAACATATATTACACTATTCCCACAAAAAATAAGGTTATAATGATTGTGAGGTTGGTATTACAAACGAACATATGCCCCACTACACCCCAAAGAGGAGGTAATGCCTGCGGTATGTTCTTATAACAACAGAAAATATACAGGGTGGGCCAAAATAAGGGTCCTATCTTTAAATTTGAATAACTTGAATTTGAATAACTTCCACAAAATAAAAGTTAAACTCACCAAACTTTATGTGTGTGTAGACTGACCCTTCCGAGATTTTTTGAAATAAACAAAACAAATTTTAGCCGAAAAACACTTCTTAAAACTTACAAAAACTAAAGTATTGTTTTTTACACTGTTTTGAGTTTTTTAAGCAAAAATAATGTTTTCTAAATGAGGGTACGTTCCTTAGGGCTAATACGGCTCATGCTTGCTTCGGAAGGGGTCCTTTACTTATTCTAAAAAAAAAAAAAAAATCAATAAATAAAAAAGTTATGAATTTTTAAAAATAGGACCCTTATTTTTGCCCACCCTGTACTACACTACCCCCTCTAAAGATGAAGGTCATATCTGGGATGATGGTATCATTACGAACGAACATATGCTACACTCCCTTCCAAAAACGAAATAACGCTTGGAAGGATATTCTCGTGGCAACAGAACAGATACTACACTACCTTTCCAAAATACGATGGAGGATAGTCATGTGACAACAGAACAGATACTACACTACCTTTCCAAAATACGATGGTGGATAGTCATGTGACAACAGAACAGATACTACACTACCTTTCCAAAATGCGATGGAGGATAGTCATGTGACAACAAAACAGATACTACACTACCTTTCCAAAATGCGATGGAGGATAGTCATGTGACAACAGAACAGATACTACACTACCTTTCCAAAATACGATGGTGGATAGTCATGTGACAACAGAACAGATACTACACTACCTTTCCAAAATACGATGGTGGATAGTCATGTGACAACAAAACAGATACTACACTACCTTTCCAAAATACGATGGAGGATAGTCATGTGATAACAGAACAGATACTACACTACCTTTCCAAAATGCGATGGAGGATAGTCATGTGACAACAGAACAGATACTACACTACCTTTCCAAAATGCGATGGAGGATAGTCATGCGACAACAGAACAGATACTACACTACCTTTCCAAAATGCGATGGAGGATAGTCATGTGACAACAGAACAGATACTACACTACCTTTCCAAAATGCGATGGAGGATAGTCATGTGACAACAGAACAGATACTACACTACCTTTCCAAAATGCGATGGAGGATAGTCATGTGACAACAGAACAGATACTACACTACCTTTCCAAAATGCGATGGAGGATAGTCATGTGACAACAGAACAGATACTACACTACCTTTCCAAAATACGATGGAGGATAGTCATGTGACAACAGAACAGATACTACACTACCTTTCCAAAATACGATGGTGGATAGTCATGTGACAACAGAACAGATACTACACTACCTTTCCAAAATACGATGGTGGATAGTCATGTGACAACAGAACAGATACTACACTACCTTTCCAAAATACGATGGTGGATAGTCATGTGACAACAGAACAGATACTACACTACCTTTCCAAAATGCGATGGAGGATAGTCATGTGACAACAGAACAGATACTACACTACCTTTCCAAAATACGATGGTGGATAGTCATGTGACAACAGAACAGATACTACACTACCTTTCCAAAATACGATGGTGGATAGTCATGTGACAACAGAACAGATACTAAACTACCTTTCCAAAATACGATGGTGGATAGTCATGTGACAACAGAACAGATACTACACTACCTTTCCAAAATACGATGGTGGATGGTCATGTGACAACAGAACAGATACTACACTACCTTTCCAAAATACGATGGAGGATAGTCATGTGACAACAAAACAGATACTACACTACCTTTCCAAAATACGATGGTGGATAGTCATGTGACAACAGAGCAGATACTACACTACACTTCCACAGAAAAGGAGGAAGTAATGCATGGAAGGATGTTCGCAGGACAGCAGAAAAAGCTTTAACTTATTAACCAAAAGTGGTAATGCCTGGGATGATCTTCTCATGACAAAAAATCATATACTACACTGCTTCCACTAAATGAGGAAATACTCCTTGGGATGATAGTATCATTACAAAAGAACATATACTACATTACCATAATGAGGAGGTAATGTTTGGGAAGATATACTAATGACTATAGAAAAAATACGACACTACCCCCAAAAGAGGGGGTAATGCCTGGGAGGATAGTCTTCATGAAAACATGACAGATACTACACTATTCACCAAAAGAGAAGAATATAATGCCTAGGAGGATGTTCTCATGACAACAAAACAGATACTAACTGCACTCAAAAAGAGAAGATAATACCTGAAAAATGTCTGACGATACGACATTACCCCCCCCCCCAAAAAAAAAAGAATGATAATGCCTGGGAGGATGTTCTCATGACAACAGACAAATACCACACACCCCCAAGAAAAACGTCTTGGTAATGCCTTGGAAAATGATATCATGACACCAGACACAATACTACACTACACAAAAAGGTGGGGCTAATGCCTGGGAGAATGGTATTATGACAACAGAATAGATACTACCCCCTGAATTAAGCATTGAAAGATAGTACATTAATCTGAAAAACTATAGAAAAA
The DNA here is from genome assembly GCA_963556195.1 of Sepiola atlantica. Classification (NCBI taxonomy): domain Eukaryota; kingdom Metazoa; phylum Mollusca; class Cephalopoda; order Sepiida; family Sepiolidae; genus Sepiola; species Sepiola atlantica. The sequence goes on from OY744553.1 coordinate 8,434,041, forward strand.
CTAATTGAACTCTAAAAGATAATACGATAGTACAATCACTAGAATCAATTGTATAGTTTCGGCTTCAGACATGCATATACTACATGTATCTATTACTAATGCAGATTTGGTATCTGTCCGAAGCCGAAACTACGCTATTACTTCTATTAATTGTACTAAACTATACTATTACTTTGATCGCTCTCTTTTTATATCTACTTATCAGCTCCTATATATACCCATTCAAAAACTTTCCCAAGCATCACGCGTCTTTCAAATTTACACAATTAATTTGTGTTAAAGCTTCTAATAAAGTAATATTCGCAAATATACACTCATGATTGTTTTTTTTTTCAGATTTCCAGATGTATTTAAAATATTTTCCTCGATTTTTTGTTTTACATTTTACGTCGTAAAGGGTAAATTTTATTTAAAAACTATGTTTTAATTATTCCGAGTTTTATTTATTAAAATGACGGATGGGGCGGTTTACTGTTTTTTTTTTTTTGAATAAAAAAAGGGAAAACATTTTAATGAGAAATTAAATAAAACAAACAGCAAAAATATGCGACCGTAGGGAGCATGTATTTGCTAGTATTACTAATAGAAATACAATAGTACAATGAATAGAAGCAATATCATAGTCTCTGAGGGGAGACTCAAGCTGAAACTTTCATATATGTCAAATAGAAATATGATGTTTAAAACAACTTTATAGGTCATTCAAACTTAAATCATATTGGTTGTCAACAAATCATAAATACCACACATGCTGCATTGAATGGCATAATAAAATGAGAAATTAATCAGATTTTGTTAAAGTTCAAAAACAAGGAGTGATACTGTGTCTGTAACTCGTAACTTTTCAAAAGAAAATCTTCTCCTCAGAGGGCCATTACCGCAATTACATTACTACGGGTAATAAAAATTAAGCTTTAAAAATCAATAAAAAATATGTAAAAGCAGTATTTAATGGAAATGTAAGGAATATATGCATGATTAAGTAATAAAGATATAAATAATAACAGATATGAAAAATAATTAAAACATAAAGAAATAAAAAAATAAAATAAAAAATAAAAAGTAAAATAAGCCAAGTAAAAAATACGAAATACAAAATAAGTACTAACCAATCAAATTCCATGATTCTATGTATACAATGGAACATAACTGCTAAGAGTTACTCAGACGCACTAATAGTACTGAATCGTCCTGGAACAGGTAGCACTCGACTTTAATAGTCAACCTCATGATATAAACATTCGGTCAGTTGCATAGTATCTATTTTTATAGTTAATGGTGGTCGTCTATTTCAGTATCTAGCTCAGGGGCGGGCAACTTTTTCAGAGTGAGGGCCAGATGAGACTTTTGAAAGGAGATCGCGGGCCGGAGTGAAAAACGAAATCTCAGAATTACTATATTTTGTTTCCATGAATAAATTGTACAAAAATTGCATTGAACACTCTACAAATCTGATATTTTTTCTAAAGAGACTTATGTATGTAATGTTATAAAAGGCGCCGACGAAGTGCCATTTTGGAATCATAAAAAATAATGACGGGGGAAGTAACAAGTTGATCCAGCATTCGTTTTACATGAATATTTATATTTACATGAATAAATTGTTAATGAATAAATTGTACAAAAATGGCATTGAACATTCTACAAATCAATGAGACTGCTGGTGCTGTTTTACATGAAAAAGTATTTCCATGTCTGGCTCGATGGTTGAGGTAGACAACAGAAGAATGTCATTGAGGTGGCGGTCAGAGAGTTGGGAGCGAAGGTAAGACTTCGTGTACTTCATTTTCAAAATAATATGAGTTTTACTGGGAGGTCCGCGGGCCGGATTGCAATAATAAAGCCTAGCAGGGTGGCGGGCCGGACGCTAAGCCTTCGCGGGCCGGAGGTTGCCCGCCCCTGATCTAGAGGTTCAAGTTCAAATTCCGGTGTCAGCAGTTACGCTATTTACTCATATATCGCCCCCACACACTTTGATGGCATATGTCGAATCTCTATTAATAATAAAAGTACAATAGCACAATTAATAGAAATAATAGTTTCTACTTCTGATAGACAGATACCAAATCTCCATTAGTAATATAATTACTATTGATCAACGCAAAGAGACATTATTGCCTTAATATTAAAAAAAATGTTAATAGATACTGTATGTATATCACTGTACTAAAATTGTGAAATATCCTCATTAAAAAAAAAATATTCTTGTTCAATGATTCCATTGAGTCTTTTATGTTTTGTCGAAATTTGGATACTTCGTTCAGTTTTATTTTCTTAGTGAACATTTTTCTTTGTGGTTCACGAACCATCTCTATATCGTAGTTATTAAAACACCTCTTGTCTTCCAAAGTTGTTAAAACTGATTCTGTATTTGAGTGTAGATTCGTTAGCATATCTACAAAAAAAAATCTTTAAATATATTATTTTACAGAAATATATCAAATAACTTCATGATTTGATTTTTTAAATTGCTAAGCTTTGTTTATAGCGTAGGGAGTTCATATTTAATTTTATTCATATCGTAGAGAGTTTATAGCGTAGGGAGTTCATATTAAATTTTGTTCATACCGTAGAGAGTTTATAGCGTAGGAAGTTCATATTTAATTTTATTCATAGCATAGAGAGTTTATACCGTAGGGAGTTGATATTTAATGTTATTCATAGCGTAGAGAGTTTATAGCGTAGGGAGTTCATATTTAATTTTATTCATAGCGTAGAGAGTTTATAGCGTAGGGAGTTCATGTTTAATTTTATTCATATCGTAGAGAGTTTATAGCATAAGGAGTTGATATTTAATTTTATTCATATCGTAGAGAGTTTATAGAATAGGGAGTTCATATTTAATTCTATTCATATCGTAGAAAGTTTATAGCGTAGGAAGTTCATATTTAATTTTATTCATAGCGTAGAGAGTTTATAGCGTAGGGAGTTCATGTTTAATTTTATTCATATCGTAGAAAGTTTATAGCGTAGGGAGTTGATATTTAATTTTATTCATATCGTAGAGAGTTAATAGCGTAGGGAATTCATATTTAATTTTATTCATATCGTAGAAAGTTTATAGCGTAGGAAGTTCATATTTAATTTTATTCATATCGTAGAGAGTTTATAGCGTAGGGAATTCATATTTAATTTTATTCATATCGTAGAAAGTTTATAGCGTAAGGAGTTCATATTTAATTTTATTCATAGCGTAGAGAGTTTATAGCGTAGGGAGTTCATATTTAATTTTATTCATATCGTAGAGAGTTAATAGCGTAGGGAATTCATATTTAATTTTATTCATATCGTAGAAAGTTTATAGCGTAGGAAGTTCATATTTAATTTTATTCATATCGTAGAGAGTTTATAGCGTAGGGAATTCATATTTAATTTTATTCATATCGTAGAAAGTTTATAGCGTAAGGAGTTCATATTTAATTTTATTCATAGCGTAGAGAGTTTATAGCGTAGGGAGTTCATGTTTAATTTTATTCATATCGTAGAAAGTTTATAGCGTAGGAAGTTCATATTTAATTTTATTCATATCGTAGAGAGTTAATAGCGTAGGGAATTCATATTTAATTTTATTCATATCGTAGAGAGTTAATAGCGTAGGGAGTTCATGTTTAATTTTATTCATATCGTAGAGAGTTTATAGCGTAGGGAGTTCATGTTTAATTTTATTCATATCGTAGAGAGTTTATAGCGTAGGGAGTTGATATTTAATTTTATTCATATCGTAGAGAGTTTATAGCGTAGGGAGTTCATGTTTAATTTTATTCATATCGTAGAGAGTTTATAGCGTAGGGAGTTCATATTTAATTCTATTCATATCGTAGAAAGTTTATAGCGTAGGAAGTTCATATTTAATTTTATTCATAGCGTAGAGAGTTTATAGCGTAGGGAGTTCATATTTAATTTTATTCATATCGTAGAGAGTTTATAGCGTAAGGAATTCATATTTAATTTCATTTATAACGTAGAGAGTTTATAGCGTAGGGAATGCATATATAATTTTATTCATATACGTAGATATTTTATAGCGTAGGGAATTCATATTTAATTTTATTCATAGCATAGAGAGTTTATAGCGTAGGGAGTGTATATTTAATTTTATCTATAGCGTAGAGAGTTTATAGCGTAGGGAGTGCATATTTAATTTTATTCATATCGTAGAGAGTTTATAGCATAAGGAGTTGATATTTAATTTTATTCATATCGTTGAAAGCTTATAGCGTAGGGAGTTCATATTTAATTTTATTCATATCGTAGAGAGTTTATAGCGTAGGAAGTTCATATTTAATGTTATTCATAGCGTAGAGAGTTTATAGCGTAGGGAGTTCATATTTAATTTTATTCATATCATAGAGAGTTTATAGCGTAAGGAGTTGATATTTAATTTTATTCATAGCGTAGACAGTTTATAGCGTAGGGAATTCATATTTAATTTTATTCATATCGTAGACAGTTTATAGCGTAGGGAGTTCATGTTTAATTTTATCTATAACGTAGAGAGTTTATAGCATAGGGAGTTCATATTTAATTTTATTCATATCGTAGAGAGTTTATAGAATAGGGAGTTCATATTTAATTTTATTCATATCGAAGAGAGTTTATAGCGTAGGGAGTTAATATTTAATTTTATTCATATCGTAGAGAGTTTATAGCGTAGGGAATTCATATTTAATTTTATTCATAGCGTAGAAAGTTTATAGCGTAGGAAGTTCATATTTAATTTTATTCATAGCGTAGAGAGTTTATAGCGTAGGGAGTTCATATTTAATTTTATTCATATCGTAGAGAGTTTATAGCGTAGGAAGTTCATATTTAATTTTATTCATAGCGTAGAGAGTTTATAGCGTAGGGAGTTGATATTTAATTTCATTCATATCGTTGAAAGCTTATAGCGTAGAGAGTTCATATTTAATTTTATTCATATCGTAGAGAGTTTATAGCGTAGGAAGTTCATATTTAATTTTATTCATAGCGTAAAGAGTTTATAGCGTAGGGAGTTCATATTTAATTTTATTCATATCGTAGAGAGTTTATAGCGTAGGGAGTTGATATTTAATTTCATTCATATCGTTGAAAGCTTATAGCGTAGAGAGTTCATATTTAATTTTATTCATATCGTTGAAAGCTTATAGCGTAGGGAGTTCATATTTAATTTTATTCATAGCGTAGAGAGTTTATAGCGTAGGGAGTTGATATTTAATTTCATTCATATCGTTGAAAGCTTATAGCGTAGAGAGTTCATATTTAATTTTATTCATATCGTAGAGAGTTTATAGCGTAGGAAGTTCATATTTAATTTTATTCATAGCGTAGAGAGTTTATAGCGTAGGGAGTTCATATTTAATTTTATTCATATCGTAGAGAGTTTATAGCGTAGGGAGTTCATATTTAATTTTATTCATAGCGTAGAGAGTTTATAGCGTAGGGAGTTAATATTTAATTTTATTCATATCGTAGAGAGTTTATAGCGTAGGGAATTCATATTTAATTTTATTCATATCGTAGAAAGTTTATAGCGTAGGAAGTTCATATTTAATTTTATTCATATCGTAGAGAGTTTATAGCGTAGGGAATTCATATTTAATTTTATTCATATCGTAGAAAGTTTATAGCGTAGGGAGTTAATATTTAATTTTATTCATATCGTAGAGAGTTTATAGCGTAGGGAATTCATATTTAATTTTATTCATATCGTAGAAAGTTTATAGCGTAGGAAGTTCATGTTTAATTTTATTCATATCGTAGAGAGTTTATAGCGTAAGGAGTTGATATTTAATTTTATTCATAGCGTAGAGAGTTTATAGCGTAGGGAGTTCATATTTAATATTATTCATATCGTAGAGAGGTTATAG
>OY744553.1:8447389-8472389 GCA_963556195.1 Sepiola atlantica
TTTATTTCTAATTAAGTAACATTTTCTCCAAAACAATGTAATAAAATTAATTATATTTCTAATAAAGTAACATTTTTTCAAAACATTGTAATAAAATTAATTTTATTTCTAATTAAAGAACATTTTCTCCAAAACAATGTAATAAAATTAATTATATTTCTAATAAAGTAACATTTTTTCAAAACATTTTAATAAAATTAATTATATTTCTAATAAAGTAACATTTTTGCCAAAACATTGTAATAAAATTAATTATGTTTCTAATAAAGTAACATTTTTGCCAAAACATTGTAATAAAATTAATTATGTTTCTAATAAAGTAACATTTTTGCCAAAACATTGTAATAAAATTAATTATGTTTCTAATAAAGTAACATTTTTGCCAAAACATTGTAATAAAATTAATTATGTTTCTAATAAAGTAACATTTTTGCCAAAACATTGTAATAAAATTAATTATGTTTCTAATAAAGTAACATTTTTGCCAAAACATTGTAATAAAATTAATTATGTTTCTAATAAAGTAACATTTTTGCCAAAACATTGTAATAAAATTAATTATGTTTCTAATAAAGTAACATTTTTGCCAAAACATTGTAATAAAATTAATTATGTTTCTAATAAAGTAACATTTTTGCCAAAACATTGTAATAAAATTAATTTTAATTCTAATAAAGGAACATTTTTTTCCAAAACATTGTAATAAAATTAATTTTAATTCTAATAAAGTAACATTTTTGGAAAAAACATTGTAATAAAATTAATTTTATTTCTAATTAAGTAACATTTTTTCCAAAACATTGTAATAAAATTAATTATATTTCTAATAAAGTAACATTTTCTCCAAAACATTGTAATAAAATTAATTTTAATTCTAATAAAGTAACCTTTTTTCCAAAACATTGTAATAAAATTAATTTTAATTCTAATTAAGTAACATTTTTTTCCAAAACATTGTAATAAAATTAATTTTAATTCTAATAAAGTAACATTTTTGGCAAAACATTGTAATAAAATTAATTTTATTTCTAATTAAGTAACATTTTCTCCAAAACAATGTAATAAAATTAATTTTATTTCTAATTAAGTAACATTTTCTCCAAAACAATGTAATAAAATTAATTATATTTCTAATAAAGTAACATTTTTGCCAAAACATTGTAATAAAATTAATTATATTTCTAATAAAGTAACATTTTTGCCAAAACATTGTAATAAAATTAATTATATTTCTAATAAAGTAACATTTTCTCCAAAACATTGTAATAAAATTAATTATGTTTCTAATAAAGTAACATTTTTTCAAAACATTGTAATAAAATTAATTTTAATTCTAATAAAGTAACATTTTTGCCAAAACATTGTAATAAAATTAATTTTATTTCTAATTAAGTAACATTTTCTCCAAAACAATGTAATAAAATTAATTATATTTCTAATAAAGTAACATTTTTTCAAAACATTGTAATAAAATTAATTTTATTTCTAATTAAAGAACATTTTCTCCAAAACAATGTAATAAAATTAATTATATTTCTAATAAAGTAACATTTTTTCAAAACATTGTAATAAAATTAATTATATTTCTAATAAAGTAACATTTTTGCCAAAACATTGTAATAAAATTAATTATGTTTCTAATAAAGTAACATTTTTGCCAAAACATTGTAATAAAATTAATTATGTTTCTAATAAAGTAACATTTTTGCCAAAACATTGTAATAAAATTAATTATGTTTCTAATAAAGTAACATTTTTGCCAAAACATTGTAATAAAATTAATTATGTTTCTAATAAAGTAACATTTTTGCCAAAACATTGTAATAAAATTAATTATGTTTCTAATAAAGTAACATTTTTGCCAAAACATTGTAATAAAATTAATTATGTTTCTAATAAAGTAACATTTTTGCCAAAACATTGTAATAAAATTAATTATGTTTCTAATAAAGTAACATTTTTGCCAAAACATTGTAATAAAATTAATTATGTTTCTAATAAAGTAACATTTTTGCCAAAACATTGTAATAAAATTAATTATGTTTCTAATTAAGTAACATTTTTGCCAAAACATTGTAATAAAATTAATTATGTTTCTAATAAAGTAACATTTTTGCCAAAACATTGTAATAAAATTAATTTTATTTCTAATTAAAGAACATTTTCCAAAAACATTGTAATAAAATTAATTCTATTTCTAATAAAGTAACCTTTTTTCCAAAACATTGTAATAAAATTAATTATATTTCTAATAAAGTAACATTTTTTCCAAAACATTGTAATAAAATTAATTTTATCTTTTATGATGTAACATTTTTGTCAAAACATTGTAATAAATATATAGTTTTATTATTATTATGTTCGTGTTATAAGATTTTAAATTATTAAAAAAATCACGGTCAATTTCAGAAACTATATTTTATTACAATGTTTTGGCCAACATGTTACTTTATTGAGAACAAATGTATTTTATTACATTTTTTTTTGAAAGAAACCATATTTTATTAAATAAATCAATTTATTATAATGCTTTAATCCATTTGTCGTTATTTCCTGTGGATTATCTGTCCCTGTTTACTAAACTGCACAAGTGCCGTTTACTCATTAAAGTCTCTTTCAATTTCGATAACGGCGTTTGCATGACGTATGAATCGCCTACTTGCTAGGATTAGATGGTCCTTGTTGATATGGAATATTATTCTAACTATGAGGAAATTTAAGGGGTCATTTAGTGTCATGACGTTGCTTATTAACCTTTTTTTTCTTCTCAACTACACTCTATACATAGTAAAGTGTAGTATCTGTTCCGATGGATACTGCACCCCATAGACTGTTATTGTCTTGGCCTTCGGGGCTTGATTTACGCCGGTCTATGGGTCTGTCCTGTGCAGTTCTAAGAGGTCCACCCTCCCAGGCTTCGCCTCCCCTCTTTGGGGAGGAGTAAGTTTATTGCTTACTGCCTGAGGCGCCCCTACCGGGGAATGCCGACGGGGCTGCCCAGGCAATTTTTAAACCCCACTTTCCCGACCCGACTTTGGGTCACATCTTACTTGTGGGAGTAAGATAAAAACTAGCCTTGTGCCTAACTCCTGGAGAAGAGTAAATCAATACACTCTATACATAGTAGTTCAAAAGATTGAAACCCGGAGAGCTAGAAAGTCACGTGAGGTCATGAAAATAAAGCTTGAATAAATAGAAATCGTTGGTATAACATTTCATACGTTTTTATAGCGACGCACGTGCTGGCTCTTTTTCGCCCAACACGCGGTCTCCATATAACACGGGGTCGAAATATCTATAACCCATTGAGATTTTGCTATCTGTCTGTCTGAAGACCAAGCTATGTTATTACTTCTATTAATTATTAATGTATTTACTTATTTGCAAATAATACAAAGCTTACGAACTCACTCAACACTTAAATCTGAGTACGTACGGTCATAATAACCTTTTCCTAGTGTCGACTTCAGGACTCAGAATAACAGATTCCGTGTCTTTTTTCGACCGATTAGTGACAGTTATAAGCTGTATTTTTGTTTAATTTTCGATTTTTAGAACATCACTGTACGGTCATAATAACCTTTTCCTAGTCTCGACTTCTGGACCCAGAATAACAGATTCCGTGTCTTTTTTCGACCGATTAGTGACAGTTATAAGCTGTATTTTTGTTTAATTTTCGATTTTTAGAACATCACTGTACGATCATAATAACCTTTTCCTAGTCTCGACTTCTGGACTCAGAATAACAGATTCCGTGTCTTTTTTCGACCGATTAGTGACAGTTATTAGCTGTATTTTTGTTTAATTTTCGATTTTTAGAACATCACTGTACGGTCATAATAACCTTTTCCTAGTCTCGACTTCTGGACCCAGAATAACAGATTCCGTGTCTTTTTTCGACCGATTAGTGACAGTTATAAGCTGTATTTTTGTTTAATTTTCGATTTTTAGAACATCACTATACGGTCATAATAACCTTTTCCTAGTCCCTACTTCTGGACCCAGAATAACAGATTCCGTGTCTTTTTTCGACCGATTAGTGACAGTTATAAGCTGTATTTTTGTTTCATTTTCGATTTTTAGAACATCACTGTACGGTCATAATAAGCTTTTCTTAGTCTCGACTTCTGGACCCAGAATAACAGATTCCGTGTCTTTTTTCGACCGATTAGTGACAGTTATTAGCTGTATTTTTGTTTAATTTTCGATTTTTAGAACATCACTGTACGGTCATAATAACATTCTCCTCGTTCAGACTCACGAGTTCACACTAACCTTTTCTTCGTTTTGACCTTTTGACCTTTTGACTTTTAAAATAAAACCTCCCCCGTCAAGACACATGAACATTTAATAACTTCTTTCTAAATATTTTTTTTCAATGAAGATTCCTGTATGAATCGAAAATTCGAATTTTAAATAAATAATGTTTATTTAAAAATACATATCTGCATTTGATTGGTTTCTTAACCGTTTTAAAATTTAAAATTTAGATGCATTCAAACGCTGAAAATATTTTATTCATAACTCACACTTGTCTAGCAGAGAAAACGCCATTGAATTCGAACAGTACAAACCAGACTTCGAAAAAAAAAACAGAAGTCCGCGGCTAAGTGACAACATGTCGCTTAAAAAAAAAGAAAAAATATTGTCTGTATTTTCCTGATGAAGATTCTTGTATGGATCGAAAATTCGAATTTTAAATAAATAATATGTTTATCTAAAAAATAAATATCTGCATTTGACTGGTGTCTTAACCGTTTTTACATTTCAAATTTAAATGTATTTAAACAGTGGAAATATTTTACTTATCTTTTTTGGCTTGTTTAAAAAGATTAATAATAATTAATAAAGTTTATTAATTCTGTTGTTTTTTTTTAAATATTGACAAGAAATATTTATTAAATACTTCTTCTGTTTCAGGTATCAGGTCTGTTTTCAGACTTAGATGATCGGTAGTGGGGTGGAAACAGTTCCACTATCAAGAGCAGTAAGGCGCCTCCTTTCCTCCGCTAGCCTGTGGGAGACCCTTGGGCAAGGTCGAGTACCCACTTAGACCCCCGATCAGGGTACGTGAAGTCATGGCAGGCAGGTGATTGATGGAGGGTTGAGCAATCTAATTGATGTTAGAAACTGGTCTATCCTTCGTTTTGTGTTAGGCAGATGATACTGATTTGTGTACAATGGCTAAGACGTTTTGCTCTGTAAGAGCACTGCCCCTATAGAAGGTAATTGCAACCCACTATAGGTAAACTCTTTACCAAGTACATCATGGTGAAACAAAATATTCAAATATATGGAGAGACATGATCATCGATGTCTGCAGACCTGATACCTGAAGATAAAGAATATAGAAGGTCGAGTATCCACTTAGCCCCCTCCCCCAAGATCAGGGTACGTGAAGTCATGGCAGGTAGGTGATGGACGGAGGATTGAGCAGCCTAATGGATTGTAAGAACTGGTCAAACCGTCGTTTTGTGTTAGGAAGATGATACTGATTTTTGTACCATGGCTAATACTTCATGCTCTGTAAGAGCACGGCCCCTATAGAAGGTAATTGCAACCCACTAGAGGTAAACTCTTTGCAAAAAATCATCATGGTGAAACAAAATTATTAAATACATTAAATAAAAAATAATAATTTGTGAAATACAATCAATAATAGTCACATAAAATCTTGAAAGGGAAAATGGGGAGAAAAATAATAATTATTTAATAAAATATCCCTTTTTGAAACCAACATGCACGCATACAGGAAGTTTCATCGAATGTCCGGCTGGCTTAGCAGGCCGAGAGCAGGCTCGAGAAATGTTAATTTTTAAAATATTTTAATCGCTTTTTTGATTCAGAATGTCTTTAATCAAGATATATTTCTCTACTAATCTTCCTTTTATGTTTTGTGCAATTTTTCATTTATTTTTCGGGTAATTGTCGTCGATTAATAAATGTAGTTTTTGTTTGTTAGTCGCGTGTTCCAATACGTGTTTTCTACAAGGAGGTTTTGAAATTGAGAGCAGGGCAAATAATGAATAGTATTTTAGTGTTGGGCTATAGCGCTGGTGCCGGATAAGTGCATCGTTAAACGTCTAGATAAAGTTGTGGTAGTCAAGCCTACTTAAATATTTTCCTTCACCTTCTGAGACACAATCTCCCAAATGTCATGTAAATTCATGCTATAGGTTTGTATTACCTACTAGACACCATCCTTGAGTGCATGCGGTCTCTCTGTATATAGGTCTGGCAGGACAACATCACAGGAGGATATATTCTCTTACAAATAAACTCTGCCCAAATATTCAAAATAACATAGTATTCGAAGCCCAAATAAGATCCTCTTCATACGGCTATACAGTTGCTTATACGATGAATGGTGCAATTTCTTCTAGTAATGTTACCTCAAGTAACAACACTTAGCTGGATACTCCACTAGACTAGATAAATTCTTGTCCTGGAATCCGGTAAGACCACAAGAAAGATATACTATCACATATTAAACGTGTCAATTGAGGAGATGAAAATTAAGGTTCTTAACTTCGTTACTAATTCAACGTTTGAGAAATTAAGGAGAACTTTAATAGAATATTCAAATATCTATGTATCTCTCCATATAGGGGCCCATTGGATCATGTTAGAAAATACCATTTGATAAATAAATAGATAACGAGATATCTACATATTAATATATATTTAGTATATTATAATTAAGTACATTACAACATTTTTCACATAATTAATTTAAATCTAAACTTTAATCAAGTTCCGTAAAGCAACACTTAACAATGTTAATCCATATGTACGCACGTTTCAAAAAATTAATGTTATTATCACTATTACATGAGAGTAAAGCTTGACAAACTTGTATGAGTTTCCTCATCAGCATATAGACTTCATCAATTTGAATTCAGATAATTTACAGTATCAATATTCTTAACCTGTTCAAGGACAACACAATGTATGGATAGGCAAAACACATGGAATGTACATGGGAATCACAAACACATTTCCGGGTTGGATCATGTAAAAAAAGGCAACATTTAGATTCAAATAAGTTTTTAATCTGTTATAAAACTTAAACACACACACACTTTCTCATATGAGGAATAGTGAGCATTCTCTTAGTGATTTTCCTTAAGTAACAACACTTAGCTGGATACTCCACCAGACTAGATAAATTCTTGTCCTGGAATCCGGTAAGACCAAAAAACCACAAGAAATATATACTAGAACATAGTTAACGTGTCAATTGAGGAGAGGAGAATTAATGGTTTGGTAGTTTGGTAGTTTTGTTTTACGGCATATCAACCCTTTTTGGGTTATTTAATGCCGAATCTGGTCATTATAGTAAAAGTTTTTATGCTTCAAGTTCTTTATATCTTCAAATGTTTAATCATCGTTTTTGGTTTGGTAGTTTTGTTTTACGGCATATCAACCCTTTTTGGGTTATTTAATGCCGAATCTGGTCATTATAATAAAAGATTTATGCTTCAAGTTCTAAAAATAAAATAAAAAAAGGGAGGGAGAAAGGGAGAAGGGCTGTTGTTTTTGTTTTTGGTTTTGTAGAACATAATTAAGTTTTACAAAAAAAAAAAAAAAAAAAAAAAAAAACGTCAATGTAGGTGAATTTCGTCTCAGGGAGCCACAGGGCAGCCTGATCTGGTATCACCAGGGAGAATTAATGTTCTTCATTTTTTACTAACTTAACGTTTGAGATATAAAGGAGAACTTTAATGGCGTATCCGAATATATATGTATCTCATATAGATATCAAGTGTTAACCTTAGGAAAGGGTCCCCTTGATTGTTGAGAACTTCGACTGAAGTAAAATAAAAAAAAAAATAGGTTTATCTTATCCAAAACCCTGGTCGAGGATGGAGAATTATCGGCAATGATGAGGTTTGAGGTTTTGAATTCGCTATAGTAAATAAGTAGTTTTATTTGTTTTATTTCTGCTAATGGGGAGTACGTTATTATTAATCATATGTGTTCATTTATTTCATAATTATTATGTATCGGTAAAATAACGTTATATATCTATTGAGTAGAGGATTACTTTTTTATGTTTTGGTATGAATTATTTTTAAATTGTCGAATTTGCAGTTGAGCAAGCCATTATTCATTAGACTCTGTTAAATATTTATGAGTTTTATTTGAAAAAATAGTTTGGGAGGAGGAGATTATTGTTATTCTTGTATATGCAACCCAATGTTATTTATAAGTTTGGGTACCTTTTTTGAGAATGCCACTTTCATAATAATAATAAAACTAGTAGCTACATAGGTTTTACAACCACTAACCTATCTCGCCGGCTTATCATGCATCTTTAATTCTTAAGCTCAATTTACCAGCATCTACGAAAACATAAGTGCCCCTTCTAATTTAAGAAAAATAATTAATGTCAAATAAACAAAATTACACTATTTAATAAATATCGAAGTTGTTGATAATTTCAAAACGTTTTTCTTGGCAGATAAACAAACATCGACGGTTTTTCAGCGAAATTCTCGTGTTTATGATCGATGATTACTTTGGGAATATGTAAACATATGCCATGGTGCCGCATGCCGATTCTGTGGAGGAACACGTTTTTACGCAGTCACCTGGCACAGTTTTGCTGGACACCCCATAGGGCATATCGTTGAAAAGGTATGGACACCACAAGCCTAGTTCTCGGCCTTTTGGCAGGGATCAAAGTGTAGTATCTGTTCCGATGGATACTGCACCCTGTAGACTGGTATTTTCTTAGCCTTCGAGTCTTGATTTACGCCGGTTTATGGGACTGTCCTGTGTAGTTCTAGGAAGTCCACCCTCCCAGGTTTTGCCTCCCCTCTTTGGGGAGAAGTAAGTTAATTGCTTACTGCCTGAGGCGCCCATACCGGGGAATGCCGACGGGGCTGCCCAGGCAATTTTTAATGGCCAGAGTGCTCACCTCTCGGGCGCTGGCTTTTCAACCCCCACTTACCCGATCCGACCTTGGGTCACATCTTACTTGTGGGAGTAAGATAATTGGCCATGTGCCTAACTCCTGCAGAGAAGTAAATAAATATATTTTGGCCGGGATCAAAGTGTAGTATCTGTTCCGATGGATACTGCACCCCATAGACCGGTATCGTCTTGGCCTTCGGGGCTTGATGCCGCCGGTCTGTGAGTCTGTCCTGTGCAGTTCTATGAGGTCCACCCTCTTAGGCTTTGCCTTCTCACCCTTTGAGAAGGGGTTAGTTTATTGCTAACCGCCTGAGGCACCCGTACCGGGGAATGCCGACGGGGTTACCCGGGTAATTTTTAAGGGTCATAGGTGCTCTTCCTCTAGGGTGCTGACTTATCAAATCCCACTTTCCGACCTTGTGTCACATCTTACTGCTGTGGAAGGTGGATAAATAACCTGTCATATTTTGAAATACGATTCCTTCACATAGCTGTTTTGTATCGGAATGAACATTCGTTATCGTAGTTTAGAGTGCAACAGTTTGCATATACGTTGATTTCGAGAATTAGATAATTATTCTAAGAACATTTAAAAAGGTGATTTTATTGTTTATGTTTAATACGTGTGTAAATGTACGATTTACGTCTACTGATTTCTTTTATTTTTGGTAAGAATTAAAATGACATAAAGGAATCGTATCTAAATTCGTGGTTTGTACATACGATTAAATATTTTGTGTTCTAGTTTAGACATGTAGAAATTACTAAGCGTTATACCTAACACATAACCTATGTCAGGACCGGCGGGACAGTTATAAAATTGGGGGGGGGGGCTCTCCTAAAAAGTGGGGGGGGGCAGGTTAAACACATGCATATATAACTTCATTATTGATGACCGTAAAGTGTGTGTGGGGGGGGAGTCAAAAAGTGGGAAGGGGCTTAAGCCTTACTCCCCCCCGATGCCGCCGTCTAAGCTCGGAACCCGAAAACTAATAATGAACTTAATGCTGATCAAACAGAAAATATGCAGACAATATGTAATGATATATATATATAATAAATATTTGTTTTGTTTATTATCTATGTACGTATACGTTTCGTCCTTTATAATCGGGACTCATCAACATAGAGACATGAGTATTCACTACTGGTCATGCGATTCGAAACACCGGATTCCGAGTATTTTTACCACTCAAATCCCGACGTCTAGAACCACTCGACCAACGCTGAATAGCGAATAAACAGTGATAATTTTAACACTTTATCCGGCGGCTTGACGTCATAAGAGCGTTCGACTTAATGAAAGGAATGATGCATTCATAGCTAGCGACGTCATGCCGTGTTAATCCTACACTTACAGTGCCCATCTAGACGGGTTTTCTAGGAGCTACAAATAATAAATATTTGTTTTGTTTATTATCTATGTACGTCTACGTTTCGTCCTTTATAATCGGGACTCATCAACATAGAGATATGACTATTCACTACTGGTCTTGCGATTCAAAACCCCGGATTCCGAGTATGTTTTCAACTCAAATAAGGACATATAGAACCACTCGACCAACGCTGAATAGCGAATAAACAGTGATAATTTTAACACTTTATCCGGCGGCTTGATGCCATAAGAGCGTTCGACTTAATGAAAGGAATGATGCATTTATAGCTAGCGACGTCATGCCGTGTTAATCCTACACTTACAGTGCCCATCTAGACGGGTTTTCTAGGAGCTACAAATAATAAATATTTGTTTTGTTTATTATCTATGTCGTATACGTTTCGTCCTTTATAATCGGGACTCATCAGCATAGAGATATGACTATTCACTACTGGTCATACGATTCGATATACATATATGTACGCGCACATGCGCGAACACATGCGAAGAAACATAAAACTGTTAAAAATAAAAACATTTTTCAAATAGAAAATATATCTGAAGAGAGCCGCACAAAACTTGAAACGCGTAATAAAATCATTAAAATTATAAAATAATAAATTAACAAACAAGTGTTGCAAAATGTTTTTTTTTACAAATGTTGGTAGCCTCACTTATTCACACACACACACACACATACACACACACACACACACACATATATATATATATATATATATATATATACTTCTTTGTAAAATGGTAGGAAAAATCCCAGCAGAGTGCTCGATTAATTAAGAATTAAAGTTAAAAATTAAGAGCATAATATTTATTTATTCTGGTACAGAAAAATTAGTACAACATTCGTACCGTCGGTTTCAAGCACGGAAGGTCTTACCCATCCGGCTCTCTTCAGCTTCAGAAGCTGAAGAGAGCCGGATGGGTAAGACCTTCCGTGCTTGAAACCGACGGTACGAATGTTGTACTAATTTTTCTGTACCAGAATAAATAAATATATATATATATATATATATATATATATATATATATATATATATATATATATATTATATAAAATTTGAAAACCAAACCGGATGCAATATAAAATGAATAAAATCATTTCTTTATATATTTTTTAATAAAGACTTTCGATAAATATATTATTTTCAAACAAGACTAAATCTCCTTGTTCTTTCTTTATTTTGTTGGTATTAAACTAAGGTGGGCGACAAGTTGGAAAAGACGACAGTTTTAAGTAAGACCAGCGACCAGGCGATGTTCAACACTGGTTGGCGCTTGTTTGAAGGAAATTGATCGTATCTTAAGAAGCATCAAGTTGTATGAATATTTACATTAAAATTTGAAAACTAACACGGGATGTAATATAAAATTAATAAAATAATTTTTTAAGAAGACTTTCGATAAATATATCCTTTTTAAAGCAATACTTTTTCCTCTTTTGTTTACTTAATTTTGTTAGTATTACCCCCAGGGTGGGCGAACACAAAAATATCTATGTCAAGGTGTTACAGACGACAGTTTAAAGTAAAGTTGTTAAATGCATCAATGATATTTTCGACCTTCAAAAATTAATTATTCAAAGTTTAGAATGCAGATAAATTTTATTAATGGATAAGTAAACAACCATATAAATATATATATATATATGTATATATATATACATATATATATATATATATATATATAAATATATGTATATATATACATATATATACACATATATATATACATATATATACATATATATATATATATATATATACACACACACACACACACACACACACATATATATATATATATATATATATATATATATATATATATATATATATATATATATAGCTTCGATTGCCTTGCGCAAAAGAGAGACCCCCACAATTTTTCTATTGACAAAAATCATCGGTACACAAAATCAAGGTTATTAATGGACGCGTATTCATTTCACCGGTGTTTGAACAAGCACGATTGCTATATGTGCATCGGGTTGAAATGGATAGAAATATATAGAGATATGAACAGGTGATATATAGAAATATAGATCGAAACCGTTTCCGACACCAAAAACCTCGTATCACGCAAATAGGCACTTCTAAAAAAAATAACGACCATTTCGTCATCGCTATATAATCAAAGTATTAATAATTTCAAAGCGTTTGTCTCATACACATAATGAATCGTCAGAAATGCAGAAAAAATCGACTTACTATTGTACATTTTCACAAAACATCCGTATCCTTGAAGATTCGTGCTAAATAAACTTTAACAATCGACTATTTTTGAGTTTTTACTACAGAACAAAAATATATGCATACTACAGGGTGGGCCAAAATAAGGGTCCTATCTTTAAATTTGAATAACTTCCACAAAATAAAAGTTAAACTCACCAAACTTTATGTGTGTGTAGACTGACCCTTCCGAGATTTTTTGAAATAAACAAAACAAATTTTAGCCGAAAAACACTTCTTAAAACTTACAAAAACTAAAGTATTGTTTTTTACACTGTTTTGAGTTTTTTTAAGCAAAAATAATGTTTTCTAAATGAGGGTACGTTCCTTAGGGCTAATACGGTTCATGCTTGCTTCGGAAGGTGTCCTTTACTTATTCTAAAAAAAAATTTTTTTAAATCAATAAATAAAAAAGTTATGAATTTTTAAAAATAGGACCCTTATTTTTGCCCACCCTATATATATATCAAGTGGTGTCAGTTTGCTTTAAGCATTGTTGGTATTGTAAACAAATATTACATCGTGTTAGACGTCAAATATAAGACCATAAAAATCTATAGATTGAACAATAAAAACAAACACTACAACTACTAACAGATATAGCGGCTTTTGAACAACACAACTAAAGATTGTGCGTCTTTTTCTTTGAAATGCCTGAGTTTTCGAAATGACATATTCATAGAGTTATGACATGCATAACAACATGCCGTATGAACTTTAATCGTAGTGGCTTTTAGATGATACCAGATTTACATCCTCCACAAATAAAAAGAGGCTGAAGAGTCAAAATTCGATACTCGTTTTCTACTCGTATTTAAAGAACATGAAAAACGTAGTCGAACTATTTTATTTACTTATTTATTTTACCAATGAGTCACCACTTATGAAGGCAAAAAGCCACTCGGGGATGAGACGGTATGGTTTTCAGTTTAAAGATTAATAATCTTAATAGAGTACTAACAATTATTAATGGAATGAAAGTAAGTTTGATTACTTATGTGATGGTTTTCCTTGTTTTCTTGGCTAGGAGCAAAGCGTAGTATCCGTTTGGATGCGACACTTCATGTGTTCTGTCCTCGATTCGTGAAGACTACATATGCTTTTTTAAAACTTCATTTTACTTCATTTGGTCAAACAGAAAATTCTTTAAAAAAAAAAAAAAATTAATTAAAAAAAAAAATTTTTTTTACTCGTTCCAAATCTTAAAAAATTTTTTTCCTTTATTTAAAAGAAAAATTATTTTTAATCTTTTTGTATACTTTTGGACAAGAGAACAAAAATTACTTAAAAAAAAAAAAATTAATTAAAAAAAAAATTTTTTTTTACGCGTTCCAAATCTGAAAAAAATGTTTTCCTTTATTTAAAAGAAAAATTATTTTTAATCTTTTTGTATACTTTTGGATAAAAGAATAAAAATTACTTAAAAAAAAACCCAAAAAAATTAAATACAGTAAAATAATATAAAAACTTTATTTGCTGCGAAGTGATAGAATCTCCCCTCACAAACTGAATCGTTTTAAATACTATAAAGGCCTCGGTTCAATTATGAGAGTAAGGGTGCCTTAGCAGGGAGTCTATTCTGAAGCAAGGGTTTCTCAATCGCTGACCACACTTCTCCTGCACCTCGAATCTAATAGCAAGGAGAAGTCCAAGAAAACTAGATAAGCAGAGAGACCTCCCAAATACAGCACCTGGTATTCCCAAATGGTCACCCATTTAGTACTGACCAGACTCAACGTCGCTTCACTTTGGTTATCCAACGGGAACTGGTGTGTCAATGTGATTATGCCATATATAAAGACGTAACGAAAAAACTGACCCTGTATCTAAGCCTGCCCTCGTGGGAAGGCAAATAAATAGAGATTGTCAGTGGAAAGGAGTAGAACCTTATAAAATAGTTAGAAATAATTAATGGAATAAACTGTTTGATTACTGAGAATGTGTTTGCATTGGATATTAAGGCGATCGTGTTGTAATCTGAAGGAAAGCAGCTTCGTGGTAATGTGTTCCACATACTGAAAGCCCTCGTGACGGAGCTCTGTTAGTGGCAATTGTGCCTGACGCTAGTCACGGGGAAGAAGAAAGGAAAGTGTTATTGCTGTAAATGTCTTATATAGAAGATCCTAGAGATTAGTGCTCACGTCATCAAAAGATGGAAGTTTTATAGCCATTTCGAATGACTTAAAAACGTGAGACATTTTGAAGTTATAAAAGATACTATTAAGATCTTTCATAACTGAGAACTCTCATTTGCTTTCATAGATAAATGTTTGTAAGGATTGATTTTTCCTTTCGTACAATACAATCTGTAAAACTAACATAATCGCTCGCAACAGTTTTTATTATTATTATCTCTCGTCGCTCTCTGATGTTTCTGGTCGACTACTGACAAATATGGCGGCTTGTGAACAAAAAAACTAAAGGTTGTGCGTCCTTTTCTTTGAAATGCTGGAGATTTCAAAATTAAATATTCATAGAGTTATGACATGCATAACTACATGCCATATGACCTATCAGCATTAATTGATGCATATATATATATATATATATATATATATATATATATATATATATATATAGTCTGAAATATACGTAGCCAAGCGTGTACGTCTTTATGACATATAGTCAGTCAGAAATGGCGTTTTTAGACTTGTGTGGTCGCCGTCAAGCTTTTGAAACTGTTTTTCTTTCATAAACGCTTTTAATAACTAAACACAAAAAAAGAATTTGCTTACGTAGATATAATTTGCTTATACTTAATTCGTCTTCTCGAAACCTTTGGATTGTATATCTTTATATATATATATATATATATATATATATATATATATATATATATATATATATATATATATATATATATATTCCATGATAAATGCCAGTATACTGAAATCATATGCCCTTAATAGGGTTAAGATGAAAATTCATATACACTAAATGTACAAAAGCAAGGAAATTCCCAAATTTTTACACTTTTATTGTCATTAAGGGTATGCGAGCACAACAGGGCTATGTATTTTACTGGTAGGAACTTTTCTTCAGCGCACCTCACACACTTCATCCACTCGTGCATAGAGATTTATACTGTAGTG
Source organism: Sepiola atlantica (assembly GCA_963556195.1). Taxonomy (NCBI): domain Eukaryota; kingdom Metazoa; phylum Mollusca; class Cephalopoda; order Sepiida; family Sepiolidae; genus Sepiola; species Sepiola atlantica. The sequence continues at coordinate 8,463,025 of OY744553.1, forward strand.
ATGTGATAATGAAATGGTTTGGCTGATATGTAGTCATACCCTTAATGACAATAAAAGTGTAAAAATTTGGGAATTTCCTTGCTTTTGTACATTCAGTGTATATGAATTTTCATCTTAACTCTATTAAGGGCACATGATTTCAGTATACTGGCATTTTTCATGGAATGTCATTACTTTTGTAAAGACTATGCCTCAATACAATGGCTTCTCATAAGGTTTTTTGAATTTTCTGGAAAACTAAGGTATATGGTAAACTGAAATTAAAATGCCATCAACTTGACCCTAGAACCTCTATCTCTGCCAAAAATCAGCTGAATCCATCAAATAGTTAATAGGATACAGGGTTGCACATACGTACGTACGTACACACGGATAACATGGTTTTCTTGATGAAAGTCTATTAAGGGAGAAGAGCGCTCTCGCGCCTCCCTTGATAACTATAAGAATGCCCGCTTGCTAAACTTTATGTCTAGAATTCTTATTCTTATTTGGATCAAAATCCAATACATGATTTTGATTTTATAGAAAGGTTTTAAAATGCAAGGCTTAAGCTTAGGAGGTCTTAAGGAGAAAGTGAAATTGACGGAATCGTGCTTCTTTCTCCGCGGCTTTCTTCCTATATATTTAAGTAGAATAATATCGGTTCCAAAAACAGGTAAAATTAATTCCCCGGACAGAAGAGTTTTGCACCACTTTTATGTCCCCTTACAAAGAGAAAAATCAAGATATAATGAAACTAAATCATTCGTTTACTATTTTTACTCTAATTTTGATCAAAATCCATGACATGATTTTGATTCTAGAAAATGTCTATAATTTCAAGCTTAAGCTTAAGGGATCTTAAGAAATAGAAATTCAGGGAATTTTACTTAAATTAGTGTCGAATGACTATAGGATCAAATCTGATACAAATCTGGAATTTCTAAATTTTCAAATTGCAAGTTGTGCTTATATTATGTCCGTAAAAACCCTCTAAAATTCTCCAAAGAAAATGAAATTTGGGGAATATTTATTACTTAATATTTTATACATATTTTTTTTAATTTTACAAAAATCAAATTAAATATGAATTTTTACACCCTTTTTACCCCCTTTTCGATAACACTCAATTAAACAAAACATAGCCCACATTACGACCCCTTATACCTATCAGCTGTGTTTGCAAATTCATAATGATTGCTAATTAGTTCAGGAGTGAACCCTATACATAGAAATTATAAACATACACACTAAGTTTATATAAATAGAAATACGGAAATACTCTGTCAGTTTGTATGCCTGCCCCTTTGTCTATTTGTTAATTACTTCTATGTCCTTAGACCTAGTAACTTGACATTTGGTAGAAAAGAAATGCTATCCGAACTATGGGGATCATACGCATATGTTTTCTTCAAGGTAGAAAGAGGCATTAAACATCTTTGTTTTAATGTATTGAGGAGGGAGGGTCTACTCTCTGGCAATTATTAAAGATTCCGACGGTGCTTCTTATTATTCCAGCCATATTTTAGCTGGAATGTGACGCAAATATGAGGATAAAATGCATGATATGTGATAAAGTGAAATGCTTCTGCGTAGCTTAATTGACATAAATATATTTTCATAACTTACGATATATATATATATACATGTGTATATGTATGTTTATATGTATGTATGCATGTATATATATGTATGTATGAATGTATGTATATATATATATGTATGTATATATATGTATGTATGTATGTATATATATGTATGTATGTATATATGTATGTATGTATATATATATATGTATGTATGAATGTATGTATGTATGTATGTATGTATGAATGTATGTATGAATGTATGTATATGTATGTATGTATGAATGTATGTATGTATGTATATATATATATGTATATATATATGTATGTAAGTATGTATATATGTATGTATGTATGTATGTATGTATGAATGTATGTATGTATGCCTGTATGTACGAATGTATGTGTCTGTCTTTATATATATATATATATTTATTTATCTACCTCCCACAGCGGTAAGATGTGACACAAAGTCGGAAAGTGGGATTTGAAAAACCAGTGCCCGAGAATTTTAGCACTCTGGCCTACAAAAAATGCCTGGCAGCCTCGTCGGCATTCCCCGGTAGGGGCGCCTTAGGCGATTAGCAATAACTAACTCCTTCTCAAAGGATGAGAACGCAAAACCTGGGAGGGTTGACCTCCTAGAACTGCACAGGACAGACCCATACACCGGCGGAAATCAAGCCCCGAAGGCCAAGACAATACCGGTCTATAATGTGCAGTATCCATCGGAACAGATACTACACTTTCTTCGTAGCCAAAAGGCCGAGAAAGAATATGTATATATATATATATATATATATATATATATATGTGTGTGTGTGTGTGTATGTTTGTTTATGTATACAGGTCTATAAGTTACTGGCTTTCATTGTATCGTTAAATATGCATAACAACATCTGTTTGTATTAACCATCTATTTTGTCAAAAACGAGAGATTTTACCGGTTTCGTTCGGATCATAAAACGTTTTCAGAAAAAGAGAATATATTAAAATTTATTGAATAACGGCAAAACATAGGAGAAAAAGAAAACAAAGAAAACGCACAACGGGATGTTTCTGCCACTTATTTAAGAATAAAAAAAAAGAAGAACGAATTCATACAAACGCCTGCGGTAAAGACGTTAAAATGGGAAAAAAGGAGAGAAAGAAAAGAAAAAAAGAAGAAAAAAGAAAAATACATTGAAAAATATGGATGAAAATTAATAGCAATTTTAACCGTGATCGGAGTCTGTAGTGTAGTGGCGAGATATATTGCTTTGTTCTAGTGCGGTTTTAGCCAGGTGTTTGCTTATGGAATAAGTTCTGAGTTGTATGTTAGATGGTGATGAGAGAGGTATTACAGCGCTTTCGATGCATTTGCGGCGTGCGAGAGAGTATTCGTTCTCCAGGAGGGTGCAGTTTGCGAAGTAAAATGTCGGTAAAAGTGGAATACGTGAAAGTACTTTTAAAACAAGCAAAGGGATACAACATTGTGGTGATAGGATGAAGGAAAAAGCTTGCTAAACACCGCGGAACCTATTAGGTAAGAGACTCATTTTTTCACCCTATTCAAGGGGAAAAGACTTTTGGTTTGAGCACCAGCTCAGACGTGGGAACAATACTCCATGCAATGCCAATAATTGGCTTTATAGAGATATGTGATACTGGAAGCTGTGAAAGGTGTTTTGAACTAGTAGAAGGAGCTCACATTGTTTACAGCAGACTTGGCAGTATCTTCTGTGTATTTATTCCAATCTTCATCTGGATGTTGTGGACTACAGATGCCGAAAGAACGTAGGAAGGAACTGATTATCATACCTGTTTTTATTTTGTTGTTATGCTTTGAATCAAAATGATATATAGTAATTTTTTGTGTGTGGTTTTGCAGTGCACTCGAAAAGAATTGCTTATGGTTGGAGTTTATTTAAAGTATTACCAAAAATGGTATATAGTTATTTTTCTCTGTTGCATAGGTAAAACTTATGAATGGTTCGACTATATTTAATTTGCTTTTGAGATTTTCGATTTGTGAAGTATTTGTAAAGTAGCAACTTGTCTTCAATTAATCATTTACAATAGGTTTCGATTTTTACACTGGATAATCAAAATAGAGTTTATTTGCCATCAAACAGAAAACAATTTAGCTTGAGAGAACTGTCTTATTCAAAAGTTGTAAATAATTGCTACACTGATATATATCATCATCATCATCATCATCATCATCATCATCATCATCATCACCACCACCACCACCCCCATCCCCATCATCATCATCATCATCATCATCATCATCATCATCATCATCATCACCACTACCACCACCACCCCCATCATCATCATCACCACTACCACCACCACCCCCATCATCATCATAACCACTACCACCACCACCACCCCCATCATCATCATCACCACTACCACCACCACCCCCATCATCATCATCACCACCACTACCACCACCCCCATCATCATCATCATCATCACCACCACCACCACCCCCATCATCATCATCATCATCATCATCATCATCATCACCACCACTACCATATTCGTTTTAATGCATGTTTTACAAGCTGGCATGTGTTGGGCGGCTTTTAAATGAACCTATCGCTCTCCAGGTCTTTATGTATTCCTCTTTCTCCCAGGTCCCTCTTTATAACTTACTCTCATGTTTTTTTTCTTGACTATATCCTGCAAACTGACCCTGCTACCTCAACTCTTTTACATCAACTAACCCAATAACTCTCAGCAGTCATTTCAACTTGACCATAACACTCGAAGTTTATTCTTCTGAAACATCCCCCTATACTGTACGGATTTATTCTTCTTCCGAGGTCATCAGATCTAAGTCTGTGAAAGTTTGTGAAAGAAAAATGAGCATGTCGTCAGTATCTCTAAAGTATTTAGTAAATTTAAATGAGCCCGATACTAGGTATTCCAAGAATACGAAGGCAAGTGATGGGGTTACCCATAAAGAGTCCGAAGTTTTGCTTGAAGAAATTATTGCAAAATTGCAAATGAGTTATGTCACTGATGGGACTCTATTATAGAGTTTGGAAGGAAACGGTAAGTTAACGGGGGCATAAGTATATAGTGTAAAATATTTTCTTAAGTGTACATGAAGTAAATTAAAGAATTTCTTAATGGGGGCATTAGTATATAAAGTAAACGATTTTTTAGGTATACATGAAGTAAATTTAAGTATTTCTTAAGGGGGACATTAGTATATAAAGTAAAGGATTTTCTTTAGTGTACATGAAGTAAATTAAAGCATTTCTTAATGGGGACATTAGTATATAAAGTAAAGGATTTTCTTTAGTGTACATGAAGTAAATTAAAGCATTTCTTAATGGGGACATTAGTATATAAAGTAAAGGATTTTCTTTAGTGTACATGAAGTAAATTAAAGCATTTCTTAATGGGGACATTAGTATATAAAGTAAAGGATTTTCTTTAGTGTACATGAAGTAAATTAAAGCATTTCTTAATGGGGACATTAGTATATAAAGTAAAGGATTTTCTTTAGTGTACATGAAGTAAATTAAAGCATTTCTTAATGGGGACATTAGTATATAAAGTAAAGGATTTTCTTAAGTGTACATGAAGTAAATTAAAGCATTTCTTAATGGGGACATTAGTATATAAAGTAAAGGATTTTCTTAAGTGTACATGAAGTAAATTAAAGCATTTCTTAAAAGTGACATTGGTATATCAAGTTACTGATTTTGTTAGATGTACATAAAGTAACTTAAAGTATTTCTTAATAAAGACATTGGTACATGAAGTAAGTGATGTTCTTAGGGGTACATGAAGTAAATTAAACCATTTATTAATGGGGACATTGGTATATAAATTTAATGATTATTTTAAGGTGTACATGAACTAAATTAAATCATTTCTTAATGAGGACAGTGTGTATATAAAGAAAGTAATTTTTTAGGTGTACATGAACTAAATTAAAGCATTTCTTTATGGGGACATTGGTATATAAAGATAGTAAATTTTTAGGTGTACATGAACTAAATTAAAGCATTTCTTAATGGGGACATTGGTATATAAAGATAGTTATTTTTTAGGTGTACATGAACTAAATTAAAGCATTTCTTAATGTGGACATTGGTATATAAAGATAGTAAATTTTTAGGTGTACATGAACTAAATTAAAGCATTTCTTAATGGGGACATTGGTATATAAAGATAGTAATTTTTTAGGTGTACATGAACTAAATTAAAGCATTTCTTTATGGGGACATTGGTATATAAAGATAGTAATTTTTTAGGTGTACATGAACTAAATTAAAGCATTTCTTAATGGGGACATTGGTATATAAAGATAGTAATTTTTTAGGTGTACATGAACTAAATTAAAGCATTTCTTTATGGGGACATTGGTATATAAAGATAGTTATTTTTTAGGTGTACATGAACTAAATTAAAGCATTTCTTAATGGGGACATTGGTATATAAAGATAGTAATTTTTTAGGTGTACATGAACTAAATTAAAGCATTTCTTTATGGGGACATTGGTATATAAAGATAGTAATTTTTTAGGTGTACATGAACTAAATTAAAGCATTTCTTAATGGGGACATTGGTATATAAAGATAGTAATTTTTTAGGTGTACATGAACTAAATTAAAGCATTTATTAATGGGGACATTGGTATATAAAGATAGTAATTTTTTAGGTGTACATGAACTAAATTAAAGCATTTCTTAATGGGGACATTGGTATATAAAGATAGTAATTTTTTAGGTGTACATGAACTAAATTAAAGCATTTATTAATGGCGACATTGGTATATAAAGATAGTAATTTTTTAGGTGTACATGAACTAAATTAAAGCATTTCTTTATGGGGACATTGGTATATAAAGATAGTAATTTTTTAGGTGTACATGAACTAAATTAAAGCATTTCTTAATGGGGACATTGGTATATAAAGATAGTAATTTTTTAGGTGTACATGAACTAAATTAAAGCATTTCTTAATGGGGACATTGGTATATAAAGATAGTAATTTTTTAGGTGTACATGAACTAAATTAAAGCATTTCTTAATGGGGACATTGGTATATAAAGATAGTAATTTTTTAGGTGTACATGAACTAAATTAAAGCATTTATTAATGGCGACATTGGTATATAAAGATAGTTATTTTTTAGGTGTACATGAACTAAATTAAAGCATTTATTAATGGCGACATTGGTATATAAAGATAGTAATTTTTTAGGTGTACGGGAACTAAATTAAAACATTTATTAATGGGGACAAATCTATATATTAAGATAGTAATTTTTTAGGTGTACATGAACAAAATTAAAGCATTTCTTAATGGGGACATTGGTATATAAAGATAGTAATTTTTTAGGTGTACATGAATAAATTAAATCATTTCTTTATAAGGACATTGGTATAGAAAGATATTACGGCTTAACGGTGTATAGGTTTCTTTTGTGCATTTTTTAAAGATTTCGTTTTATAAGTTTACCGAGTTATTTATATGGGAGGTGTTGATGGTGCCAATTAGTGAGAAAATTATCTATGGCTCGTGCGATCATGTGTGCGATACTATAGATCATGAACCTGTGAATTTTAGGCCGCCGAGTTAAAACATTGGTCTCTCGCTAACGGGGCTATTGGCCTTGGCAACTAAAGGTTGAGATATAAACATTGGTATCTCGCTAACGGGGCTATTGGCCTTGGCAACTAAAGGTTGAGATAGAAACATTGGTATCTCGCTAACGGGGCTATTGGCCTTGGCAACTAAAGGTTGAGATAGAAACATTGGTATCTCGCTAACGGGGCTATTGGCCTTGGCAACTAAAGGTTGAGATAGAAACATTGGTATCTCGCTAACGGGGCTATTGGCCTTGGCAACTAAAGGTTGAGATAGAAACATTGGTATCTCGCTAACGGGGCTATTGGCCTTGGCAACTAAAGGTTGAGATAGAAACATTGGTATCTCGCTAACGGGGCTATTGGCCTTGGCAACTAAAGGTTGAGATAGAAACATTGGTATCTCGCTAACGGGGCTATTGGCCTTGGCAACTAAAGGTTGAGATAGAAACATTGGTATCTCGCTAACGGGGCTATTGGCCTTGGCAACTAAAGGTTGAGATAGAAACATTGGTATCTCGCTAACGGGGCTATTGGCCTTGGCAACTAAAGGTTGAGATAGAAACATTGGTATCTCGCTAACGGGGCTATTGGCCTTGGCAACTAAAGGTTGAGATAGAAACATTGGTATCTCGCTAACGGGGCTATTGGCCTTGGCAACTAAAGGTTGAGATAGAAACATTGGTATCTCGCTAACGGGGCTATTGGCCTTGGCAACTAAAGGTTGAGATAGAAACATTGGTATCTCGCTAACGGGGCTATTGGCCTTGGCAGCTAAAGGTTGAGATAAAAACATTGGTAAATCAACTCGTATTTATATAAAACAATTTAACGATAACAATTTGATTCCATCACAATTTTGAACGTCGTATTTTGTTAATGTGAAATTATTCTGACGTCGTAATAATGTCTTTGATATGTTTTTTTTTCTTTTCGACTTTTTCAAAAAGAAATTTTTTGGGGGGGGAAAATCTTTTTCTGTTTGGATAATAATAATGTTAGCGGCTATTTTCGTCAGATGTCCCAGATATTGGCGAAAAAAAAAACAACTTGTTGGACATAAAGACATTCTTGTCGGTTGCTATGTAAGATCTTTTCGTGTATGTCTCTCTGTCCATAGATATGGGTCTGTTCTCTTCATTTTATACCTATCGATCTACCCCCCCACACACTTCTTTCTCTCTCCCTCTTTCTACATTTTATATGAATCAGTCTCTCCTCTTCCCCCTCTCTCTCTATACCTCTATCTTTTCTTGCCTCACTCTTTCGAACTTTCTCTCTCCCTCTCCTTCTTTATTTTTCTCTCTTTATCTATCTCTCTCTCTCTCTCTCTCTCTCTCTCTCTCTCTCTGTTTCTCAATGTATATATATGGATTTGGTAGCTTCATTTTATATCTTTATATCCATCGATCGTTCGCCCTATACCTTTCTATTGCTCTTTCTTTCTCTCTACGTTATATATATATATATATATATATATATATATATATATATATATATTTATATATACATACATACATACATACATATATATATATATATAGTTTTTATTTTTATTTTATGTCAATCCCCTCCCTTATCTTCAATCTCTCCTACTCGTCTATCTCCTCATCCCCCCTCTCTCCCTCTGTCTGTCTGTCTGTCTGTCTGTCTGTCTGTCTCTCTCTCTCTCTCTCTCTCTCTCTCTCTCTCTCTCTATATATATATATATATATATATATATATATATATATATGTCAGTTCATATTATATTCAAATAACCATGGTTTTATTTTATTATTTTTATTTTTTCACATTTCCAAAAAACATAACATTTCTGTAAGATATATTTTTACGGTCCGTTTCATTTGTCTTGTGCCAAACAACATTTTTATGTCAATATTGTTCTTGGATTAAAATGTCTCAAAAAAACCTACACTATACGTGTGGTTCATTTTTGGCTGAAACCAAACAAAAACAAAGAAAAGAGCAAACTCACACGCGGGGGAACCCACTAATACGCCATTTTGAATTTTTCGTTCAAAACAAGTACATCCTAAAAGATTGTGTGGACATTTATAAATTGTAATTCAGTAATATTTCTTAAAATAGTTAATAAGTTCTATAATTTATTTATAAAAATACTAATTCACTTTAGGGTAATTTTTTTACTTTCTAAAAATTACATCAATTAGCCTTCAGATGTCTTGTTATGTCATTT
>OY744553.1:8477389-8504889 GCA_963556195.1 Sepiola atlantica
ACATCTACAGAAACTAATACAATACATGTACTATATATATATATATATATATATATATATATATATATATATATATATATATATATATATATATATATATATATATATATATAGGGAGAGAGAGCGAGAGAGAGACGTGGGTATAATTAGAGAATATATTAGTATAAAATATACCCATAACAAGTAAGCTACACATAAACGTTTGTGGTTCATTCCGCATGGAAAATATCAGATTTGGTCTAATATAGCTTACTTGTCATAAGTATATGAACTTTTTAGTGAGATTTCTATAACCAAATATTATGCTTAATAAATGATAGAACTTTCTAAGTAGTTACAAATTACAAAATAACTTAGAGTGTAAAGGTCTTTAAATAGTACGGTTCATTCCAACGTATATATCTTGTACAAGTGATATAACTTGGTAAGTAGTTATAAATAACAAAATAACTTAGAATGTAAAGGTCTTTAAATAGCATGGTTTATTCCAACGTATATATCTTGTACAAGTGATATAACTTTGTAAATAGTTATAAATAACAAAATAACTTAGAGTGTAAAGGTCTTAAAATAGTACGGTTTATTCCAACGTATATATCTTGTACAAGTGATATAACTTTGTAAATAGTTATAAATAACAAAATAACTTAGAATCTAAAAGTCTTAAAATAGTACGATTTATTCCAACGTATATATCTTGTACAAGTGATATAACTTGGTAAGTAGTTATGAATAACAAAATAACCCAGAATGTAAATGTCTTAAAATAGCATGGTTTATTCCAACGTATATATCTTGTACAAGTGATATAACTTGGTAAATAGTTACAAATTACAAAATAACTTAGAGTGTAAAGGTCTTAAAATAGTACGGTTTATTCCAACGTATATATCTTGTACAAGTGATATAACTTGGTAAGTAGTTATAAATAACAAAATAACCCAGAGTGTAAAGGTCTTAAAATAGTACGGTTTATTCCAACGTATATATCTTGTACAAGTGATATAACTTGGTAAGTAGTTATAAATAACAAAATAACCCAGAGTGTAAAGGTCTTAAAATAGTACGGTTTATTCGAACGTATATATCTTGTACAAGTGATATAACTTGGTAAGTAGTTACAAATAACAAAATAACTTAGAGTGTAAAGGTCTTAAAATAATATGGTTTATTCCAACGTATATATCTTGTACAAGTGATATAACTTGGTAAGTAGTTACAAATAACAAAATAACTTAGAGTGTAAAGGTCTTAAAATAGTACGGTTTATTCGAACGTATATATCTTGTACAAGTGATATAACTTGGTAAATAGTTACAAATTACAAAATAACTTAGAGTGTAAAGGTCTTTAAATAGTACGGTTCATTCCAACGTATATATCCACGGTCGGGTCGGGAAAGTGGGGTTTAAACATTGCCTGGGCAGCCCCGTCGGCATTCCCCGGTAGGAGTGCCTCAGACAGTAAGCAATTAACTTACTCCTCCCCAAAGAGGGGAGACGAAACCTGGGAGGGTGGACCTCCTAGAACTGCACAGGACAGACCCAAAGGCCAAGACAATACCAGTCTATGGGGTACAGTATCCATCGGAACAGATACTACACTTTGAACTTAGCCCAAGAGTGTAAAAGTCTTAAAATAGTACGGTTTATTCCAACGTATATATCTTGTACAAACAATAGTAACTACAGGTAATCCAATAGGATTTAACAGAATACAATCGAATCCCCCATACTAATGATCGCAGTCGTATTTATTGTTCAAACTAGTTCACTAATCTAGTGACTGACAGGAGTCCGGTATCCGATCAGAACAATAAATATAATAGCTCTATTTGATATTGAACATTATTATATCAAAACCCAGGATCAAATCATTTGTATGAATGAAATGTTATACTCAGTATATTTCTATATTTCTATATAAGAATAGAATAATATATACAATTATAGAATAATAAATGTTATGAATCTTATCTTCTATTACTTATAGAAAGGAGAGTAGAAAGTGACTAACTTGGGGTTACTTTCGGCAGCCTCGTGAATTTCGCTTCCCTTATTTTGTCCGTTAGTCCTCACTTTCCATGACCGATGTTTCTGACAAAGGGGGGAAAATTGCTCTTTTCTGGATTGCAATCTATCCATCTAACACTTATCATTGGCTAGTTTTTGACCTTTTAGTAGTAGTATTTCTAGCTTTTTACATCAATTGGCTTCATGCCTTGTCTAGAGCAATTTAAATTATATATATATATATATATATATATATATATATATATATATATATATATATATATGATGTTTTTAGAGGCTTACCAAAGCATTCCGTTCATGAGCCCACTCAACAGCACAAAAGATTTTTTAATTAAAAAATTATTTATTTAACATTTTCTTCAAATTAAAGAGTTTTTTTTACCTACACGTGTTTCACTACCAAGTAGGTCCTTGCTTGGCAGATCATCAGGGAAATTAAGTACCTTGAATAAGAAATTACAACAACCAGCAATACACAATGTGGTGTTGCTTTAATTGATGTCACTTAAGAAGGGAAAAATATAAAATAAATTGAAAATAAAATAAAATAAAAAGTAAAAAGATAAAAACGAAAAAATAAAAGGGAAAAATAGAGAATATCTTAGAAGAATATCTCTTTCTCGCAAGATTTCCACAACATTGTTGCTACTAGGCCGAAACAGAAAAAAAATATTTTTAGTCCCCAAAACCAGCAAAAAACAGCCAAAAAAACAGCAAAAAACCCCCAGCTAACAGCCACCCAAATATATATATATATATATATATATATATATATATATATATATATATATATATATATATATATATATATATAGAGAGAGAGAGAGAGAGAGAGAGAGATAGAAGAAAAAAGAATGATAAATAATACGAAAGTTTTTCGGAATAATACGAAAAATTTTCGGAGTAACACAAAAAGTTTTCGGAATGATACGAAAGTTTTTCGGAATAATGCGAAAAGTTTTTCGGAATAACACGAAAAGTTTTTCGGAATAATACGAAAGGTTTTCGGAATAATACGAAAAGTTTTTCGGAATAACACGAAGCATTTTTCGGAATAATACGAAAGTTTTTCGGAATAACACGAAAATTTTTCGGAATAATACGAAAGTTTTTCGGAATAATACGAAAGTTTTTCGGAATAACACGAAAATTTTTCGGAATAATACGAAAGGTTTTCGGAATAATACGAAAGTTTTTCGGAATAACACGAAAAGTTTTTCGGAATAATACGAAAAGTTTTTCTTAATAACACGAAATTTTTTTGGAATAATACAAAAGTTTTTCGGAATAATACGAAAGTTTTTCGGAATAACACGAAAAGTTTTTCGGAATAATACGAAAGGTTTTCGGAATAATACGAAAAGTTTTTCGGAATAACACGAAGCATTTTTCGGAATAATACGAAAGTTTATCGGAATAATACGAAAGTTTTTCGGAATAACACGAAAAGTTTTTCGGAATAATACGAAAGGTTTTCGGAATAATACGAAAAGTTTTTCGGAATAACACGAAGCATTTTTCGGAATAACACGAAAGTTTTTCGGAATAACACGAAAGTTTTTCGGAATAATACGAAAGTTTTTCGGAATAACACGAAAATTTTTCGGAATAATACGAAAGGTTTTCGGAATAATACGAAAAGCTTTTCGGAATAATACGAAAAGTTTTTCGGAATAACACGAAGCATTTTTCGGAATAATACGAAAGTTTTTCGGAATAACACGAAAATTTTTCGGAATAATACGAAAGTTTTTCGGAATAATACGAAAGTTTTTCGGAATAACACGAAAATTTTTCGGAATAATACGAAAGGTTTTCGGAATAATACGAAAAGTTTTTCTGAATAACACGAAAATTTTTCGGAATAATACGAAAGTTTTTCGGAATAATACGAAAGTTTTTCGGAATAACACGAAAAGTTTTTCGGAATAACACGAAGCATTTTTCGGAATAATACGAAAGTTTTTCGGAATAATACGACAGTTTTTCGGAATAATCCGAAAGATTTTCGGAAGCGCCCAACAAGAGCTCGTCTCCTAAAATCGATAAAAAGTTCTTAATATTTTTCACAGATGCATGAATATTTGACAGTTTTTAACAACGTTTCAACATTTGACACTTTCATAATCGTTTTAACTTGGTTTTGCTTTCGGAAGCCTCGTAACTTTCGCTTCCCTTATTTTGCTAGGTAGTCCCCACTGTCCATGACCAATGTTTCTCACAAAGCGGGGGGGGGGAATTGCTGTATTCTAGGTCGCCATCTATCCATCTAACACTTATCATTGACTAGTTTTAAACCTTAAAGTAACTGTTTTAACTTCTTACAAAGCCACCATCCGCCCATACATGGAGTATTGTTGCCACATCTCGGCTGGTGCATCATCTACTAGTCTCCCCCTCCTTGACAAGGTCCAAAAAAGAGTCGCCAACCTAATAGCTCCCTCACTGTAAACCAAGCTCCAGTCCCTGTCCCATCGCCGCAATGTAGCTTCCTTGTGCTTGTTTTACAAATACTTCAATGGATTATGCTCCGATGAATTGGCTACTCTGGTGCCCCATCGACGTACATCTACTAGACCAACTCGACAATCAACTAGATCCCATCAATTCACTGTTGAGGTCCCCAGATGCCGGAGATATTTCTACTCAAATAGCTTCTTTCCTCGTGCTGCTGGCCTCTGGAACTCCCTCTCTGCCCCCTGTTTCCCCGACAGTACTGACATGCAGAAATTTAAAATTAATCATTAGACATCTCGTTGCACAGATCCCAGTTTAGGTTGACCCCCCCCCCCAACCTTCTCCCCTTTTATTTCTTTTCAGTAGCCCCTTACGTTTACAGTGGCCGCCTGCCTTGTTTGGGGTAAACTACGTTAAAAAGTGGTGTTATGCCTTGTCTAGAGCGATTTAAATTTATATATATATATATATATATATATATATATATATATACGTGTGATTACACTGTAACCTGTGTATAACCATGAGTATATGTACGTATGTTTCTATGTATATGTTATGTGCATGCATGTGTTCGTACTGGTGTTTGTGGGTGTGCGTACGTACGTATGTGTGTGTGTGTGTTTGTACGTGCGTGTATACGTTTGTATATGTGTTAGAGCCTGCATGTGTGTGTGGTCAGTATAGGAATATTTCGGCGCTTTTCAAAGGGACCCATTTTACATTTTACCTGACCCCCCTCCAACTGTATATCGGTCCGGTTTTGCGTGCATGGCGAAATCAAATCGCGGACCTGAACGCCTAACGACTTCCATCGACTCGCGACAGCATTAATTAGTGTCCTAGCTCCCACCCCCAGGTTCCCTTTTTTTCCCTCTCCGAGCCCTACCTGGATAACCAGATACTCCACACCCACTCGCAACCGAAATACCAAAGGTAAAGGTAGATTGAAGTAAATGTATATGCGCGTCAGTAAACGCAGAGGCAGGATCCATTGTCATTGAAGTTTCCGCCGAGTAATTTCAGAAGTGCCACATCGATCTCAAATGTATTTGTGTACGATGTGTGTGTGCGATGTGTGTGTGTGTGTGTGTGTGTGTGTGTGTTTATGTTTATGTTTGTATGTGTTTATGTATGTGTGTGAATTTATTTATATATTGACTAGCGGTATTCATCCGGTGTTGCCCGTATGGAGACAAATTGCTGGTTGATAGGTGTTCGCAGTTCTGCATAGAGCTACCGAAGGTATTTGTTAACCTGCAAGATTGAGGGTTTTTAACCCGCCGCCGAGAGCGACAGTGTTCAGCGGTCGATGCGAAGTTGGGGAACGTTTAGCCCAGAACCCACAAGGGGAATCAAAAGAAACGTTGCTATTTTTATCCATTGATTTGCCATTCCACACCACACACATATTGCAGAGAAAGAGATGACAGGAGGACGACGGAGCTTCCTAAATGTTTACCAGAACCCTATTCAAGCTCAGTCGAGCACCTACAATAGACATACTGAAAGAGTAATGAAAAACCGAGAACGTCTCTTCCAGTTCTAATTGGTTAACCCACGTTTTATCTCGAGTTACCAATCTTCGATGGACATTATTCAGCTTACTTGAGAATATTTTACAGAGAGAACCAGAGCTTCAAGCTCAGTCGAGCACCTACAATAGACATACTGAAAGAGTAATGAAAAACGGAGAACGTCTCTTCCAGTTCTAATTGGTTAACCCACGTTTTATCTCGAGTTACCAATCTTCGATGGACATTATTCAGCTTACTTGAGAATATTTTACAGAGAGAACCAGAGCTTCAAGCTCAGTCGAGCACCTACAATAGACATACTGAAAGAGTAATGAAAAACGGAGAACGTCTCTTCCAGTTCTAATTGGTTAACCCACGTTTTATCTCGAGTTACCAATCTTCGATGGACATTATTCAGCTTACTTGACTCTAATGCAGCTTGGTTTCAAACCTGTCCATCATGGGTGGCGTTGCCGAGAATTGGAGTTCCAGGTGGCATAGCTTTTACGCTACCATGTTGCCATCGCCTCTACCACTGCAAAGAAAGGGTTGCACGTTAGAAAGCACGAATGAAAGAAAAGGGGATTAATGAAAGTACGAACGAGAGGAAAGAAAGAAGAAAAGAAAGTAAAAACGAAGGAATAAAAAGAAAAGAGAAAGAAAAGGATACTATCAGAAAGAATGAAAGAAAAAAGGAGAAAATAACGAGGGAATTAAAAGAAAAGGAAAAGGAAAAAGATACTGTCAGAAAGAAAGAAAAAAAGAAAGAAAGAAAGAAAACCGAAAAGAAAATGATACTTTTAGAAATAAAGGAAAAAAGAATGATAGAAATAAAGAACGGATGAATAAAAAGAATAGAAAAAAAGGATACTATTTGAATAAAAAAAGAAAGAAAGAAGAAAAGAAAGAAAGAACGAGTGAATAAAAAGAAAAAAGAAAGAAAAGGATACTATCAGAAAGAAAGAGAAAGAGAAGAAAGGAAGGATGAGGGGATAAATAGAGGTCGTGGGGATGAGTAAGCTTTAAGCATGATAGATTCCAAGAATAATAATGTCACAACACTAGGGTCGACATTTCTAGGGTACTTATGACTCGCTACTTCCAAGTAAGCTGAATAATGTCCATCGAAGATTGGTAACTCGAGATAAAACATGGGTTAACCAATTAGAACTGGAAGAGACGTTCTCCGTTTTTCATTACTCTTTCAGTATGTCTATTGTAGGTGCTCGACTGAGCTTGAAGCTCTGGTTCTCTCTGTAAAATATTCTCAAGTAAGCTGAATAATGTCCATCGAAGATTGGTAACTCGAGATAAAACATGGGTTTACCAATTAGAACTGGAAGAGACGTTCTCCGTTTTTCATTACTCTTTCAGTATGTCTATTGTAGGTGCTCGACTGAGCTTGAAGCTCTGGTTCTCTCTGTAAAATATTCTCAAGTAAGCTGAATAATGTCCATCGAAGATTGGTAACTCGAGATAAAACATGGGTTAACCAATTAGAACTGGAAGAGACGTTCTCCGTTTTTCATTACTCTTTCAGTATGTCTATTGTAGGTGCTCGACTGAGCTTGAAGCTCTTGTTCTCTCTGTAAAATATTCTCAAGTAAGCTGAATAATGTCCATCGAAGATTGGTAACTCGAGATAAAACATGGGTTTACCAATTAGAACTGGAAGAGACGTTCTCCGTTTTTCATTACTCTTTCAGTATGTCTATTGTAGGTGCTCGACTGAGCTTGAAGCTCTGGTTCTCTCTGTAAAATATTCTCAAGTAAGCTGAATAATGTCCATCGAAGATTGGTAACTCGAGATAAAACGTGGGTTAACCAATTAGAACTGGAAGAGACGTTCTCCGTTTTTCATTACTCTTTCAGTATGTCTATTGTAGGTGCTCGACTGAGCTTGAACTCTGGTTCTCTCTGTAAAATATTCTCAAGTAAGCTGAATAATATCCATCGAAGATTGGTAACTCGAGATAAAACGTGGGTTAACCAATTAGAACTGGAAGAGACGTTCTCCGTTTTTCATTACTCTTTCAGTATGTCTATTGTAGGTGCTCGACTGAGCTTGAAGCTCTGGTTCTCTCTGTAAAATATTCTCAAGTAAGCTGAATAATGTCCATCGAAGATTGGTAACTCGAGATAAAACGTGGGTTAACCAATTAGAACTGGAAGGGACGTTCTCCGTTTTTCATTACTCTTTCAGTATGTCTATTGTAGGTGCTCGACTGAGCTTGAACTCTGGTTCTCTCTGTAAAATATTCTCAAGTAAGCTGAATAATGTCCATCGAAGATTGGTAACTCGAGATAAAACATGGGTTAACCAATTAGAACTGGAAGAGACGTTCTCCGTTTTTCATTACTCTTTCAGTATGTCTATTGTAGGTGCTCGACTGAGCTTGAACTCTGGTTCTCTCTGTAAAATATTCTCAAGTAAGCTGAATAATGTCCATCGAAGATTGGTAACTCGAGATAAAACGTGGGTTAACCAATTAGAACTGGAAGAGACGTTCTCCGTTTTTCATTACTCTTTAAGTATGTCTATTGTAGGTGCTCGACTGAGCTTGAAGCTCTGGTTCTCTCTGGAAAATATTCTCAGACATAACTCTCTTTCCTTCCCCTGTGTACATAAAATACAAACGAGTTTGCATGATCTGAGTTTCTTTGAAGAACTTCCCACATGTGATACACGTTTCCACGGAATATATTTTTTTTCTGCAGACTACATGGTTGTTTTATTTATTTATTTTTATTTGATTTTTAAAAACTTAATTCACTCGAAACAAGGCAAGATGCTACTGTAGACGAAGGGGCTATGGAGAATTAGGGTGTCAGTTTTTTGGGTCATCCTAAATTGGTAGCTGTGTAGCGAGAAGTACTTGAAGTACTTGTAAAACACGCACAAGGATGCACCATTGTGGCGATGGGACAGGTGGATAGTAAAGGAACTATTAGATTAGATGTTCTTTTTTGAACCTTGTTTAAGAGGAAGAGACTAGTGGATGCTGCACCAACCCAGATATGACACTAATACTCCATGCTTTTGTCACCATGACATTTGACAACCGGACAGACCCCATATACTTTTACACGCACACTCTCACTCTTCATTTCTTAATGTTTTTTCAAATTTTGGATTTTGGCTTTTCCACTGCCAACTTACCTATCTATGTAATTCCTCTGATAATAAGATTTTAATCTTTGAAAAGCCTTGGCTTAAGGAAGGAATAATAAACATGTTTTTACTGAGTACACCTTGCATTGAACAATCGAAGTTGAAATAAATATGCCATTCGTACATGTTTATCCCTCTTCTTTCATCTATCTTTATAATTGCTCTATCTCGTATATTGAGCTTAAACCATTTCACTATAGGTTCTATCTACTAAAAGCATACTTTTAGTTTCATATTTTATATATATATATATATATATATATATATACATATTATATATATATAATATATATATAAATATATTATATATATTATATATATAGTATATATATATATATATTATATATATATATATATATACATATTATATATATATATATAATATATATATAAATATATTATATATATTATATATATAGTATATATATATTATACATATATATATATATATATATATATATATATATATATATATATATATATATATATATATAAATTGGTTTGTTCATATTCTTTTAAAGAATCTTTTAAGAAATTTAGCATAAAATATAGGTATACGCCTAAAAGAACAGGATGCATAAACAATGACAAAATAAAAATCAAGACAGATTTTTCTCATCCTAAATATTATTTATTTGTATTTAATTTATATATACATTTTAATACGAATACTATAGTTTATGCTCTCTCTCTCTCCTTATATATATATATATATATATATATATAAGTGTGTGTGTGTCTTTGTATGCGTGTCTGCGTGTGTGTGTTTTATTTTACTTCAGAGTAAAGTCTCAGAAATCAAGAGGTCCCTTTAAACGTAAAGAAGTGAAGAACATTAATTGTTCTCGCTCCAATATACCAGTAAACTATGTTATATATATATATATATATATATATATATATATATATATATATATATATATATATATATATATATTTTTTGTGCTCTCTTGGTCTGACCGAATTCCTGGACAAGAATTCATCTAGTCTGGTGGAGTATCCAGCTTAGTACTGTTACTAGAGGAGAAGGGGCACCATTCATCGTATACGAGGGAATTTTATTTGGGTTTCTAATACTATGTTCTTTTGAATATTTTGTCACTGTTTACTTCGCGGATTAACTATCATAATGCCAGGTTGTCCTGACAAACCCGTGTCCAGAGAGACCGAAGACACTCGAAGGTCTTATCTAGTATGTAATCCAAACTCTGTGTGTTTTTTTTCTCTTCAATTTATCTTTTTTTTTTGGTGAGGATAAAGCATTTTATCGGATGCCAGATATCCATCTGCTTTTTCAGACCCTCCAGCCGAGAGATCTTTTTAAGATTCTAACCGTCACGTTCATTGCAATTGTTTATATCTCTCTCTTATATTATATTCACCGGGTATATTCGCCAGGTAAATCTTTGAAAATTCTTTTTCATTTGTCCGGTTGCTCCAATAATTACTGAAATGATGGAGATCTTCCTGAGATTCCAGTTTCTGTTTTCATCTTATACATAAGACCTTGGTATTTAGTTATGTTTTCCCTTTCAGCTCTGTTTATAAGAAAGCATCATTAGGTACGCTGACTTCAACTAGGGTTGCTACTTTCCCCCTCTTGTCCCATATTACTGTCAGGTTAAACAGTTCCGTTTTCTAGATATGTAGCTGTATTGATTTACTCCTCTCCAGGAGTTAGGCACAAGGCCAGTTTTATCTTACTCCCACAAGTAAGATGTGACCCAAGGTCGGGTCGGGAAAGTTGGGTTTGAAAAGCCAGCACCCGAGAGGTGAGAACTCGGACCATTAAGAATTTCCTGGGCAGCCCTGTCGGCATTCCCCGGTAGGGGCACCTCAGGCAGTAAGCAAACATCTTACTCCTCCCCAAAAGGGGGGAGGCGAAGCCTAGGAGGGTGGACCTCCTAGAACTGCACAGGACAGACCCATAGACCGACGTAAATCAATCTCCGAAGGCCAAGACAATACCAGTCTATGGGGTGCGGTATCCATCGGAACAGATACTACACTTTGATCTTAGTTAAAAGGCCAAGAAATGTGAGTCTAGATATGTAGCTGTAGAGATTGCATAGTCATAGTAGAGAGTGTATGACTTATTTCCAACTGTTATTTCGTGTATATGTTCCCAGGACTTGCTGCTACACTGGATATTCAACTTTTACAGATGATCCAGTGAAGACATTTGCACACCCAGTTGTGTCGCATTGTATGCCAGCCATAACTGAGCATAACCTTATATCTGGATGGCAGGGGGCTCACAATGTCAACTTCTGTCTGCCAGAAGCTGCACTTGTTGCTGTTGCTGAGACAACTCATTCTTTTTAAGGCATTCACACACACATTCAAACACGTACACACACACACACACATATATATATATATATATATATATATATTTATATATATATATACATTCATCTGTGCGTAATAAAATAGTTAGAATAAATACAACGAAAAGTATTAATATATCACAATTGAATATACCACAAAATAATTTTAATATTATTTTACGCGAATACACACATGCACACACACACACACACACACACACACATATATATATATATATATATATATATATGCATATATATATGTATGTAGACGACAGCACACGCATATATATATATATATATATATATATTTATATACATATATATATACATATATATATATATATGTATGTATGTAGACGACAGCACACACACATATATATACATATATTAATATATATATATATATATATATATCTATATGTAGACGAAAAAACACACACACACATATATATATATGTAGACGGCAAAACACACATGTATATATGTGTGTGTGTGTGTGTAGACGACTGCACACACACATATATATATATATATATATATATATATATATATATATATATGATCGGTTGAGAGGTTCAAACTTAAAATATTTGAACAATGTTCACACCGATTTGACCGCTTGTAGTCAGGCAAACATTCCTTACTGCACGTAAAAGGCATCCGACCGAAGCTTTTAGCCTGTATATATGACAATATATATATATATATATATATATATATATGTATATATATATACATATGTATATATATATACATACATACATATGTATGAGTATATATATATGTGTATATATATATATATATACATATATATATATATATATTGATATATGAATTATATTATCATATACATTTATATGTGCGTATATAAATATATATATATATACATATATATAAGCATTTACCCTTATTCGCATACACCCACTCACACCTATACACATATATACATGTAAATATATGAATATGTATGAATAAAATCTACCTATATAGTTCTGTAGGTTTATTCATATATATACATATTTATATATATATAAATAAATATATATATATATATATTTATATATTTATATATATATATATATATATATATATATATATATATATATATATATATATATATGTGTGTGTGTGTATGTGTGTGTGTGTGTAAATTACACCAGCAAGCATGTGACAAAGACACTTGATATGACAGGCGCCATTACTAAAATTAAAAGATTCCTCCGCGAGAATCTAAGTGTCGGGTATCGGGTATTTCAAAGCTACCCGCTTGACTGACCGACTTATTTTACTTATGTTCTGCCATTTCAATGTTTTTATTTACTTATATATATATATATATATATATATATATATATATATTTATCTATTCTTTAAATTTTTTCACTATTGTTTCGTTTTTTTTTTCTTTAACCGTCACCATGTGTCTTCTCTCTCTGAGATCCACGTTTTTGCCTTTTTCGCTTGAAATTATCTATCGATTCTACGTCACATGAAGACACAAATGCTGGTAGACAACAGAGGCTCTGATTGGTTGGCCAAGATTAAATGTTTGATATAAACTAAAGGTTAGTAGTTGTTGTTTAATAATAGGACAAAGTTCAGAATCGATCCACAATCTAGTGGGGAAATAATCTCTCCTCTTTCTGACAGCCCTTTTTCGCAAAAAAACTCTGTAGTTCCACTCTATTTAATTGCTATTTTTATAGATGGTGCTCCACTGAGCTCCATTTCTTCTTCTATTTGTTTAGCGTCATGAAGAATATCTAAGCATATAGATTCTTAGCGAGGGAATGTCGTCTGTGGATCACATTACCACGGGACTGCTTCTTTGTAGACTACAATATTGTCGGGAACACTTATCCGTCAGTAGCTTATGACTTATATAAGGGGTTACCAAACGTTAGATAGCGAAGGGGGCTCCGAATGGAAAGGGGGCCCTAAAAGGCGTGGAGCCTAAAAGCGGAAGTCAACAAAATCAGGGTCACTTCCGTTAGTGAGTGTTCTGTCTTTTTGCCGGCTAACCAGCCGAACGATCAGACGCGAGTATTTATTTACCTCCTCCACAGGGGGTTAGGCACAAGGCCAGTTTTATCTTACTCCCACAAGTAAGATGTGACCCAAGGTCGGGTCGGGAAAGTGGGGTTTGAAAAGCCAACGCCCGAGAAAGTGAGCACTCTGGCCATTAAAAATTGCCTGGGCAGCACCGTCGGCATTCCCCGGTAGGAGCGCCTCAGGCAGTAAGCAATAAACTTACCCCTCCCCAAAGAGGGGAGGCAAAGCCTGGGAGGGTGGACCTCCTAGAACGGAACAGGACAGACCACATAGACCGGCGTAAATCAAGCCCCGAAGGCCAAGACAATACCAGTCTATGGGGTGTAGTATCCATCGGAACAGATACTACACTTTGATCTTAGCCAAAAGGCCAAACGCGAGTAAACGTCGGGTCGTTATCAGCCCGGCAGGGTCCGGGGAGGGTGAAGCGCAGTGTAGCCCAAAAATGTCCTGACTGTATATGCTAATAGTATCTCTCTCTCCAATTCATTCTCTCTCTCTTTCTCTCTCGCTCTCTCGTACATACTATTTCCAGTTCTGTCATTGTCCTGTTTTAATCAAAATCTATTTTAAAACACAATCCGGCGTCAACGTGGTTATCGATCAACTGCCGAGAAACAGAAGCCAGTAGCGCAAGCCGCGACGGGAACCAGATCAAAACTACGCAAGAATAAGCAAATGTTGATATTTGATTTTCTTGAATTTTTTTTTGCTGACATCTGGATACACACAGTGGACACCACGTAAAGGTTGGCAGCATTTTAAGTGGAAGTATTACCATGACTCGATCACAGTATGCCGAATGACCAGTCCGCGCACTGTTATGTTTACACGACCACTCACACTAATGTTCTCCTACCTCCCACTTTTTTTACATGTATGTATATTATAATCGTTCTTAATAAATATTCAGAGTTTACTCATGTCTCGAATTCTGTGCTATAAATTATTTTATCTTCTTAATTATTTGTATATGTTGCTTTCACATACAGAATTATTATCAAATTCAATCTAAATTTTTTTGTCATATAAATTCACAAAACTGTTGTCAAATTTGAATAAATATTATGTTTTTATTTACCTAATATAGCTCAAAGAGAGAGAGAGAGAGAGAGAGAGAGAGAGAGAGAGAGTAATAGAAAAAAGAGTCAGTTTAGAAGCACGCGAAACGGTTAATGATATGGGCTGACAAGATATAATTAGTTATTTCAATCATTCTCTTTTTTTCTCTTTCTGACTACTTCTAACTGGTTACTGTTTTGGAACGAAGATCGTGTTGAATAAATAACCACTGTCTTCCATTTAGTGTCGCGTTAGAGTTTTTTTGAAAAGAAACTTTAATTACAGGACAGAAATTCCCTCACTCTAAATGGTAACTACCGGCAACCCATGGTATGAATGACTATTGCGATCCTTAATGTTTCGGTAATGATTATTATAAACTTAGTTGCTGCATCTATGGCACATAGATGACAACGCAACGTATAGGCAAAAAGATCCCTATATATATATTCCATGAAAATGCCAGTATACTGAAATCATATGCCATTAATAGGGTTAACATGAAAATTCATATATACTAAATGTACAAAAGCAAGGAAATTCCCAAATTTTTACACTTTTATTGTCATTAAGGGTATGCGAGCACAACAGGTCTATGTATTTTACTGGTAGGAATTTTTCTTCAGCGCACCTCACACACTTCATCCACTCATGCATAGAGATTTATACTGTAGTGATGTGATAATGAAATGGTTTGGTTTATATGTAGTCATACCCTTAATGACAATAAAAGTGTAAAAAATTGGGAATTTCCTTGCTTTTTTACATTTAGTGTATATGCATTTTTATCTTAACCCTATTAAGGGCATATGATTTTAGTATACTAGCCTTTTTCATGGAATGTCACTACTTTTGTAAAGACTATGCCTCAATACAATGCCTTCTCATAACTGATATATGTATGAATACTGGTCATTTTTAAGTTTTTTTTTGCAATTTTCTGGAAAACTAAGGTATATGGTAAACTGAAATTAAAATGCCATCAACTAGACCCTAGAACCCCTATCTCTGCCAAAAATCAGCTGAATCCATAAAATAGTTGATGAGATACAGTGTGGCACATACGTACGTACGTACGTACACACATATAAACATGATTTCATGATTGAACTTTCTGGATCTCTGGGTTGCCTTGACTAATGATGCTGAAATTCTACACACTTATAGAACCTATCAAATAAAAATTTTGTGTAAAGTTATAACTAATTTAGTTTATTGGTTTTTGAGTTATGATTGATCAAAGAAATGAGATTGCCAGCATAGGCCATTCTTGAAGTCTATTAAGGGATAGAGCGCTCTCGCGCCTCTCTTGATTTTTATAAATTTGTAGAACCTTTTATTTACCCGAAAGAAGGCATATTGGCGCTGAAACGTAAAGGCGCTACTATGATTAGGGGCCAGATTAATAATGGGTATAGTAACTAGAGAGTTGTGCATCAAGATATTTGTTTACATTACATTTAAATTTCTGCATGTTGGTACAAGCAAAGGAAACAGGGAACAAAGAAGAATTCCAAAGGCAATCTCTCCGAGGAAAGAATCTATCAGAGCATAAATATGTATGGCATCTGGTGGCAGGCGTGTGATTTTGCTGCTAGTCTGGTAGTTTAGGATATTTAAGTTGAGGGGATAAAAGTTCAGTAAATACGATGGAGTAAATTATGGAGTACTATTTGTAAAGCAAGCACAAGGACTTCGTGACTTCGTGACTTTCTACAGCTGTGTCTCCATTCTCCTAGATCTTGTTGCATTGTCAACTTGATGATCTCGAGTTTAAAATTACTTAGGCTGTTGGCATGTTCTAAAAACGGATATGACGTCAAATAGCTCAAAGAGAAAGAGAGAGAGAGTGTGTGATAGAAAAGAAAGTCGGTTTCTAAGCACGCGAAGCGTTCAGACGGGTAAAGACATGGGCTGATAAGATATAACTAGTTAGCACTTTCGATCTTTCTGTCTCCTTCCTACCGGTTAGCGATTTTGAACAAAGATCGCGTTGAATATATGTCCGCTATTTTCCATCAGTTTAGTGTCGAGTTGGACATATTGAAGGTATGAAAAAGAAACTTTAATTACAGGACGGACATCCCATTTGTCTTGTTCTCCGACCTACACTTGGAACATATGTTCGAACTCGGGAATTTTTATGCCGAACTTGGGAATCTATATAGAATTTCAAACTGAACCCTTTATTTAATTAACAAAGGTAGATTGTTCTCGTTTCCTCGGCCATGATCGGGTAGAAATGTTAAATAATTTTTATTTTATTTCTCGTTATTATCGCCTGCAGTCAGGATTGAACGTTAAACCTCCAAAACACCGCCAGTAAGAGCTTAGTGTTACTCAACGCATTTATATTGTTTTAAGTTTTAAGTGACAAATTGCTGCATGTTGAAAGTTGAATTCTTACTAATAACGAAGACTACGGGCATCTTTTACGAGACACAGCGGAGTAAAAACGCTAAAAAAAACAAATATACAACAAATAAAAGTAACTGTAGGCTGTAAAAGTTATTTTGAAACTTGCCTGTGGCATTTTTTGTATTTTTAGACCGTTACAACCGCTATTTATTAGAAATCAATAGTTTTGTCACCGTAAGTTGGGGAAAACATGGCTGATTTTTTTGGGGGGGGGCATTTGGTAAGGCAGCACGTAAATCGCCATCTTGAATTTTGTGCGAGCCTTTGGTAAAAAAAAAATACATTTTTTTTTTTACATCTAATAAAACCCCATTTATAATACGTAAAAATAAAAACAAATTACATAGGTAAATAGAAAAATATCTATTCTCGTCGCAGGTCAACTTCACTTGTTGCAAATTTATGTTTTTAAACCCTTTCTCGTTCTTTTTTTGGACCCCGTTCGCGCCTCTGCTGAGCGTCGTAACATATACCCAAGACTACAATCAAAACTACTTAACAGTTCTACATGAACATGGCTGACGTAACGAGAACAATCATACCCGAGTGTTTAATCAGGGATTCAGATCAGTTTTTGAGACTATTGTTTATTATTTTTAGTAGCACTGGCAGTGGGAGTAGCAATATATTTACCACACTGCACAAGTGCCTTTTGAGTCACGATTACTGCCCCCCCCCTCTACAAGTGCAGAGTTTAACACAAGGTCGGTGTTTAATGTAAGGAGAATTCATCTGCCCCAAACAGAAGCACTTTAGATTAGCACAAAAAAACTTGCCTCAGTCTAGAAGGATTTCTCCTCCACCGACCGAGAACAGATAATACCAAATTGAGTATGTTTTATTATTCTATTTCATTTTAATTTACTCATTCTATTATCATTACTAATAGTAGAAGTAGTAGTAGTAGTAGTGGTAGTGGTAGTGGTAGTAGTAGTAGTAGTAGTAGTAGTAGTAGTAGTAGTAGTAGTAGAAGTGGTAGTAGAAGTAACAGTAGTAAGGGTAGTGGTAGCGGTAGTAGTAGTAGTAGTGGTATTATTATTAGTAGTAGTAGTGGTAGTATAAGTAGTAGTGGTAGTATAAGTAGTAGTAGTAGTGGTAGTATAAGTAGTAGTAGTTGTAGTAGAAGTAGTAGTAGTAGTAAAAGTAGTAGTGTTAGTAGTAGTAGAAGTAGTAGTAGAAGTAGTAGTAGCAGTGGTAGTATAAGTAGTAGTACTAGCGGAGGTAGAAGTAGTAGTGGTAGTAGTAGTAGTAGTAGTAGTAGAAGTAGTAGTAGTAGTAGTAGTAGCAGAAGTAGTAATGGTAGTAAAAGTATAAGTAGTAGTAGTAGTAGTAGTGGTAGTAGAATTAGTAGTGGTAGTAGAAGTAGTAGTAGTAGTAGTAGTAGTCGTAATAGAATTAGTAGGGGTAGAAGTAGTAGTAGTTGTAGTAAAAGTAGTAGTGGTAGTATAATTAGTTGTAGTAGTAGTAGCAGTAGTAGTGGTAGTAGTAGTGGTAGTAGACTTTGTTGTAGTAGTATTAGTAATACTAGCATTTCTATAATATATGATATCATGTAGAGGCATCAATAATGGGCTGAATGTAAGAAGGGATATTCGAAACCGCGTCCCTCCCTTAATTAAAAACAGAAAACCACGGATCAAACCCGAATAATAACTCAATATAAACATCTCACACCCGGGTTACACTTTCATCTTATTTATTTATGCATTCATCCATTTATATTTCATATTCGTATCTACTTAAATTATTTTAAAACACCTACACTGGTAATACTCGAGTATTCTGACCGTTTTATTTCATAAGTTGGAGATGAGAGCAGTTTGAATAATATCAAGCGCGCGATATCCCCACAGACGACCCAATAACGTCTGCACCGGCGGAAGTGAAAATCTCAGTATCAAACTTCCGGTTCGAGTATTGATTTACTCCTCTCCAGGAGTTAGGCACAAGGCCAGTTTTTATCTTACTCCCACAAGTAAGATGTGACCCAAGGTCGGGGCGGGAAAGTGGGTTTTAAAAATTGCCTGGGCAGCCCCGTCGGCATTCCCCGGTAGGCAGTAAGCAATAAACTTACTCCTCCCCAAAGAGGGGAGGAAAAGCCTGGGAGGGTGGACCTCCTAGAACTGCACAGGACAGACCCATAGACCGGACCGGCGTAAATCAAGCCCCGAAGGTCAAGACGATACCAGTTTATGGGGTGTAGTATCCATCGGAACAGATACTACACTTTGATCTTAGCTAAAAGGCCAAGATCAAGCATCTATGTAATGCTGAAGAGCCCCAGATGCCATGTTAAACGGAACTCTTTCGAAATGTTGGGTAATCATTCGACTATGTTTATGTATCAACAAAAATGAATTTCGAATAAATGTCGGTGCTTGTACAGATTTCTAGTAATCTCTGATGTTTCGGATAACCCTAACCCTAACCCTAACCCTAACCCTGACCCTAACCCTAACCGTAGTTGTTTTGCAAGACCGATTCATTAAGACGCTTTATTATAAAGGTAGGTAAATTATAAAACAAGTAAAAGTAAAAATACAAATTTGGATGACATATTTAAAAAATTACTCGGATTCACAGTTAGGAATTTGGCGGGAGAATCCACTCTTAGAGTACTTTTTCTTCTGACTCGTAGTACGTAGGTTGTTTTGTCCCTGTCTTCTCTCTCTCTCTCTCTCTCTATCTCTCTATCTCTCTATCTATCTCATCTATCTATCTATCTCATCTATCTATCTATCTATCTATCTATCTATCTATCTATCTATCTATCTATCTATCTATCTATCTGTCTGTCTGTCTATCTATCTATCTATCTCTCTATCTCATCTATTTATCTATCTATCTATCTGTCTATCTATCTATCTATTTATCTATCTATCTATCTATCTATCTCATCTCCACGATACATAAAAGACATATTTGGCGCTTTCGAAGTTGGTCAGCCGTAGGTCTTAGTTAATATGTTTATGACGCATAATGTAACAAGCACGTTCTCTGTCTGTCTGTCTGTCTGTCTGTCTGTATATCTGTCTGTCTGTCTGTCCGTCGCCGAGAATTTTTGTAAGCGTAAGAGAGGGGGCGGGTGGCGGTATTTACTATTTAATTGATTTTTTCAAGTCGGCGTTCATAATATTTGTATACCTATAGAATTAGGAAACTATTAATTAATTAATTTAGATTAGATAACATTAAATAACATTAGATAACATTAAATAACATTAGATAACATTAAATAACATTAGATAACATATAAACAAACTAGAACGAAATTTCAAGACGAGACTGCGATTAGAACGGAACACGTGTCAAGAATCTTACTTAAACTAATTCTGATTGGGGCTCAGCTGAGAGCGAGTATTTTTGTCTTCGAGGCATTTATTTTTCATCCCAATTTGCGATGCAACATGTTCAAGCTCATTAAAGTGATGTCATATGTAACCTCTTAATTACAACTCTCTATTTAAATAAACTTTGATTGGCTCCTTGTAGTGATTTTCACTTCACACCTAAAACTGAAAACTTACATCCAATTTGTTGCTTGGAAATCTGGGCAAATACTTGGCTCATTCTACTGTATCAGAAAGTACTTGGATCAATTGCAACGCCTACCTGTATAAGATTCAGATACGTCCCAAGATGCGGTATTGCTGCCACATCTGTGGATGTGCCGTTCAAAGCACTTGACAGAATTCAGAATCGATTTCGAAATAGAGATAATTTCAAGTGTCTAATTTTTGTACAAGGTTTAATCTCAGGAAATGACACGGAGATAAGGCGTAGAGTTCTAAATAAATTAGAGAATGAACCAAGTATTACGCTGCAAAAGTTGGCTGAGGACTGTCAAAGATTTGTAAATGTAAAACAGGACTCAAAAGACATTGAATTGTCCGGCATTGCGCATATAAAAAAGGTACATCAAAAAACAAAAGCTCAACCTTATAGAAAAATAAGAAATAATAATTTTGATGTAACAAAGACAAACCAAACCAGTAAAAAAATAAATAAATTGCCACCAAGCCCTTGTTCACGCTGTGGTAATCTTCATTGGTAAAATGAGTGCCCATTCCGTTTTAAAACCTGTATGAAATGCAAAAAACTCGGTCTTTTATTGTTGTCTTCTGATAATAAAAGTTTTTCTTTCGAAAATTTAAGATTACCCTTTGCCGAACTGTTACTTACCGGACAGTATTTACTATTTGGTATTTAATCAGTTTTCGTGAAATTATTAATAAATCGTTTTGAGTTTCACTTTCTCGCTGCGTTTATTTCTTTTCACTTTTCCATCTTACGGCAACCACATCGCATTGCTATAGCCTCGGACGACTAATCTGCACTTATATATATATATATATATATATATATATATATATATATATATATATATATATATATATATATATACATACATATATATATATATATATATATATATATTGCTAGATAAATATGTTGGCTGAATAAAAATCTAAAGAGAGAATTAAGGTAGTGTGGGGAAAATGAAAAAATGTAAATGAAAGAATTGAACAAGTCCTGAAGAATGGGACTAGTTTCTTCTTTTCATTATTTTCCATCTAGCTGACCGTGTTTGACGCTAATATTTCTGTGTTAATACTTCTTGCTGTTAAAAAGCCTCCCGCGGCTTAACAGGCGTTTGAATCTTATGCTTGGTCGACGACCCTATTCGGGCACAAGTGCACTTGGATAAAGAAGAAAAAAGGACACCTTTTCATTGAGAAATCCTGGTTGAGTATTTCAAATAAACATGGCTGATTGCGTTCTTCCGGTTCAAAGGACGCTATAACGCATGCGCCCGGACAGTTGACAAAACGTATCTTCACGCTTTGCGTCTTTTCTTGAATATGAAAACGCAAATCTTCGATCAGAGACGGATATATACATGTATTAACATACAAATATACATAGAAATATATGTATGTTATATATATATATATATATATATATATATATATATATATATATATGTGTGTGTGTGTGTGTGTATATATATATGTGTGTGTGGGTGTTATATATATATATATAAATATATATATATATAACACCCACACACACA
This sequence comes from Sepiola atlantica, assembly GCA_963556195.1. Lineage (NCBI taxonomy): Eukaryota > Metazoa > Mollusca > Cephalopoda > Sepiida > Sepiolidae > Sepiola > Sepiola atlantica. Next base: position 8,499,508 of record OY744553.1, read on the forward strand.
TATATATACACACATATACACACATATATATACATATATATATACATACAACACCCAGATATATATATATATATAAATATAACACCCAGATATATAGATATATATATATACATATAACACCCAGATATATATATACATACATACATATAACACCCATATATATATATATATATATATATATATATATATATATATATATATATATATATATATATATATATATATATATATCTTTACGTATAACAGCCACATACATATATATATATATACATATAACCGCACATATATATACACATATAACCCCCACATCTATATACATATAACACCCACATATATATAGATATATATGTATACATATAACCCCCCCACACACACACACCCACACACACACACACACACACACACATATATATATATATATATATATATATATATATATATATATATATATATTAAAAGAATACACGTCCCAGGACGGATAAAATTCATCCCCTAAAACAGAACAGTTTTGCATTATTATATGTCCCCTTACAAAGACTAAAATCAAGATATAATAATGCTGAAGCTTATAATATTATGATATTATTCTCTCTCAGATGAACAGTTCGCAAATGAGGAAACAGAATCGGGCAAAACAGTATAGAAGTGCTTGTTTCAACGCGCAAATTCTATGGTAAGATCCACTCTCCTCGATCGTTCACTTCGAGTTATACAGCTGCTATTTTCCATAGTCACCAAGTATTGTGTCAATTACACCACCATGAATAAGCTACACATAGGCAAACTTTTATAGCATCAAGAAACCATTGTAAAAGTGTAATAGTCGCAGCTAAATGAAATGAGATGACAAAAAGTCATTGAGTCACAGAAATTAGTAGTTCGCGGTTTTTGTAAAATCTCTAATCGTGTGGTTAACAATCAATAATTCATCCACTAACCGACCACTATGATGTCGCTTGCACAGCTACGGATAAAGCTAAACATAAACCCAACTTTGGATTCCAGAAATCACTGCCTCCGAAAGTTCTCCATACAAACAGAAGCAACACTTGATGATCTGGTTATCAAACCTTCCTGATATCATAAGAAAACTTTGGCAACTCCAAAGCGTGTGGACCTAATCTCATCCCTGATGATGATGGCAATACAAAAAACGATCTGTTTAGTTGGCTTTCATCCAAACTCTCAAACATTTAATGAATTCTGCTTCCCTGATAGCTGGAAGATTGCCTCTGTGGTACCAATTTTTAAGAACTCTGGTGAAAAAAACAGACCCGCAAAATTATCGCGTCATAAATCTTTGAATCATTGATCATTCTAGCGAGAGTCTGCTATATCGAAAAGAAACTTCTCTTTGACTAACAGATATAGTATAGATTCAGGCAATCACGTTTTACTGCGGATATTCTAACGGCCATCTTTTAATGCATATACGAGGCCTGTCTTAAACGTATCCGACTATAGGTAAAAAAAAAATATTTCAAATACGTGACAGGGTTGGGACGATACTCCCCTTCGAAATAGACCTCTTGTGCTTGCACACACTTAGCCCACCGATCCATCCACTCTCGGAAGTGTTCTTTTGGAATGGTGTGCATCTCCACCGTCGCGTTAGATTCAGCAGATGTTTGGAGAAGATGCGATGTGTGACACAAATTAAAGAGTGGTTCAACAGATTAAAAAATGGCCGCACATCAGCGGAGATTGACCAGCGTTCTGGCAGGTCCAAAACTATTCGGAGTGCAGCTGTTGTTGAGAGGATGCGAAAAAAGAGATAATGCGGAACGCGACGGCGGAGATGAACACCGTTCCAAAAGAAAGTCTCATGATTACAAAACAGATACTATACTATCTTCCTGAATTGAGCAGTGACAGATAGTACAGTAGCACATTTAATCAAAGAAATAGTATTGTTACGGCTTCAGACAGATACCAAATCTCCATTAATAATAGAAGTGCAATAGTACAATTTATAGAATCAAAGGAGACGCGAGAGCGCTCTATCCCTTAATAGACACACGAATGGCCTATGCTGGAAATCTCATTTATTCGATCAATCATAACTCAAAAACCAATAAACCAAATTAGTTAAACCTTTGTACAAAAGTTTTATTTGATAGGTTCTATAAGTGTGTACAATTTCAGCATCATTAGTCAAGGCAACCCAGAGATCCAGAAAGTTCAATCATGAAATCATGTTATCTTTGTGTACATGTATGTGCCACCCTGTATTTCATCAACTATGTGATGGATTCAGCTGATTTTTGGTAGAGATAGAGGTTCTAGGGTCTAGTTGATGGCATTTAAATTTCAGTTTACCATATACCTTAGTTTTCCAGAAAATTCAAAAACACCTTTAAAATGACCATTGTCTTGAGGCATAGCCTTTACAAAAGTAGTGACATTCCATGATAAATGCCAGTATACTGAAATCATATGCCCTTAATTTGGTTAAGATGAAAATTCATATACACTAAATGTACAAACGCAAGGAATTTCCCAAATTTTTACACTTTTATTGTAATTAATTAAGGGTATGACTACATATCGACCAAACCATTTCATTATCAGATAACTACAGTATAAATCTTTATGCATGAGTGGATGAAGTGTGTGACGTGCGTTGAAGAAAATTCCTACCAGTAAAATACATAGCCTTGTTGTGCTCGCATACCCTTAATGACAATAAAAGTGTAAACATTTGGGAATTTCCTTGCTTTTGTACATTTAGTGTATATGAATTTTCATCTTAACCCTATTAAGGGCATATGATTTCAGTATACTGGCATTTTTCATGGAATAATATTAAATAATATTAAAGTTTCGAATTCAGATACTAAATCTTAATAAGTTATTAAAGTGCAATAGTACAATTGATAGACAGGCAGATATATCGTTTCAGTATTTACCTCAAATGTGTCCAATACATCAGTACAGCTACGTCATAGCATACAATATTACTATAGCAATTAAGGTATAACAACAAATCTGTGCTTCATTTCCCGATGAAATTCGTCAGGATAAATGTGTATATTTACATTTTTTTGTAAATAAAAAGTGTTTACATTAACCTTAAACCATATTATTCTAACAACGTTTCGCGTCCTGTCTCCCCAGATTTCCAGCACTTTTGAATTATTTCTATCACCATTGTAATTTATTAAGTGTTCTCGCACCAGCGGTTTATTATCAACCAATGGATTTTTATGGAATTTGTGTGATAAGCCTTCTTAGGATTACAATATTCTGTACACTTCCGGCTGAGATCGAGATGGTGATATCCCTCCTCGGTTTTTCAATCTCTCAAACCTTCCAGAACTATTGTCTATGGTACCAACCTATGTTGGTGCCACCATCTTTTTTCGGGGGTCAAACTATAGTATTATTATTTACTCACTAGGAGTGTTCACGCGTTGCTATCAATGATTGCTCACTGACACTAACCGGTGATGTTTCCCTGGAGTCTGAGTGACAACAAATCTCTTAAAATTTCCAGCATTCTCCACATCTTTTGTTAACCATTGCAAATCATTTTTCATTATAGCAACAGCCATTTATTATTTATTAATTTAAATGCCTCTATTCACACCACTCCCTCAATATGCAATTGTTACACCGGCCGTTCTAACAGAAGGGTAACTACACCGGTTCTCACTATAAATAGTACGAGTAGACAATCACCAGGGAGAAAAAGGACAGTATTGTAACTTTCTAGCCGAGTGTCAGTCAGTTTCTTTACCTTTGTACCTTTTATGTTAATACACTTGTTATCTTAACCCAACCTCGACTTGACTTCTTCTTTTTACTGTTGGACTACTTCCCAACAGTAATATGGTAGAGTATTCCTCGATCGCAGATTGCAACAGACATCTCTGGTCGGTGTTCTGTCCGGAGTCCTGTTCCATGGACGTGTCGCAAATTGATCCGTGGATATTTCGTCTCTCAGCTTCTCTTTCACCTTTACTTATCTTTGTGCAAATATCTTCACTGGACTATTTGTAAAAAGTTGAATATCCTGTGTAGCAGCAAGTCCTGGGAGCATATACCAGAAAGAACAGTTGGAAATAATTTATACACCATCAACTATGACTATGCAATCCCTACAGCTACACACCTACAAAACGGAGCTGTTAAACCTGACATCGTCATATGGGACAAAAGGGAGGAAGTAGCAACCCTAGTTGAAGTCAGTGTCCATAATGATGCAGGATTAAACAGAGCTGAAAGGGAAAAGATTACGAAATACCAAGGTCTTATGTACGACATGAAAAGAAACTGGAACTTTAGGAAGATCTCCATCATACCAGTAATTATAGGAGCAACAGGACTAATAGAAAGGACATTTTAAAAGCTATCTGGCGGGTATACCCGGTGAACCGAGTGCAAGAGAAATACAAACAATTGCACTTAAAGGGACGGTTAGAATCTTAAAAAAGATCTCTAGGCTGAAGTGTCTTAAATAGCCGGTGAATGTCTGGCATCCGATAGGATGCCCCATCCCCAGCAAAAACGGAGAGATAAGAAAAAAAATGAGAAAAATTTAATGGGATGGATTTAAATACCACAATACAGCCATTATTTGTATCTGGAATATATTTTTATTTTACCCAACAAAATACATTGGTCTGTCATTTTTCATTTTATTATTTATTAATTTGATCGTCTCTATTCACACCACTCCCTCAATATGTAATATGGTAGAGTATTCCTCGATCGCAGATGGCAACAGATATCTCTGGTCGGTGTTCTGTCCGGAGTCTTGTTCCATGGACGTGTCGCAAATTGATCCGTGGATATTTCGTCTCTTAGCTTCTCTTTCACCGTTACTTCTCGTTGTGTAGATATCTTCACTGGACTATTTGTAAAAAGTTGAATATCCAGTGTAGCAGTAAGTCCTGGGAGCGTATACCGGAAAGGCATTTTCGTTCATTTGTCATGATTGCATTTAAAAGAGCAGTTTTCTTGATCTGCGAGGTGTAGGTTTGAAATAAGATTTTAATTGCTAAACTCGCAATTTGAACGGACGCTTTTATTGTATTTAATGTTTTCTGTTGAAGGTAAGTCATTGCGGCCGGAAGGACACATAATAAGCCATTTCCGGTTAGTCGAAATACGTAAAATTCGGACGTTTCCCAAAGGATGTTTGCATTTTCGTTCAGACCTTTTCGAATAGTCATATTTTCTCATGGGACTATTTAAGGCCCAGTTTCTTTCTCTCTCTCTCTCTCTCTCTCCCTCTCTCTCTCTCTCTCTCTCTCTCTCTCTCTCTCTCTATATATATATATATATATATATATATATATATATATATATATATATATATATATATCTTTCTATAAATATTTGTCTGTGTCTGTCAGCCTGCCCTTCCCTCTCTCTCTC
>OY744553.1:8509889-8519889 GCA_963556195.1 Sepiola atlantica
TATATATATATATATATATATATATATATATATATATATATATATATATAATAACACGAAATTACATAATCATCAATGCAATAATTTATATCAACCTTTTGGTTTTTGTTATTTCGTGTAATTATAATTTATTCTTGCTCTGTTTATCACATTGAGCTCTCATACCCGGATTTCCTCCCGGAATTATTTACTTATAACACAAATATATATATATATATATATATATATATATATATATATATATATATATATATATTATACACGCGTCGTTAAAGACCACGGAGTTTTCTCTCTTCGCTATCTTTCTTTTTAATTTCTCGACGCGGCGAGCTATTCGTCGGTTTTCTGGTGTTAATTGGTGGAGTATAGCACCTAACGTTGTATCGTGGGCCATTCCTCGGGCGCTTTCGATCTCGCGACCGTCTTCAGGAGGCTGTGTCTTATTGTTACTAATGAATGGACACTTTGGACCAACTTCATAAAATTATGAAATAAAATAAAGTATTTCCAAACTGTTTTGGAAACGATCGTACGCCATAATGGGCTTGATGTTGTAATTCTGGGAACAGTAAAAGTAATACTTTGATTAATTAAATATATATATATATATATATATATATATATATATATATATATATATATATATATATATATAATGAAGAAGAATGAAAAGGAATTAGAGAAGCAAAAGTCAAATCATAATTCAATTCAATTGCTCAGAGCAAGGTATATTCCGCAAAAAAGGCAATTTATTCAAGTTAAATTTTCCTTAAGCCAGGCTTTTCAAAGATCAAAATCTTATCATCAGAGGAAGTCGCTGGGATAGATAAGTTGGCAAAGGCCAAGATTTAAAATTTGAAAAAATAAAATAAAAGTTGTAGGGGGAAGAAACACAGAGCAAAATTCTGCCCGAATGCAAGCAAAAGTCCGATTGCTAAAAAGAATTTTGCCCTGTGTTTCTTCCCCCTACAACTTTTATTTTATTTTTTCAAATTTTAAATCTTGGCCTTTGCCAACTTATCTATCCCAGCGACTTCCTCTGATGATAAGATTTTGATCTTTTAAAAGCCTGGCTTAAGGAAAATTTAACTTGAATAAATTGCCTTTTTTGCGGAATATACCTTGCTCTGAGCAATTGAATTGAATTATGATTTGACTTTTGCTTCTCTAATTCCTTTCCATTCTTCTTCATTCTACCTGCTCTATCCTGGATATTGAGCTATATACCTTTCACAATAGGTTTCACTTTTCCTAAAAGTTCGCTTTTAGTACACCACTTTATATATATATATATATATATAAACATTTAATGAATGAAAAAAAAACATACTAATAATAATAATAAATCCAATTCTCCACTCAACACAACTATTAAACTATTTTACCGCAACCAGTTTCATCACAATTATAAAATAGATACACAAGTCTTAAGAAATATTATCAATAAAAACGTACTCCCTACTGACCCAAATAAAAAAGTAAAACTGATCATTTTCTACAATACAGTAAAACACAGTAATCTTATAATCACAAATAATTATCCCCCCTCGATTAGAGTTTTGGATAAGACAAACCTTGTTTGTGAGTTCAAATGTCCTTCGGGAGACTGTCTCCGACAACCAAGAAAAAAACATATACATAGGTTTGACTACCACGACTTTGTCGAGAAGATTGCCGATGCATTTTACTGATACTAGCGCCATAGCCCAACATTTAACTAACAACCATTCCTACCCCCGATCGGAATTCAGAGAACTCCTAGTAGAAACTACCATAATCTTATAATATAATACAAACACACAAAAACTATATAATAAGACCTATATATAATCAAGCAAATCTTGTCAGGCTAGCTCCCAGGAACGGAGGGAATTTCATTCTAGATCTACAAATCTAATAAAAAAGGCTCTTGGATCTCTGTATTGTCATTTGAAAGAATGGCTATGCGCCACAAGATTTCAGGCACACCTTGATAAAAGATCTTTTCAAAAACAAAGGGTAGTCGAAGTGACTGTGACAAATCCCAGGAGTCTCTCTGTTGTCAGTTGCAGGGAAAAGTTTAGCTCGACATATTCTTAACAGAATAATTCAGCATCTTACTTTCTCATTCCCTTTTCCCCGTCTTCCCTTCTAAACATTTCTTTTCCATTCTTTCTTCCTCTTTTTTCTCTTCCTCTATCCATTCTCGTCTTTATCTCTCCTTCTTCTTCTTCTTCTTCTTCTTCTTCTTCTTCTTCTTCTTCTTCTTCTTCTTCTTCTTCTTCTTCTTCTTCTTCTTCTTCTTCTTACAGTCTCTCAACCTCTCTCTCTTTCTTCGCCTCTATTTGCACTTCTTCCTGTACCACTCCCATCTTCCCTCCTGTGTTCTCCCATCTCTCTCTTTCTTTCTCTCTCTCTCTCTAACTTCAACTCTCTTCTTCTCACTTTTACCCTTTTCTCTCTATCTTTCACACTAGCTCTTTCTCCCCCTTTCTTCTTTTCTCTTTCTCTCTGCCTCTCTCTCTCTCTCTCTAACTTCAACTCTCTTTTACCCCCTTCTCTGTATCTTTCACACTAGCTCTTTCTCTCCCTTTCTTCTTTTCTCTTTCTCTCTGCCTCTCTCTCTCTCTCTAACTTCAACTCTCTTTTACCCCCTCTCTCTATATTTAACACAAGCTCTTTCTCCCCCTTTCTTCTTTTCTCTTTCTCTCTGCCTCTCTCTCTCTCTCTCTCTCTCTCTAACTTCAACTCTCTTTTACCCCCTTCTCTCTATCTTTCACACTAGCTTTTTCTCTCCCTGTCTTCTTTTCTCTTTCTCTCTGCCTCTCTCTCTCTCTCTCTCTAACTTCAACTCTCTTTTACCCCCTCTCTCTATATTGAACACAAGCTCTTTCTCTCCCTTTCTTTTTTTCTCTTTCTCTATGCCTCTTTCTTTCTCTCTCTCTTTAACTTACACTCTCTTCTTCTCTCTTTACCCCCCCCTCTCTATCTTTCACAATAGCTCCATCTCTTCCTTTCTTCTTCTCTCTTTCTCTCTGTCTTTCTTTCTTTATTCCTCTCTATCTCGCTATTACAACTATATCATTTTCCGTCGCATTTTTATTTAAAATAAAAACTTCTTTAAAAAAACATGAGAGCGGGGAAATTTGTCCTTTTCCAGGGGACATCATCCGGAAGGCTTGTCGTGTTTCTCCCACGGGACTTCTTTTCGGATGCAATCGGACGCAAATATGAAGTTATTGGGGTGACAATCAAAGCGTGCCACATTCATGGTTCGTGCGCAGAACTGAAGGTCAACTAGTCCAGCATTCGGAATATAAAAACACTTTTCTGAAACTTCGCCATGAAAAATAGTCATATTTTCCTTTTTAATAGTGCACTTTTGGCCGGGCATCGTAGGGTGGATCGTATGTAACGTGGATCGTAGGTAACATTGATCGCATGTTACGTTGATCGTATGTTACGTTGATCGTATGTTACATTGATTGTATGTAACGTTGATCGTATGTAACGTTGATGGTATGTAAAGTTTATCTATGTTACGTTGATCGTATGTTACGTTGATCGTATATTACGTTGATCGTATGTAACGTTGATCGTATGTAACGTTGATCGTATGTTACGTTGATCGTATGTTACGTTGATCGTATGTAACGTTGATCGTATGTAACGTTGATCGTATGTTACGTTGATCGTATGTAACGTTGGTCTATGTTACGTTGATTGTATGTTACGTTGATCGTATGTTACGTTGATCGTATGTTACGTTGATCGTATTTTACGTTGATCGTATGCATAGTTGATTGTATGTAACGTTGATCGTATGTTACGTTGATCGTATGTAACGTTGGTCTATGTTACGTTGATTGTATGTTACGTTGATCGTATGTTACGTTGATCGTATTTTACGTTGATCGTATGCATAGTTGATTGTATGTAACGTTAATCGTATGTTACGTTGATCGTATGTAACGTTGGTCTATGTTACGTTGATTGTATGTTACGTTGATCGTATGTTACGCTGATCGTATGTAACGTTGATCGTATGCATAGTTGATTGTATGTAACGTTGATCGTATGTAACGTTGATCGTAGCTTTTTAAACAAATAGACGACAACAGCAACTTTATAAATATGACAAGACCATCGGTAACGGTTTTAATGTTATAAATGGTAAAAATGAGTACAGACGCGAACGTTATTTTTTATGTACGAACGAGTAATCGCTTATCAAGGCCCAAAGGCCGGTCGATAATAAGGGTCAATGAGTTTGTCCAGTGCACGATCAGACAACACCGTGAATATTGATAACGATGGTTTAAACAAAGCAGAATTTGTTTATTTAAAATAACGGCTCAACAATGATTTAACATTGGACATAAATGCAACCATGTTTTAGTAAGCTGTGTTATTGTGTTCCACAAACCTGTAGTTCTTGGAAAGAAACTTTGCTCATGGTAGTTTTTTTAAGTTTTAGGTACACGGAGGAAGATACGAAAAGAAAATTATTTACAAAGTTTCGAAAAATAGACTTCTGTTAAGCTGAAGTTTAAAATATAATTTTCGTTGTTCTGTTACGTTCAAGTTTTAAATATAATTTTCGTTGTTCTGTTACGTTCAAGTTTTAAATATAATTTTCGTTGTTCTGTCACGCTTAAGCACTTTCATTGCTTTGTTAGAAATAGCATTTTAGTATTTTTATCACGCTTCTAGTTTAAGTAGCATTATTTTTGCTTTTTTCATACTGAAATAGCATTTTTATGTTCTCTGAAGCTTGACGTTACATTTTGTCGATCTGTCACGCTTAAGTTTGAAAAAGCATTTACAGCACTAAACGCGCAGATAAAATGGACCGATCTTAAGAATAACCTTTATATGTTGTGTTTTTCTTAAGCGTATCCTCTGAGGGCATGATATGATCGCTTTCACACTCAAACCTATTAAAAATGAAAAAGCGAATTTGACAAGCAAATGAATTAAACCGCAAGTGTGAGAGAGAGAGAGAGAGAGAGAGAGAGAGAGAGAGAGAGAGTGAGAGAGAATGAGTGAGAAATTGAGGGATGGAGAGAGAAAGAAACGGTAGATAACGAAAAAATAAACGACGCGTCGGCCATCTTTTTTTTTATTATTCGCCCTTATTTCTACACTACGCGCCATAAAGATCCCAATCTCCGTCGTTCTTTAGCGCCGAACTGAACTCTCGCGCGACCACTTAAAAACGCATAAACCATAAGAGGTGATTCTCGTTATCATCTCGCGATGTTATCGTCTACAATCTCGTTCAAATGAAAGATCTAATTCATGCATAAATACGTTTGTTAGATGGAAGTGTGGATGTCCAACCGGAAGTCGAATGACGTCATTATACCTTAAAACATCGATGAATTAAGTTGCTCTCAGTAGATCTTTGAGATCACCCCTGACCAACCAATTCCAGCTGTCATTATCTCTAAATGCAGTATTCTTAAAGAATACACTGTGTAGTTGCTTTCCAAATAATTTTAACCCTCAATATTATTATTGTTATTGTTATCATTATCATTATTATTATTATTATTATTATTATTATTATTATTATTATTATTATTATTATTATCATTATTATTATCATTATTATTATTATTACATACTTACTTGCTTACTTACAAGGAGTTCTCACACAGGTCATCAGTGATTGCTCACCGACAATCGGTGGTATTCCCTGGAGTCTGAGTAACAACAAGTCTCCCCAGATTTCCAGTATTCTCCACCTCTTTTCGATAGCCACCGCAAATAACATTGCAGTATCGCAACAGCCGTTTACCATTGATTTCTCGCTGGTAAAGACCATTGGTCTTCTCTGGGATTTGGGTGGCAATAAGCCTCCCCAAAGTTCTAGCACTCTCTGCACTTCCAGTAGAGGTCTGGTTTGTGCTGTCTCTCCTCGGTCTTTTCATCCTTCTTTACCATATGCAAATATTGTGTGTGGTGTCAGCCTAGGCTACTATCATTTCTTTTTTTGTTAATTTATTTTTTTTATTATATTTTATTAATTTTTTATTTTATTTTTTTAAATGTTTTTTCTTTATAATTGTTTTTTTTTTTTAAATTTGTTAGTCTTTTTAGATTGGGTGGAGCGGTGGGAGCGGGGGAACTTATGGTGTTTCTTACTATTTCTGTTCATTCATTGGTTCATTTTTGTGTCGTATCAGCTGAGACCGGTGTAATTTATTGGGGAGGGGCTCATAAAGTTATGTTTCTTGCATTTTCTATTCCTTGGTTTGTGATGTGGTGTTCTTTCTGTTGTTTTGTTTTCTTCCCGTTGTAGATAAATGTAACCCTTCGTATCTTATGCGGGTTGGTTTTCGCATTCGAGTATTTTTCTTAAGATTGCAACTGTTTTGATCATTGCCGTCGTTTGTATAGTTTCAATGGTCCCTTTGATTACAATTTCTCCCAGTCTTTTTTTAAGTTTATTGGGAGTATTGTTCTTAGTGCTCCTGCGATTATTGGTATTATACTGGCTTTCCTCATGCTCCATATTCCTTTCAGTTCTCTGGCTAGTTCCATGTATTTGCTTCGTTTTTCCGTTTCTTTGATCTTCACTCTGTTGTCTGCTGGAACGGCGAAGTCTACGATTTTAAAGATTTTTCATTCTTGTTGATTATTATAACATCCGGTCTCCTTGCTTGTATAAGTTTGTCTGTTTGTATATCCATATCCCAGATTATTTTGTGCTTTTCGTTTTCCAATACTGTTTCTGGTTTATGTTTGTACCATTTGTCTGTGTATTCAAAATTCAATTGTTTGCACAGTTCCCGGTGTACTGCTTTCCCCAAACAGTCATGTCTGTTGTATTCTTTTAAGGCTAGTTTGCTACATTCACTTAATATATGATTTACTGTTTCGTCATTTTGTCCACACAGTCTGCATTTACTGTTTTCCTGGGTTTTATCTTCTTTAGCTTTGATGTAGTTTGTCCTAATAGCATTGTTCTGTGCAGCCATCAGTAAAGATTCCGTTTTTCTGTTCAAGTGTCCTTTTCTTAGCCATGCCCAGCTATTTTCGTTGGTTTCTTCTCTTGTCGGTTTTCTCAATCGTCCATGTAGTTGTTTGTCTTCCATTTTCTTTTCTTGTCGTTTTGTTTCTGGTTTCGGTGCTTCCTGAGTTGCTCGTTGGAACGGCATCTCTTGCTGCGGTGATAAGGATTTTTGTGTTTTGAGTTATGTATTTCTCCATCTCTTGTTTTTTAGTCTTCCACTTAATCGTTTATACTTACCAGTCATCTTCCCCCTTCGTTTCTTTTGATGTAGAGGCTGTCCGTATCTTCTTTGGGATGTAGTGCATTGTGCATCATCATTAATTTTCTAGTCCTCTGGTCAAGGTGCCTGAGTTCCTCTTTGGTCCAGCCTATGAATGGTCCAGATTATCTTATTAGTGCTACTACCCAGGTGTTTATTCCTGTTACTAGATTCCTGCTATATAATTTCGTTTCTAAGAGTTTTCTTGTTTTTCGTGAATATTCTTTTCCAATTTTCACTTTAATTCCTATAGATTTGATGGTGTCTGCTTTCAGAACTCCAAGATATTTGTAGCTATCATGTTCGCCTAGCGCCTCATTTCATCTTGGTTGGGGAGTTTTATGCCCTCTATTGTCTCCAGTGCTCATCTTGTTATTTCTAGTAGTACACACTTTTCCATTCCGAATTCCATTTGGATGTCGTGACTGAAGATTCTAATCGTATTTATCAGCTTTTCCAGACTCTTTTTGCAAATAGTTTCAGGTCGTCCATGTACATCAGGTGGTTTACTCTTAGTTCTGTGTCTGTAAACTTGTATCTCGTATCACATTTTCTGAGTAAGTAGTTGAGTTGCATCAGTAGTGGCGATAGAGAGTATCCTTGGAAAATGCCTCTCTGTATCTTTATCTCAGTTAGGTGTTGTCCTCCGGCTGTCAGTTCCAGTCTCCATGTTCCCATTGCTTTCTTTATAAGATTAATTATCCTGTCAGGTATTTTGTATGTTTTCAACATTCAATTATCCATGCTTCAGGGATTCTGTCGTAAGCTTTTTGTAGTCAATCCATGCCATAGATATGTTTTTTTTCTGTTTTTTTACATCCTCCAGGATCTTTTGATCGATGTATAGCAGGACATGCGTCCCTCTTTTCCCTTTACGGCATCTTTTTTGTTCTTCAGGGAGTACTCCACGCGTGTTTAGGGATTGGTAGATTTGTTCTCTCAATTGTGCCGTCAGGATCTTTCACATTGTTGGTAAACAGGTTATTGGTCGGTAATTGCTTGGGGTCGTTCCCTTTTTGGCATCTTTTTGTATAAGCGTTGCCCTTCCTTTGGTCATCCACTCTGGTATGTCTGTTTTGTGTATACATCCTCTCAGTTTCTGCGCTAGCCTTTATAGGGTCGTGAATTTTTTAAACCAATATGCATGTATTCTATCATGGTCTGGTGCTCCTTTCCAGTTTGCCATTTCCCTTAGGGTGTCCTTAATGGCTTCTTTATTAATTCCCGTTTCTGTTGCTTCTATTTCCTGTAGTTCATTTTTAATGTTTTTCAACCACTTGGTATTTTTGCTGTGTGTTTTACACTTTCCCATATCTTGCTCCAGAAGTGTTTTGTCTCTGTCGGGTCAGGTTATTCTGTTGTTATTCGTTCTCCGTTTACGTTTTTGTAAAACTGGCTTTCATTGTTTTCAAAGGTCCTGCTCTATTTTTTCTGTTCAGATTTGTATCTATATCGTCTCAGTCTTCCCTCTATTGCTGCTATCTTTTGTTTTAATTCTTCATGTTTCTTTTTCAGTCTTTCCTTGTGAACCGGATTTCTGCTCTTCCATCTTTTCCTATTCTCTTTCATCCTGTTTACGGTGTTAGCTTCTTTCCAGAGTTTGGTTATCTGGGTTTCCAGTCTGCTTTCCTATCCAGGTTTTGTCGGTCCATTCTTTTGGACAGGCTTTCTTTCTTTTTTTTAGTTTCATACTTACTGATCTTGCTCCGGCATATATCAAGTTGTTTAGGTCTGTGATAGTGTCTGTTGGGATGTACGAGAGTACTTTGCTTGGCCTTTTGGCTAAGATCAAAGTGTAGTATCTATTCCGATGGATACTTCACGCCTGTCCTGTGCAGTTCTAGGAGGTCAACCCTCCCAGGCTTTGCCTCCCCTCTTTGGGGAGGAGTAAGTTTATTGCTTACTGTCTGGGGCGCCCCTAACGGGGAATGCCGACGGGGCTACCCAGGCAATTTTTAAATGGCCAGAGTGCTCACCTCTCGAGCGCTGGCTTTTCAAACCCCACTTTCTCGACCCGATCTTGTGTCACATCTTACTTGTGGGAGTAAGATAAAACTGGCCTTGTGCCTAACTCCTGGGGAGGAGTAAATAAAACTTTGCTTGCTGTCTCTGTTTCAACTTTTAACTTCTTCCAATCTTCGTTCCTTGGAGATGGGAGATTTGTTTTGTTTTCGGACATGTATCGTTTGATTATTATTATTATTATTATTATTATTATTATTATTATTATTATTATTATTATTATTATTATTATTATTATTATTATTATTATTATTATTATTATTATTATTGTTGTTATTGTTGTTGTTTTTGTTATTTCTGTATTCTGTGTATATAAATACAAATATCTTGTTTGGCAAAAACATACCTCTAGTCTCTAATTGAATGGGGACAAAAATGGATGGTTACATTTAAAGTTACGAGGACAAAGCTACATTTTTTTATAACAATTATAAGTAAAATTTCCAACCACCGATGGCCATGGTTGATAGCACCCTTCCCGAGAGCCCAACGTTCGACCTTACATTCACATGTAACATAAATTGGAATGAGTACAAAAAAATACTGCCACGTCTGCTGCAAAAAAGGTGGGCTCCCTTTACCGGGCTAGAAAACTTTTCACAACAACCAGTGTCTTATACATCTATAAAAAACACAATTTCCCCTATGCATGGAGTATGCTTGCCACATATGGGATGGTGCCCAAACCCCTGATCTCTTCCTTGTAGACAAGGTGCAAA
>OY744553.1:8524889-8612389 GCA_963556195.1 Sepiola atlantica
TTTTTAATTTATTATGCTGACGTTTCCTCTTAGAGGGTCAGACAATAAGGCCTTAAGGATAATTTTAGCAATTTTCTTTTTTTCTCACTCGCCCGGTTTCATTGATTAAACAAATGTTTCCTCTGAAATTTATCTTACGATTTTGCTGTACGCGAAATTTACACACACACACACACACACGTATATATATATATATATATATATATATATATATATATATATATATATATATATATATATATTAAGTGCTTGGGTTCCTAGATATGTTGACCTCTCTTTTTTAATACCTTGACTACCTTCCCTACTCTCTACATACCGTCATTGGTGAATCTTACAATTTCCCCCTCTCTCTATATATATATATTGCTTTTTTCCCATCTCTGTATTGCCTTCCGTTATAAACCGTGCATAATAAATGTTTCCACTCTCTTCCTCCTCAGTTTACGTCTTAAATAACTCATTTCTCCCTGTCTCAACATATGTATTAGATATGTTGTCGCTCTCTCTATATGTATATTAAATTGGTGAGCGTGAATTCCTCTTTTCTCATTTACAAAAATGTAATCACCTCACTTGTATGTTTGACAATGTCGGAAGGTTGAAAAAATTATTGCACCGCTGATTGTGTGATTCCGTGTTACTCTATTTTTATGTTATTTTTGATCTGTTAATTATTTTAAACTCTCATACCCGGATTTATTTCTGGAATTTATTACACTATAACACAACTATATATAAATATATATATATATATATATATATATATATATATATATATATATATATATATATATATATATATATATATATCAAGGGAGGCGCGAGAGCCGTCTATCCCTTAATAGACTTCAAGAATGGCCTATGCTGGAAATCTCATTTATTTGATCAAAAACCAATAAACCAAAATAGTAAAAACTTTGCACAAAATTTGTATTTGATAGGTTCTATGAGTGTGTAGAAATTTCAGCATAATTAGTCAAAGCAACCCAGAGATCCAGAAAGTTCAATCATGACATCATATTATATGTGTGTATGTACGTATGTGCCACTCTGTATCTCATCAACTATTTGATGGATTCAGCTGATTTTTGGCAGAGATAGAGGTTCCAGGGTCTAGTTGATGACATTTTAATTTCTGTTTACCATATACCTTAGTTTTCCAGAAAATTAAAAAAAAAACCTTATGAGAAGGCATAGTATTGAGGTATAGCCTTTACAAAAGTAGTGACATTCCATGATAAATGCCAGTATACTGAAATCATATGCCCTAAATAGGGTCAAGATGAAAATTCATATACACTAAATGTACAAAAGCAAGAAAATTCCCAAATGTTTACACTTTTATTGTCATTAAGAGTATGCGAGCACAACAGGGCTATATATTTTACTGATAGGAATTTTTCTTCAGCGCATCTCACACACTTCATCCACTTATGCATAGAGATTTATACTGTAGTGATGTCATAATGAAATGGTTTGGTTGATATGTAGTCATACCCTTAATGAAGTACAATAAAAGTGTAACAATTTGGGAATTTCCTTGCTTTTGTACATTTAGTGTGTATGAATTTTCATCTTAACCCTATTAAGGGCATATGATTTCAGTATACTGGCATTTATCAGGGAATATATATATATATATATATATATATATATATATATATATATATATGTGTGTGTGTGTGTGTGTGTGTATGTGTGTGTTATATCCCATAGTTACGGGCTGAGATCAATCCCAAACGCAGGGGTTTATGAAACAGCTGCTGGAAAGTATGGAACAGGTGCGCCGATAGAGTATCGGGTGAAACCACCGAAATCATGCGCTTATTTTAAAGCGTGACTAATCCCCCCTCCGTCACTGCTATTTTTAATTCTTTATTTTTTATAAACTGTCATTTGTTATAACTGGACAAGTTACAATTCCAAAATCGGGTACTCGCGTCATTGTCCCCACAGCCATGCCCCACCCCAAAGCATAAATGAAAAATAATGAACATCTAAAATAAAAATAAAATAAAAATAAAAATAAACAATTATAGGAAAACAAATAAAAAATTTAAAAACATAAATAAACAATGCTAAAACGTACGAATATTTTAAAGATACGTCCATTTAATCTGCGCGTATAACGCTGGAAATTCGATTCTGATCATTCAATAACTCATTTGGCCCAAAAAAAGTTGCTTAAACATTTCATCAATAACACTTAGTAAAAAAAAAATGGATCTATCTTTACGAACTGAAAACAATGGATGTATTTTTACAAAATAAAATCAATGGATGTATCTTTACCAAATGAAAAAAATGGATCCATCTTTACCAAATGAAAACAATGGATGTATCTTCACCAAATGAAAACAATGGATGTATTAATACAAAATGAATACAATGTATGTATCTTTACCAAATGAAACAATTGGATCCATCTTTACCAAATGAAAAAATAGATGTATTTTTACGAAATTAAAAAATGCGAGCGACCTTTACCAAATGAAAATAATAGATGTATCTTTACCAAATGAAAATAATGAATGTATCTTTACCTAATGATAAAAAATAGATGTATTTTTATCAAATAAAAAAAATGGATGTATTTTTACAAAATGAAAAAAATGGATGTATCTTTACCAAATGAAAATAATGGATGTATATTTACCAAATGAAACAATTGGATCCATCTTTACCAAATGAACAAATAGATGTATTTTTACGAAATTAAAAAATTCGAGCCATCTTTACAAAATGAAAATAATAGATGTATCTTTACCAAATGAAAATAATGAATGTATCTTTACCAAATGAAAAAAAATGGATGTATTTTTACCAAATAAAAACAATGGATGTATTTCTACAAAATGAAAAAAATGGATGTATCTTTACCAAATGAAAATAATGGATGTATCTTTACCAAATGAAAATAATGGATGTATTTTTCCAAATAAAAACAATGGATGTATTTTTACCAAATGAAAAAAGTGGATGTATCTTTACCAAATAAAAACAATGGATGTATTTTTACCAAATAAAAACAATGGATGTATTTTTACCAGAGGAAAAAAATGGATGTATCTTTACCAAATGAAAATAATGGATGTACTTTTACCAAATAAAAACAATGGATGTATTTTTACCAAATGAAAGTAATGGATGTATCTTTACCAAATGAAAATATTTGATGTATTTTTACTAAATAAAAACAATGGATGTATTTTTACCAAATGAAAAAAATGGATGTATCTTTAACAAATGAAAATAATGGATGTATCTTTACCAAATAAAAACATTGGATGTATTTTTACCAAATGAAAAAAATGGATGTATCTTTACCAAATGAAAATAATGGATGTATTTTTACCAAATAAAAACAATGGATGTATTTTTACCAAATGAAAATAATGGATGTATCTTTACCAAATGAAAATAATTGATGTATTTTTACCAAATAAAAACAATGGATGTATCTTTACCAAATGAAAATAATGGATGTATATTTACCAAATGAAAATAATGGATGTATTTTTACCAAATAAAAACAATGGATGTATTTTTACCAAATGAAAATAATGGATGTATCCTTACCAAATGAAAAAATGGATGTATTTTTACCAAATAAAAACAATGGATGTATCTTTACCAAATGAAAATAATGGATGTATCCTTACCAAATGAAAAAATGGATGTATTTTTACCAAATAAAAACAATGGATGTATCTTTACCAAATGAAAATAATGGATGTATCTTTACCAAATGAAAATAATGGATGTACTTTTACCAAATAAAAACAATGGATGTATTTTTACCAAATGAAAGTAATGGATGTATCTTTACCAAATGAAAATATTTGATGTATTTTTACTAAATAAAAACAATGGATGTATTTTTACCAAATGAAAAAAATGGATGTATCTTTAACAAATGAAAATAATGGATGTATCTTTACCAAATAAAAACATTGGATGTATTTTTACCAAATGAAAAAAATGGATGTATCTTTACCAAATGAAAATAATGGATGTATTTTTACCAAATAAAAACAATGGATGTATTTTTACCAAATGAAAATAATGGATGTATCTTTACCAAATGAAAATAATTGATGTATTTTTACCAAATAAAAACAATGGATGTATCTTTACCAAATGAAAATAATGGATGTATATTTACCAAATGAAAATAATGGATGTATTTTTACCAAATAAAAACAATGGATGTATTTTTACCAAATGAAAATAATGGATGTATCCTTACCAAATGAAAAAATGGATGTATTTTTACCAAATAAAAACAATGGATGTATCTTTACCAAATGAAAATAATGGATGTATCTTTACCAAATGAAAATAATGGTTGTATTTTTACCTAATGAAAATAATGGATGTATTTTTACCAAATGAAGAAAATGGATGTATATTTACCAAATGAAAATAAGGGATGTATTTTTACAAAATAAAAACAATGGATGTATTTTTACCAAATGAAAATAATGGATGTATCCTTACCAAATGAAAATAAGGGATGTATTTTTACAAAATAAAAACAATAGATGTATTTTTACCAAATGAAAAAATCGATGTATCTTTACCAAATAAAAATAATGGATGGTTCTTTACCAAATAAAAATAATGGATGTATCTTTACCAAATGAAAATAATGGATGTATTTTTACCAAATAAAATAATGCATGTATCTTTACCAAATAAAAACAATGGATGTATTTTTACCAAATGAAGAAAATGGATGTATATTTACCAAATGAAAATAATGGATGTATTTTTACCAAATAAAATAATGCATGTATTTTTACAAAATAAAAACAATAGATGTATTTTTACCAAATGAAAAAATCGATGTATCTTTACCAAATAAAAATAATGGATGTATCTTTACCAAATAAAAATAAGGGATGTATTTTTACAAAATAAAAACAATAGATGTATTTTTACCAAATGAAAAAATCGATGTATCTTTACCAAATAAAAATAATGGATGTATCTTTACCAAATAAAAATAATGGATGTATCTTTACTAAATGAAAATAATGGATGTATTTTTACCAAATAAAAACAATGGATGTATATTTACCAAATGAAAATAATGGATGTATCTTTACTAAATGAAAAAAAAAAGATGTATTTTTACCAAATAAAAACAATGGATGTATTTTTACCAAATGACAAAAATTGGATCTATCTTAACCAAATAGAAAAAATGGACCACCCTTTAACAAATTAAAAAATTGATCCATCTTTACAAAATGAAAAAAAGATCCATATTTACCAAATAAGAACAAATAGATCAACTTTTACCATGGATATATCTTTACCAAATGAAAAGAATGGATATATCTTTACCAAATGATAAAATAGATTCATGTTTACCAAATGAGAACAAATGGATCAACTTTTACCATGGATATATCTTTACCAAATGAAAAAAAATGGATATATCTTTACCAAATGATAAAATAGATTCATGTTTACCAAATGAGAACAAATGGATCAACTTTTACCATGGATATATCTTTACCAAATGAAAAAAAATGGATATATCTTTACCAAATGATAAAATAGATTCATGTTTACCAAATGAGAACAAATGGATCAACTTTTACCATGGATATATCTTTACCAAATGAAAAAAATGGATATATCTTTACCAAATGATAAAATAGATTCATGTTTACCAAATGAGAACAAATGGATCAACTTTTACCATGGATATATCTTTACCAAATGAAAAAAAATGGATATATCTTTACCAAATGATAAAATAGATTCATGTTTACCAAATGAGAACAAATGGATCAACTTTTACCATGGATATATCTTTACCAAATGAAAAAAATGGATATACCTTTACCAAATGATAAAATAGATTCATGTTTACCAAATGAGAACAAATGGATCAACTTTTACCATGGATATATCTTTACCAAATGAAAAAAAATGGATATATCTTTACCAAATGATAAAATAGATTCATGTTTACCAAATGAGAACAAATGGATCAACTTTTACCATGGATATATCTTTACCAAATGAAAAAAAAATAGACATATCTTTACCAAATGATAAAATAGATTCATGTTTACCAAATGAGAACAAATGGATCAACTTTTGCCATGGATAAAGCTTTACCAAATGAAAAATGGATCTATCTTTACCAAATGGTAAACATGGATCCATTGTTAGCGAATGTAAAAATCTATCATCAAATGAGAAAAAATGGATCAATTTTACCAGACAAAAGAAATTGATCTATCTTCACAAAATTAATAAAATGCATCCATTTTTATCAAATGAAAAGGAATATTTAAACTTCAAATGAAAGAAAAAGATCCAAAAATGGATATGTTTTTTGTACACGCATGGGTAACCGCTTATCTAGGCCCGGGGGCGACTCGAGGATAAGGGTATAATAAATTGTCGGTTGCTTCTTTCCTCGTGCTGCCGGCCTCTGGAACCCCCTCCCTACTCCCTGTTTCCCCGACTGTACCGACATGGAGAGGTTTAAACTAATGTAAACAGACATCTCGTTGCACAGCTCCCAACTAAGGATGACACCCAAAACCTACCGCATAATTATAAGTAGGCCCTTACGTCTAGAGTAGCGACCTGCCATGTTTGGGGTTAAATATTATTTTTAATAAATGATTATCTAAGAGGACTTCTCAACGAGTACTTATTTACATTAGACTTGAAGACGACCATGTTGTAGTCGGTTGGGAAGCAGCTTCGTGATGTTTTGTTTTACAAATGGGATGTTCTTGGAAAGAAACTTTGTTCATGGAAGTTCCGTGTGTTTGTTTTTTGTTTGTACAGCGAGAGAGAAAACATGGTGTTGCCTTTTTTGTAGCTGTAGTTCTTTCTGTGAATGTTTTACAGGGGGACCAGCGATTGAAGCTTAAGAGAAACCCTATCTTAAAAATAACGATATTGTAGAGAGAGGCTAGCATCATCTCTTCTCAGTGAAAAGGGCTGTAGGGAAGAGAAGCGATCATCCCCCTGCTAGATCGGGAAGTCTTTTTTGTACTGTTTACAATAAAGAGTGTTCCAAGCAGAACCTGGCTCGACAAGTATTTGTTTACATTAGACTTGAAGACGACCATGCTGTAGTCAGAGAGGAAGCAGACTTGTGGTATTGTTTTCCACAGATGGAATTTTCTAGGAAAGAAACTTTGTTCATGGAAGTTCCGTTTGGTTTTTGGTACATAAAGAGAGAAAAGAAAATTCTTTGTTATTGTTGTAGCCAGACCACTTCTTGCTGTGAATGTTTTAAAAAGAGGGGGGTACGAGGGATTAGAGCTCAGTCGAGCACCTACTATGAACATAATGATAGAGCAGAGAGAGACTAGCAACATATGTTGTGTGAAAGAGGACGTAGGGACGAGAAGAGATCAACCCCTACTAGATTGCGAAGTCGATTCTGTACTCTGTGAACACAAGAAAAAATGCTCCGAGTGGCACCTCCCCAAATATGACAGCAGTACCTCCCCATTTTAGGACGGATCTCACTAAACATCAATCCTTCTATGTTTGTCAGAATTGATTGTTTTCTCTGGGCAAGAACACCCTTTGTTTATTTGTCCCACTTGGAAGTAAAAAAACGCAAAAATCCTGTTTAAACAAAGAGAGAACACACATTGGTTGAATGAAAACAAATATGTAATGGAGGGTAATAAAATCAAAGACTTTGATTGGTTCAAGCTGGAGTGAGTACTTCTTAACTATAAAAACGATCCTAGAAAGTAATGCTTGAGTTTATCCTGATGATCTCTATCGGGTTGAAAATAAAACTGTTTTGTGCAGCTTACATAACATAAGTATATTAAAGAATTACCCCTGACTAAAGGAAATACGGATAGAGGTATTTATAAAGATCCATACACGTATCTAAAAAGTGATACTTCAATCTGAATCGTGACAGACCAACAAATATGTTACTGCAGCCTTAATCAGGACAGACCAATGAACAGAAACAAGTCCTTAAAGAGATGTGTGGACGTATCTAAAAAGTCTATTTTACAGGGAGAGGCCAGGGATTGAAGCTTAAGTGAACACCTATCATGAAAATAACGATACAGCGTGACAAACCAACGAACATATTATTCTAAAACTAAGTGTGACAGACCAACGAACATGTTATTTCAAAATTAAACGTGAAAGACAAACGAATATGTTATCCTAAAATTAAGTGTGACAGACCAACGAACATGTTATTTTAAAATTAAGTGTGACAGACCAACGAACATGTTATTTCAAAATTAAACGTGAAAGACAAACGAATATGTTATTCTAAAATTAAGTGTGACAGACCAACGAACATGTTATTTCGAAATTGAACGTGACAGACCGACGAACATGTTATTTCAAAATTAAGTGTGACAGACCAACGAACATGTTATTTCAAAATTAAGTGTGACAGACCGACGAACATGTTATTTTAAAATTAAGTGTGACAGACCAACGAACATGTTATTTCAAAATTAAACGTGAAAGACAAATGAACATGTTATTCTAAAATTAAGTGTGACAGACCAGTGGACATTTTATTCTAATATTAAGTGTGACAGACCGACGGCCTGACAGATACTTTCGTAGAAATGTGTGGACGTATCCATTTCAAATGTAATCGTGGCAGACCAAATAAAATACTCTTTCAAACTTAACCCTAACCAACGGATACAGTTTCTATTAACTGACTCCCTCACGAGGACACGGTTTGACACCAGATCGCTTTTGAATGTATGGAAAACTCAGCTCCCCAAAGTAGGGAGCTATGGATTTCGGCCCAAACTAAAATTTGACTCCCTCTAGAAGTAGTGTATTCTTTTACACACCGAAAAAAGAACAAACGAAGTATCAGAACAGATTCTACACTTTCATCTTAGCCAAAACGTCACTTATAGAGGTTCTTGGCCTTCAAAAAAAATGTTTAAAAACATATTTCACCCCAAACAAGGCAGGCCGCCACTGTAGACGTAGAGGGTTACTTAGAATTAGGGTGTAGGTGTTGGGTGTCACTCCACATTGGAAGGAGTGTAGCGAGATGTCTGTTCACATTAGTTTTTAACCTCTGCATGTCGGTACTGTCGGGGAAACAGGGAGCAAGGAGAGAGTTCCAGTCTAAAATAAATTCTGCTGGTTATATTTCAAACTTAAGCGTGACAGACCGTCGCCTTCGTAGAATAAAGAGACCTGTGCGATCGAACGTTACGTCATACATTTGTGTAGCAGCGATACATGCCGAAAACTCAGGCTGTCAATAATGAATGATTTTTTTTAATGTATTAGAAGAACTTTAACAGTTGCATTAAAAAAAGGATGGAAAAAACGAAATTCAATGGAATGCCGTTTTCTTTATGAAAGTCACCTACAAACCAAACGAAAATCTATACAGTCTATTAAATTCTTATGGTGCTTTTAGTGTTTTTGGTGTTTTGGTGTTTTAATGTTTTTGGTGTTTTGGTGTTTTGGTGTTGTGGTGTTTTGGTGTTTTGGTGTTTTAGTGTTTTTAGTGTTTTGGTGTTTTGGTGTTTTGGTGTTGTGGTGTTTTGGTGTTTTGGTGTTTTGGGTTTTGTTCGAACGCAAATAGAAATATGTGATTGGTTGACAAAAAAGGAATAAGTAGAGGACACATGATGAATAACGCCCCTATAAGAAATGGACGTATCTGTTGGAAATCGTTGGTTTGACTTGCGCGAATTAACGCGGGGTGGACCCGGCAGTCGAGTGCAAAATAGGGCCTGTTCTCACAGTCAGAAATCACAGACGTGACAAGTTCACCGTGTGACGAGATCCCAGATCAAGGGCCAATGTGCACCTGTGAGAGGCTCTGTGACGTCACAGACCCTTGCTTGGGAAACAGAGGGATCCGTGACGTCACTCGTTCTTCATGAGAAGCGAGTTTAGCCAGTCTGGGGTTTGGAGGCGAACCGATGAGACGTGATTGTTACCATGTAAACTACAACATATAAGGGAAATATTTCGCTATGAAAATACAGGCGAGAGATATCCTTTCCCACCTCAATTAATGGTTAAGGAAATAATTGTTAAGCAACTACGATAAAGTAGTGATTTGCTCTCTTTCTTTCTCTCGACGTAGTGAATATCTCCCAGCTGATTAAATAACTAACGCTTGTAATAAAAAGAATTGAAAGTAAAAGAGTCTTGTTTGGTGAGTCGGTCAGGAAGCTTTTGTTGCAGACAACGGACGGCGTGGTTCACGACAGAAAGGAAAGAAGAAATAATTCATCCACTAGACGACATCGAGACGGCGACCCTCTACACGGCGAGGGAGAAATCTAAGGTATGCAAACAATATATGAACTATGTGATTTATGATGTTTTAAAAATGATGAGTATACGAAATGAGTACCGCCACGGCCCGTATCGGGAAGAGAATACGAAACGAGTAAAGCCGCGGCCCCAAGTAGAGGGCTATTCAGCATACATTTCTAAGGCACTAGTTTTTATGATATTAATACTAAAGTTCGAATCTTACGTAAGTTTAAATAATTATTTTTAACTGCATATGTGTTTCATAAATTTAAAGGAATTAACATAACATGATACTAAAAAAAAATTCTATAAGTTTTGTTTTAAATTCTAAGTGCCGTTTTAAAGAAATCTGCACCAAAGAAGACATCAATTGGTAGTCGGCATTAGTTAAAAGATAATTATTTTTGCTTAAGACTAATTTCTAATGTTTGTTTGTGGCACTTTATATTTCAGTGAAAAGAATACGAACTGACAAAGGAATAGAATTTATTTGCTCCAAATTTAAAAACATTTTCAGACAGAATGGACGGGTCAATATACTGATTGACCCCCAACAAATCGCAACATTTTGTCTTTTGGTGGTTTTGTGCTAGGTTGGGTATAGTCTACAACTTTTTTGTATAATGGGGATATTGGAACATTTAGCGAACAATCTTTGGACAAGGTTTTGGATTTTTGTTTTTTGGACGGAAGCCAAACAGAGATTTGCCCATAAAAACAATCTGTAAAAATATTCATCGTAGTTACTAACTCTTGTATGCCTATACAAGTTTGCGTATTTTGTTGCCCGGACTTTCACAGATGTATTTCTTTGTACTTACACTAAAGCGGTAAGAGCCAGGTAAAGATGTAAATTGACACACCCAGGTACCATACTAACAACGCTCAAGGGAGTGTATAAACAAGTTATTTTTTTTTAATTCGCGGGACAAACTGACTGAAGGGCATTGACTGTTATATAGATACGGCCACTCAATCTGCGCGCTTAGTGATGAAAATGCAATTTAAAACTAAAGTATAACAGACAGAACAACAGACAGAGCGGGAATCTTTTACAATAATAAGCAGAGTCGCGAACGGGGTCCAAAAAAAGAACGAGAAAGGGTTTAAAAACATAAATTTGCAACCAGTAAAGTTGACCTACGTCGAGAATAGATATTTTTCTACTTACCTATGTAATTTGTTTGTATTTTTACGTATTATAAATGTGTTTTTATTAGATGTAAAAAAAAATTCTTGTTTTTTTTTGTTGCATAGCATTTGGCAAAAAAAGAAAATGGCCGCCCGTCCTCTTTATCATTACGTAGCCCCCCTTAAATCAGCCATCTAGTTTTGTGCGATGTTCGTGTGCCGAATACTTTAATTTCTAATAAATAGCAATTGAAACGGGTTAAACATCTTTTTAATAGTTGGAAATGCCACAGGTAAGTTTGAAAATAACTTTTATCGCCTACAGTTACGTTTATTTGTTGAATATTTGTTTTTTGAGCGTTTTTACTCTGCTGACTATTGTAAAAGATTCCCGACAGAGCCTATCATATAGATACTTAGACGCATTGTTTCCATTCTGATTTTTTAGGGTAAGTGTTAGGGTTAAGGTTAGGGTTAGGGTTAGGGTTAGGGTTCGGTGTTTAGTTTAGGTTAGGATTAGGGTTAGGGTTAGGGTTAGGTTAAATATTAGGGTTAAGCTTAGGGTTAGGGTTAGGGGTTGGAGTTTAGTTTAGGGTTCGGGTTAGGGTTAGGGTTTGGGCTTTAGGGTTTAGGGTTTAGGCTTTAGGGTTAGGGTTAGGGTTAGGGTTTAGTGTTAGAGTTTAGAGTTTAGGGTTTAGGATTTAGGGTTTAGGGTCAGGGTTAGGGTTTGGGCTTTAGGGTTAGGGTTTAGGGTTTATGGTTAGGGTTAGGGTTTAGGGTTAGGGTTAGGGTTTGGGCTTTAGGGTTTAGGGTTTAGGGTTTAGGGTTAGGGTTGGGTTAGGGTTAAGGTTAAGGTTAAGGTTAGGGTTAGGGTTAGGGTTTGAAGTTTAGTTTAGGGTTCGGGTTAGGGTTAGGTTAAAGCTTAGGGTTAAGCTTAGGGTTATGATACGGGTAAGTTTTGGTCTTAATCTGTATAAGTACAAACAAATGTATTTAAACAACTAAAATATAGACTACAAATTATTCTGGTTGCGAGATATTCATATATACTAAGGTAGGCTGGTGTTGTCCTGTGCTATAATCGACAATGTTGTGCTCGGCTGGTTTTCGTCAAAAAAAAAAAACTCCCGTGAAAAATGAGGTCATGTTTAGGGAGTTAATCTCGCTGCCTGTAACGGTGTGTTAGCAATTTTAAATACCCGAATAAGGGATACACTCTAGAAAACAGCAGCGAACAAAACAAATATAAAACAACATCACCAAAGAAAAAATATCACTAATTAGAGGCCAATCATCTTAAAAAATGTTACCTCCGCCAGTAAGCAATTTTCAGTACGAACTTATTCAGTATTTATTTATTTATTTTTACTTTTCTTCACCGCAAGCAAAGCATATTGTCACTGAGATGTAAGGGGCTACTGTGATTTAGGGACACATTTATAGTGGTAATTCTAAGTGGAGAATTGTGTAGCAAGATCCTTGTTCACATTACATTTAAATTTCTGCATATTTGTATAGTCGAAAAAAACAGGGGGCAGGGAGTAAATTCCAATGGCTAGCGGTGAGACTATTCAAGTAGAATGTTTTCTGGTATAAATGGACTTTTACAGCAAAGGAGTGAGATTTTGCTGCTAGTCTGAAGTATTTACGTTGAAGGGTTCAAGTCCAGTACGTTAATCGAAACATATCTCGTGAAATTTCTTTTGTAAAATAAGTACAAGGATGCAACATTGCGGCAATGGGATAGGAGCTGAAGCTTCGTATACAGTTTCAGACTTATTTCCAGCACGTATTTTTACAATAAGGTTATTCAGTACGAACTTTTACAATACGTATTTTTAAGTACGAACTTTGACAATACGTATTTTTAGTACGAACTTTTACAGTACGTATTTTTAAGTACGAACTTTTACATTACGTATTTTTAAGTACGAACTTGTACAGTACGTATTTATTTTAAGTACGAACTTTTACAGTACGTATTTTTAAGTACGTACTTTTACAGTACGTATTTTTAAGTACGAACTTTTACAATACGTATTTTTAAGTACGAACTTTTACAATACGTACTTTATAGTACGAACTTTTACAATACGTATTTTTAAGTACGAACTTTTACAATACGTATTTTAAGTACGAACTTTTACAATACGTATTTTTAAGTACGAACTTTTACAATACGTATTTTTAAGAACGAACTTTTACAATACGTATTTTCAAGTACTAACTTTTACAGTACGTATTTTTAAGTACGAACTTTTACAATACGTATTTTTAAGTACGAACTTTTACAATACGTATTTTTAAGTAGATATTTTTCAGTACGTAGTTTTAGAGTACGTATTTCTCAGTACGTATTTTTCAATACGTATTTTGCCTTCTTTCGTGTGAATCAGATGATGCTGGTGTTGGCATTCGTTTCCCGATGTTTTCCCTGTTAGAAATCTTTCTGGAAAGACATCGGGTACTTACGGGAAGGACCATGAGAAGGTTGCCAACATCCCTAAGTGTAAGTGGTACTGTGGAACCGACTGGATTCGAACTTGGAACACCCAGGTCCGTGTCGTTATTAACTTAAGCACCGTCACCTCCCGCGTATTTTGACAATACGTACTTTTAAGTACGTATTTTTACAATGCGTACTTTTAAGTAGATATTTTTATTATATTTTTCAGCACATATTTTTGCAATAGATATTTTTCAGTACGTATTTTTCAGTACATATTTTTCAGTACGTATTTTTCAGAAGGAATTTTTTTAGCAGGTACTCTTACAATGTGTATTTGTTAGTACGTATTTTTAGTATGTAATTTTATAGTAAGTATTTCAGACCGTAGTTTCCAGTATGTGAATTTTTCAGTAGGTACTCCTTTGAGTATGTATATATACATTATCTATTTTTTTAATTTCTAGTACTTTTAAAGTACTTTTACAGTACTATTTTTCAGTTTGTATTTTTTAGTAGTTATTTTAGTACGTATTTTTTCTGTACGTACTTTTTCAGTATGATTTTTTTAATACGTATTTTCTAGTAGGTATTTATTAGTACGTATTTTTCTGTACGTATTTTTACGGTACGTATTTTTCTGTACGTATTTTTACGGTACGTATTTTTCTGTACGTATTTTTACGGTACGTATTTTTCTGTACGTATTTTTACGGTACGTATTTTTCTGTACGTATTTTTACGGTACGTATTTTTATGTACGTATTTTTACGGTACGTATTTTTCTGTACGTATTTTTACGGTACGTATTTTTCTGTACGTATTTTTACGGTACGTATTTTTCTGTACGTATTTTTACGGTACGTATTTTTCAGTGGATATTTATTAGTACGTATTTTTCTGTACGTACTTTCCGTACGTATTTTCCAGTACGTATTTTTCAGTACGTATTTTCCAGTAGTAATTTTTAGTACGTGTTTTTCTGTACGTACTTTTACGGTACGTATTTTTCTAGTACGTAATTTCTAGTAGGTATTTTTAGTACGTATTTTCTGTACGTACTTTTACGGTACGTAATTTCTAGTAGTAATTTTTAGTACGTATTTTTCTGTACGTACTTTTACGGTACATATTTTCTAGTAGTAATTTTTAGTACGTATTTTTCTTTTCGTATTTTCTAGTAGTAATTTTTAGTACGTATTTTTCTGTACGTATTTTCTAGTAGTAATTTTTAGTACGTATTTTTCTGTACGTATTTTCTAGCAGTAATTTTTAGTACGTATTTTTCTGTACGTATTTTCTAGTAGTAATTTTTAGTACGTATTTTTCTGTACGTATTTTCTAGTAGTAATTTTTAGTACGTATTTTTCTGTACGTGTTTTCTAGTAGTAATTTTTAGTACGTATTTTTCTGTACGTGTTTTCTAGTAGTAATTTTTAGTACGTATTTTTCTGTACGTATTTTCTAGTAGTAATTTTTAGTACGTATTTTTCTGTACGTATTTTCTAGCAGTAATTTTTAGTACGTATTTTTATGTACGTATTTTCTAGTAGTAATTTTTAGTACGTATTTTTCTTTTCGTATTTTCTAGTAGTAATTTTTAGTACGTATTTTTCTGTACGTATTTTCTAGTAGTAATTTTTAGTACGTATTTTTCTGTACGTATTTTCTAGCAGTAATTTTTAGTACGTATTTTTCTGTACGTATTTTCTAGTAGTAATTTTTAGTACGTATTTTTCTGTACGTATTTTCTAGTAGTAATTTTTAGTACGTATTTTTCTGTACGTGTTTTCTAGTAGTAATTTTTAGTACGTATTTTTCTGTACGTGTTTTCTAGTAGTAATTTTTAGTACGTATTTTTCTGTACGTATTTTCTAGTAGTAATTTTTAGTACGTATTTTTCTGTACGTATTTTCTAGCAGTAATTTTTAGTACGTATTTTTATGTACGTATTTTCTAGTAGTAATTTTTAGTACGTATTTTTCTTTTCGTATTTTCTAGTAGTAATTTTTAGTACGTATTTTTCTGTACGTATTTTCTAGTAGTAATTTTTAGTACGTATTTTTCTGTACGTATTTTCTAGCAGTAATTTTTAGTACGTATTTTTCTGTACGTATTTTCTAGTAGTAATTTTTAGTACGTATTTTTCTGTACGTATTTTCTAGTAGTAATTTTTAGTACGTATTTTTCTTTTCGTATTTTCTAGTAGTAATTTTTAGTACGTATTTTTCTGTACGTATTTTCTAGTAGTAATTTTTAGTACGTATTTTTCTGTACGTATTTTCTAGTAGTAATTTTTAGTACGTATTTTTCTGTACGTATTTTCTAGTAGTAATTTTTAGTACGTATTTTTCTGTACGTATTTTCTAGTAGTAATTTTTAGTACGTATTTTTCTGTACGTGTTTTCTAGTAGTAATTTTTAGTACGTATTTTTCTGTACGTATTTTCTAGTAGTAATTTTTAGTACGTATTTTTCTGTACGTATTTTCTAGCATTAATTTTTAGTACGTATTTTTCTGTACGTATTTTCTAGTAGTAATTTTTAGTACGTACTTTTACGGTACGTATTTTCTAGTTAGTAATTTTTAGTACGTATTTTTCTGTACGTATTTTTTAGTAGTTAGTTTTAATACGTATTTTTGTACATACTTTTACGGTACGTATTTTTCAGTACGTACTTTTTTTTAGACTAACTTTTACAGGTGTAGAAAGGTGACGCCATCGAAAACTTCGATACAAAATGAATAGAAGAAACACTCCACAGGACTTGGTATACAAGTATTAATAACTAGTTCTACTCTCTATTGCCTAGTTGTTTTTAAGTAAAATAAAAGCTTAGAAAATCTTTATTGACGAATAATAAGTCTCTTTTTACAAGCTCTGCTCCTGAGGAATAATCGACGCTGAAACTTCTTGGTCTTCTTTTCTCATCAAATATTTCTTGGAGATATTACATTAGATCCATTTCTCTGTGATTCAGATCTGATATATTTAAATTCTCAGGTAGAGTTGAGCTCATATTATGGACCCTAAAACCCCTTAAATCTAGAGAATATTTATTTATTGCTATCTAATAGCAATTGTAAAAATTTCACAAAAAGCGGATGTATCTTTCCGCCCACTTTTTACCACTTTTGCATAAAAGTAAATTAAACTAAATATAGCCCACATTACGACCCCTTACATGTAGAAGCTGTGCTCTTTAATTCATAGTAATCGGTTATTAATTTAGGAATGAATCTGGTATATTTTGGTTTCCTACACAAACATCAGGGTTATGGTATGTGTGGTGGGGTTCTTGATATTATTAAGTCTTTTCTTTCTGATCGCAGCTTTGGACGGTGTCTCCTCATTCTTTTTTCCTATTAATGCTGGTGTTCCTCACGGCTCTATTCTAGGCCCAACACTGTTTCTTCTAAATATCAATGATCTTCCAGAGAATATTATTCAGAAAATTAACATCTAAGCTGATGATACCACTCTCTATTCTGGTGTTGCTTCTCGCCAATCTCCCTCGCTTTAGCCGAGATATGCAGCTGATCTAAAAGTTGACCTGGGTTTATTTGTGGATTGGGGTACACATTGGCTTGTTTGGTTTGATCCTGTTAAGACTCAGCTCGTGTCTTTCAATCATAGGTGTGTCCCTTTTCTTCCTGAGATTCCTATGGATGGCTTTGCTCTTGAGGAGAAATCAACTCTGAGACTTCTTGGTCTTTCTCTCTCATCAAATCTTTATTGGCGTTCATACATTAGATCCATTGCTCGTACTGCCTCTCGTGAATCAGTTCTCTCTATCGCTCCAGACACTTTCTGACATCTGAGGCTATTCTCTATTTCGACAAATCTACTATCGGACCATGTATGGAGTAGTGTTGTTATATTTCGGCTGGTGAATCTCTGCCCCATTTGAGGGTTCTTGATGAGGTGTAGAGACGTATCTGTAATTTGATTGGCCACACTCTTTCTTCTTCTCTGCACCCTCTCTCTCTCACAGACGTGATGTTACTAGTCTCAGTCTTTTCTATAAATACGATTATGGTATTTTATTTTCAGAGTTACGTGATCTATTCCCTGCTTCTTTTGTTCCCGCTCGTTGGTCTAGTGGTCTTCATAAATTCATAGTTTCGATACCTCATTGTAATACAGTTTCCTATTCCAGTAGCTTTTTTCCAACAACTACAAGCTTGTGGAATTCTCTTCATGCTGACAGTTTTCCTCCTACCTATACCCTTGGTCTTTTCTAGAGTAAGGCCAATAGACATATTGTGTCTTTGCAATAACCATATTTCTTTCTTGTAGGTTCCTTACACAAAGTAGCTTCATCCTTTGTCTGGAGCGATTTCCATAAAAAAAACATACAAATATCTTAACTTATACACATACCTAACTTTATATAAAGATAATCCTTTCTATCCTTTCTTAATTTTTTGGCTAGATTAATTTTATTTTTCTCTATTCTCTTACACACGCAATATTATCAACGACATATTTTTCTCTATTTCTTCCATCTTTTCCGCCATTTTGTTTGTGAGTTGACCCGTAGTGTTCAGCCTCGTTCTGAAATTCGTAAAAAAAACTAGGCTATTGAAAAAAAGAAAAAAAACACACAAATAAAACAAAGTAGTACTACTTGGAGTACAATTAGTCGCTTTAGTAGCAATAGTATTTGTAATATTTGAAAGAGAAAAAAAGGCGAAAACAAAAAGAGAAATGTCGTCTGCTTCAGTCAACCATGGTGGACGCCGTCCACGGCCAATAGGCTTGAAAGAAAATTAAAGAGGCTAAGAGACTTGCTCAACTTTAGCCGCTCGTTGCTTTTTTTTTCATTTAATGTCTTTCTTTCAATGAGTCACCTGTTTTCGAGGCAAATTCTTTTGTACTACTAAAATTATAAGATTTTTTGACAGATAAAACAAAACAAAAAGTCTTCCATTTTTATTCTTGTTTTCCTTTCAACACCGTAGCCATCATTCAATTATATTTGCTTCTTTTTTTTTCTTACTATCTTTCTTTTTTATTCAACTATGCATTTGTAGAGTTGGATAAGATGTTAGATCGCCATTTTTATATAGAGGGGTTGCTGCGTGGTATCTATCCCACAGACCGTGTTTGCTAGGAAGAAAAAGTGTCACCACGTTCTGGTTAAAAAGACAAACTTCCTCTCTACCATTTAAATCGATTTTATTCCAGTTTCATAAAAACAAAATATAGTCCGGAAAGAGTTATAAAACAAGAATACGAAATAGGTTGAGTCTGCTGACTCTATTTATCTTCCGCCCACAAGGTGAGATGTGACACAAGGTCGGGAAAGTGGGGAAAAAAACAGCGCTCGAGAATTTGAGCACTCTGGCTATTTAAAAATTGTCTGGGCAGCCCTGTCGACATTCCCCGGTAAGGGCGCCTCAGGTGATAAGCAATAAACTAGCCCCTTCTTAAAGGGTGAGACTGGAAAGCCTGGGAAGGTGCACCTCCTAGAACTGCACAGGACGGACAACCGATAGACCGGCGTAAATCAAGACCCGAAAGCCTGAACAATACCGGTCTATAGGATGGGGTAAACAACCCTGGTTGAACTGCTGACGTATATGTGCTATAGAAATAGAATTGAGTCCAGTCAAGCCATTACTATAAACGAGGAGAAAAATATAACGTTTTGTCCCATCGACATCTCAAAAGAAACTGTTTATAATTCGTGAGAAAAATGTTTGGGCGGAAGCGGAAGTTGCGTCTCGCGTGATAGTGTTTTTTTTTTATAGAAATCGCTCAAGAGAAGGCATGAATCTACTTGATATAAGGAGCTAAAAATATTATTTCTAGGTCAAAAACTTGCTAAAAATAAGTGTTAGATAAATAGATTCCGACCCAGAAAACAGCAATTATCCCCCCTTTGTCAGACACATAGCTCATGAAATGTGAGAAGTAACGGACAAAATAACGGAAACCAGAGTTGTGAAGCTGCCTAAAGTAAAGCCAAAGGTCCACTACATGCTCTCCTTAAAAAGACAGACTTCTCCTCTACGATTTGAATCAATTTCTCATCGTTCAACATATATGTCGCTCCGCGAGTGAAAATATTTAAGTATATTCTTATCGAACCACGTATAAATCACTCCGCGAACATGAAGTGAGAACATCAAAGTGAAAAAGAAATTAGATCGTCAATCATTCTATAACGCTTTGTCTTTACTAATGAGTCACCACTTTTCAAGACCAAAAAGCCACTCGAGGATAAAAGTTAACTGTTGTATAGCCCCTTAAATAATTCATACTTTCGTATCTTCTCGGTTTGCTCTGTCGTCTAGTGGTTGAGCACCTTCCTCGCCTCTGCACTGTAGTGGCCATCTCCGTGAGCTGTCTGTAACAAAAGACCTTTCTCGCTTCATAAGACAACAATCTTTTTCTTTAATTACTTTTTTTATTCGGCGGCAGTTTCTATTGCCCGTGGAGGTGTTTTGCTATCGTTGAGAGAGAGAGACAGATTTACGAATATCGTAGTTAGATTATTAATATATTCCTAACTATTCCTAGAGAGAGGGGGCAGGATTCTTGCGCTTGTCTTCCCATTAGGGAAATCTTCCGTATTCCTACATTGGAATCACACGTCTTTACAGTTCACCCTCTGTAACCAGACTGACTCAAATTCGCTTCTCGCGAGAGCAAGTGACGTCACAGGTCCCTTCGTTTCTCACGCAGGGCCAGCCCTTCACAGCTGCAGACTGGCCTCTGAACTCAGGTCTCATCACTCGGTAACCTTGTCATATCTGACAGCTCCGACGGTGAGAACCAGCCTTGTTCTGCACTCGACTGCCCCGCGTTAATTCGCACAAGTCAAACCCGACTTCCATAGATGAGTCCATCTCTCCAGGGCTATTATCTAACACTCTCATGAAGGTTTTTATAATCCCACAAGTTACGTCCGTCATTATATAACATAACGAAATTGATAGATTGACATTTGAATGATAATTGATAAAATTCTGTCTATTCCACAATAGTTTCCAATCTTTTCATAGTATTTTTCATCATCCAACTAATCTCATTAAACCTTATCCTTGAGTGGCTTTTTGCCTTGGTAAATGGTGACCCATTCGTAGAATTCATGAACAAATATAATGGGATAGTTCTAAATGGTGAATGGGATGCGTGAAGGTAGATTACATGTGGTGACGTTTTATGACAGGTGTTTGTTGACATTGCGTTTAAAGACGACAATCTTGTGGTTTGTAATGGAACCAGTTCCGTCGTAACCTTTTCCAAATATGGGAAGTTCTTTCAGTTTTCAAGTTGAAAATGGAATCTTCGCCGGTCTCTCATAAAAAAAAATGTTTCACTCTAAAATACAGACCACTATCTATTTATACATATTTGTGTTTATATTGATTGGAAAATTCATTTTCCAGATGAATCAAGAGTGGTCTTCAGTGATGCACTGTTTTCACTGTTGAATTCGGATTTTGTACTGTATCGGTACAGAATACAACCCTGACCTGAATCCATTTGTTTCTTTTAACCAGCCCAATAGATAAGCTATATATATATATATATATATATATATATATATATATATATATATATATATAGAGAGAGAGAGAGAGAGAGAGAGAGAGAGACAGACAGACAGAGAGAGAGAGAGAGAGAGAGAGAGAGAGAAGGAGACAGACAGACAGACAGAGAGAGAGAGAGAGAGAGAGAGAGAGACAGACAGACAGACAGAGAGAGAGAGAGAGAGAGAGAGAGAGAAGGAGATTGACAGCATCTTTTCTTGCAGGCAAGTATTGTTGAATATAAGAGACAGCTCATGTCTAGATATCCTTTGGTAGATCCTTTTAATAGTCCGAATCAAAATATTAGTTTCGGAGGGGAATTGGCTGATGAATTTGCCATAATTTGGATTTGTCTCCCAAGAAGTACTTTCAGACCCATCCGGGTCCATCTTCAGGGGAATGAGGTTAATCAGGTACAGACTTGTGTTAGTATTATAGAAGGTTTTGGCGGGAATTATGTACTAAGTACGAAACTATATTTAGAGCTATAGACATATATATATATAATTATATATATATATATATATATATATATATATATATATATATATATATATATATATATATAAACAATGATATGCTAAATTCCAATGAGAATTTTTTATTAATTTTTCAAAATATCACTATAACTTTACGGTCCGTTTCGTACACACATGTACAACCAATGTATATATACCCCCTTTTTAATATAGACACGTACGAGTTAACAATACTAAAATAATACACAACGCAAAAAGATTTAAAATTATTGAAGTCCTCTACATAAAAAACTAAACATCTCACAATAAATAATGTGAATTACGAAACTAGTCACAACATTTAAAAGTGTCTAGCATAGTAATAAACGTTACCAAACTCTTAGCCATTAAGCAATTATACAAGAAGGGGACAGCTGTTATTTTAAGGTGTTGGCAAATGGAGCTAGTGTCGGAGAGATGTAAGGTGAGTCTTCGGGAAAGTGGTGTGATAGTAAAACCGATGTAAGCATTAGTTTTATTAATATTGTCGGAGATACATTCGTCCCGGGGCATTGAAACTGATATATTACATTGGTTCTTCCTAATGTATCTTGGTCTGAGAAGTGTGAAGTGTTACTTTTAACTACATGGTTCGATGTTTTTTATTTTTTAATAATAAATGAATCTTATTTTATTATTAGAGTTGATGGGGGATATGTAGCGATGTATTATATTTATAAGGGCTTTTTAATCCTATTTAAAGTTCGGATGCATTTTATTTCAGTAGAATAGATTCATGAAGTGGGAATTATTTAGCTGATTATTATTAGTATTGTCTAAATTTCTAATCATTAATTTTATTTGTTCGTCTAAAATATAATTGGGAAAGTCTGGCAGAGGGTGGGCCGTAGTGGTTCCTTCTGGCATTGCTCCGTAAGGGTGAGCTATTGTGCTGGGTAATCGTAGGAGGCCCATCTTCTAAGGCT
The DNA here is from genome assembly GCA_963556195.1 of Sepiola atlantica. Classification (NCBI taxonomy): domain Eukaryota; kingdom Metazoa; phylum Mollusca; class Cephalopoda; order Sepiida; family Sepiolidae; genus Sepiola; species Sepiola atlantica. Next base: position 8,547,737 of record OY744553.1, read on the forward strand.
TTACCTTCTTTTATTGAGAAGGGGTTGGTTTATGGCCATAAATTTGAAACGCCCCTAATGCCGACGGGGCTGCTCAGGCATTTCTGCGGCGTCAAAGTGCGCTACTTATTGCGCGCTGACCTACCACCTCAACCTTCTGGTCTTGTGCCACATCTGCTGGGAAGGGTGTAAGTACCTCTTTTTCCAGTTGTTCACGTTGGTTGACGTTAGCCTGACTGAATTGCGATATAATCCCTCAGAAGGCAGTTCGCACACAAAAGCCATTCCTTCCATCACAAAAAAGGCAAAACTCGAAAACGTGGTTTATTTTTCCCAGAACTGCACAGGACAGACCCATAGACCGGCGTAAATCAAGCCCCGAAGGCCAAGACAATACCAGTCTATGGGGTGCAGTATCCATCGGAACAGATACTACACTTTGATCTTAGCCAAAAGTGGATGGTGTCGAGTATTGATTTACTCTTCTCCAGGAGTTAGGCACAAGGCCAGTTTTTATCTTACTCCCAAAAGTAAGATGTGACCCAAGGTCGGGTCGGGAAAGTGGGGTTTAAAAATTGCCTGGGCAGCCCCGTCGGCATTACCCGGTAGGGGTGCCTCAGGCAGTAAGCAATAAACTTACTCCTCCCCAAAGAGGGGAGGCGAAACCTGGGAGGGTGAACCTCCTAGAACTGCACAGGACAGACCCATAGACCGGCGTAAATAAAGCCCCGAAGGCCAAGACAATACCAGTCTATGGGGTGCAGTATCCATCGGAACAGATACTACACTTTGATCTTAGTTAAAAGTGGATGGTGTCGAGTAGGCATGAAGATTCTCTCCATCTTATTTACTTTCAAATGAACAAGGCAAACATGAACCTTTTTTCGTTATCAAAATAAAAGTTAATTACTAATATTAAATTACTTGTCAATGATTTAAAATTCGAATCTGAAAAGGAAATACTCTTCTGTACTTTTTAGGAAAAGGTATCCAAGAAAATGTAAAGTTGAAGCATCAGATTTAAAAATCTAATATATAAAGTAAAGTCAGTCTCTTCATCATTTCTTTGTCATCGATAGATTTCTTCCTAAAAGCAATATTTAATTCTCGTCCATCAGTTTTTCTTGTGGATCGTTGCAGCATGTTGTTAAAAAGAATAATATGTAATTCGCTTTATCTTCTTCCACAAAATACTTTGTTCAGATAAGAATTATTTTCAAATGGCCGCCATCTTTAAAAGGGGCGTAACTCTGGATTTGGCCCCACACAGTTGCTTTCCTTTGATTGGAACAAGTAAAATTACAGGATAGTTAACACTGGGGCAATCGTAAACCAAATCAAAAACAACAGATAATTCATATGAAACGCATTAGAATCAAATTCTCTACCGAATCCGACTAGTTTTAAGGTGTGGAAACGATTTGTATGTGTTTATACTATTTAATTTTTTATACAAATAGTTCTTACACTTAGAAATGGCAGTTTTTATCATTTTTTATTTTTGGTTTTCTACTTCTTTAGTGTTTACTCTAACCCTAACCCTAACCGTTAAAAATATTTCCACACGTTGAATCAAGCCAAGTTCAGTAGAGAATATCATTCCAATGCGTTTTATATAAATTTGTCGTTTTCTTAAGTGTGCTTTCGAGTTCTCGAGTGTTAGCTATTCTCTACTTTTACGTAATTCGATTTAATTCCTCCCATGAAATACTTTGTCTGAGTTAGAATTATTTTCAAAATACAACCATCTTAAAAAATCGACGCAACTCTGTATTCCTCTATAAAGATTTACTTCTCTTCGATCGGAATAAAATTTGGTGAAAAAAATCCCAGCATCATTTTAAAAAGAAAAACTAAACAAATAGTAAGTAAATACACTATCGGGCAGTGTCGGGTCGGAACAGCTAGTAAAAAGTAAACTGAACCTTCCTTATGCAACAGTAAACACTTTTCTATCGACCAATGTCAAACCAAAAATCTCAGAATCAGGTGTCAATATTTACATCTCGGCTTTGACACCTGCTGTTGGTAATTATTTTTTTCCGCCGATGTAAGCTTAGACCGGATGTGACGTCACAGGTTAACAAGTATTCGATTAGTCTAGTAACTTTAGACAAGCCGACAGGCAATGAAAACTCAGCTGGCTTGAGAACTTCTCAATCAACCGGTAAGTTCACATAGACATCACATTAGTATTTTCCGTTGTTTAATCGTATTTCTTTTAAAACTTTAATCTTAGGCATTTCCTGTAGTTGGTCTGTTGTTTGTATATCAAAGTCTTTAGTTTAATGGAGTCAACAAAATACAAAACATTGCCGTCTTGTGGAGGCCAGTAAATACACTTCATTAATTCCTTGCAATTTATTTACCAACGTTATTATTGTCATTGTTTCTCTCAACATTCTCGCAAAGAAGACATTTTTCTTGCAAATTTTCCTTTTTTTATTGTTAGATAATGGCTTGTACGCATCTGTTTGAGACGGGTTTGACTTACGCGGTTGTAGCGAAGTCCTCTCGTGCAAGTTCGGTCCGATGCGTTCCCAGGCTCACGGTGACAACTGATCAGACCTTAAGGTTACGTGAGGTCAGGGAGTTCAGGTTGCACCTGGCGTGTTGACGACGAGATTTGGGACGAGAGTTCCGACCGTGGGAGAATTGAATCGGGATTGAATCAGATTTGACTTGGAAGCGAGAGAGTCAAGATCACCAAACATGTAACTGTACGAAAAAGATTCCGAATGACGGAAATCTAAGAGCCAATTAGTAAATCTCAATACTCCTCTCCCTCGGGCAATCAAGAATATTAACTAGTGAAGTTAGTTAGCGTAAACTCTCTCCCAATCAAGACTCGTTCAGGTCGGCTAATTGAAGTAGGAAATAAAGATGACTCTAATTAAAAACAGGAGAGACTTTGTGAGCTTATAGAATTGAAGGTTTGATTTTCAGCTAGCGAAGACAGCATGTTAACGCGCGACAAGAAGTCCGAAAAGAATTATGACAGCGGCGTCGGCGGCGACGGTGAAGACAACGAAGGTAGCAGTCCCGTCAGCAAATAGTTGCAGAGGAAAAAGGAGCGCAAATAGTCACGGCAGAAACAAGCAGGCGCCAATAATGGCTGCCGGCAGAATCGAGAAAAGAGAGAGAGAGGAAACAAGGTTAGTGCAAGCAGTTCGAATAAGTCCGGGCAGTTGAGGTTCGCGGAACCTGACGACATATCGCCCCTTTGAGTCAACAGTTAAGTTCGACGAGAACGAAAGAGTTGGTGAACGTAATAGCCAGTAATAACCAGTAATACAACAGTATCAAATGTTTGTTATTTTTATTTTTTTTAACATATTTCACTCCAAACAAGGCAGGCCGCTATTGTAGACGTAAGGGGTTACTGAGAATTAGGGTGTAGGTTTGGGGTGTCATTCTAAGTTGGGAGAAGTGTAACAATATGTCTTTTTACATTAGTTTTAAACCTCTGCATTTCGATACTGTCGGGGAAACAGGGAGAAGGGGGGAGTTCCGGAGGCCGGCAGCACGAGGAAAGAGCCATTGGAGTAGAAGGCTCTCCGGCATCTGGGAACCTCCACAGTGAATGGATGGGATTTAGCTGATTGTCGATTTGGTCTAGTGTATTTACGTCAAGGAGGCACCAGAGTCGCCAGTTCATCAGAAGGCTGGGACATTCCATTATTCTTAGATGAGCAAGTCTATTCTCTGGGTCCAAATTGGCTGCTAGTTCATGAGCGGATAATAACACATGAAAATATTGCTTAATTCAAGCAAGAATTTTCTCATGAAATATTTGGAGCTCCTAGTCACAAAATGTCATTTTGATTCTACAAAACCCACATGCCCCTTTGGTGACCCTGAGTTTGACATGCCTGCATTACAAGACACTCAATGTTTGTATGATCTGTCCTCCCTCTCTCAGAGCATTCCTTCGATTGGAATTTTATATCGGTATCCTTGTCTTTTACTCTTACTTAATCTGACCAGGCGTTTCCAGCAATCAGGTCAGTTAGATCAATGAATAATTTGTTTGTTTTTATCCTCGGGCGATACCTATGCTTCAAACCCTTTTGAGAGAGGTTAATCCTGATTATCTTAATCCATTCGTTTAATCGTCATGCTACTTGCGACGTTATACGGCATTGGACTTCGACTGGTTCACAGAATTCCTCTGTCTCATCTTCGTCGTTGTTCTGTGTCGTCTAATTCCAACCGGCTGTGAAAACTGGTAGATATGAACAGAGTTAATTTAAAGCAAAACTGAAGGTCGGTAAAAGGAAATGAGGATACAAGTGATACAAGTATTGCTATAAGTGATGATGATGATGATGATGATGATGATGATGATGATTTTGCAGTAGGCAGGAACGGGTTATGCTGCATTAGGGATTTAAAGCGGCACACAAAAGCGGTAATCCAGTGCGTGTGAGGTGAGGGGGCACCAACAGAAATGGCTACATCCTTGACTGACAGCTTTGTAGCTGGCGCTAATGCAATCCACATTATAGATATCTCCTTGGCTTCCTGCATATATTTCGCAAAGCAAACCTTTCAACACCGACGAATTGGTGCCTTTTCCTTATAGACCAGCAGCACACATAAGCATTAATCGAGTGATGAAAGTCGCGTTCGACAGCTAGCGAATACAATTGACAGGCCGAAGAGACACCTTGTGGACGCATTGCATTAGGTTGTTTAGTCATGGTTACTTCGACCGTTCACAGACCGAATTGTATTTCCGACAAAGGCGACGGAAATCCATTGGTTTAATCCACCATTTTGTACCTGGCTTCTTATTTCCACTGGAACATAACGACTATTGTGATTTGGGACCAGACTTATAAGAATCCTTCCTAAGAGTGGAGTTGCGTAGCAAGATGTTTGTTCGCATTACATTTACATTTCTGCATGTCTGTACGGTCGGGGAAACAGGGATCAAGAAAGAAAATTTCGAAGGCAAGCGTTCCGTAGAAAGAAACTATCAATTTTGACAGTTTTCCGGCATATGGTGACTTCTTCAGGGAAGGGGTGGGATTTTGCTACTAGTCGGCTTAGTAAAGGGTATTTACGGTTAGGGGGTAAAAACACAGTAAGTTCGTCTAAGAAAATTCCGTGGAAGTACTTGTACAATATACACAGGAATTGAACATTGCGATGATAGGACAGGGGTTAGAGCTTGGTAGACAGTGTGGGACGTATGCGATTAGAAGCTTTTTTTAAAGCTTTCTAAAGAGAGAGAATAAGTGGTTAGTACACCATCTCAAATGTGGCAACCATACTCCATGCATAGCCGAGTGCAGAATTTAAACCATTGCATAAGAAAACCCTTACCCTAACTCTTACCCTACCCCTAACTCTAACCCAATACTCCATGCATAGCCGAGTGCAGAATTTAAACTATTGCATAAGAAAACCCTAACCCTAACTCTAACTTTAAACCCCAACCCTAACTCTAACTCTACCTCTAACCCAATACTCTATGCATAGCCAAGTGCAGAGTTTAAACCATTGCATAAGAAAACAGGATTATTACCTATAAAATACAATTTATTCAAATACTAGCTGACTTTGTCCGCTCGCTATCGGATCGCAATTTAAGTCCTATCAATCACTATCCCCTCCATTTCTCTCTAATCTACTCACATCGACAAAAATACACACTACTAAAAAAATTCGAACATTGAAAAAAATATTCTAAGAATTAAATAAAATCTTAATTCAACCGTTAAAAGATAAATTAAATATAAATTCGTTTAAAAAGTCGATTGCTATTTTAAACTTGATTTCCAATAGTGAATCGAAATCTAACTGCGATACGAGAGCGAGCGTCTATCGTGCATCCGAAGCAGAAGCAGCAGCAGCCAATGGTGACAGCTTAAAATAAATTCTGAATTGTTGACCGGTAGCAAGCCTTGAAAGAAGAAACAGCAGCCGCCGCTACGGTCCCTACTACTATTTTTATCTTCTTATTCGTTCTTCTTCTCCCACGTCCTCTTCTCTATACCGCGAATCAAACCGGACACACGTACGTTTACTTTTATTATCATATAGGTGACTGTTTAATCTTTGAATCTACTAAATTCCAAATGTGTTCAACAAGTTTCCGATCTAAAATTAAACTTGGCTAGTCCAGTACTGAACGTCAATCGACGACGTGGGCACCAATATGGCGAAAGGTTAACTTAACATGTGTAGTGAAATAAAACTAAAAATGACATGGAATAGAATGAATATATTAGAGACCAAATGCTTGGGTCACCATCGAGCAAGTGCCCGCTCACATGTATGGCGTTTTGTGTATGAACGAAGGAAAGGAAAGAAAAATTATTTTGGACAGTGTAAGAAAATTTTATTATAGAAACAAAACATTTCATAATTAACAAACAATTTATTTTAGATATGCAATTAGTAAAGCTATACGTTCGTTTTTCTTAGTGAGATGTTCTTAGTAAAGTTTAGACTTTGTGTTCGTGTCATAAATGTTCACTTAGCTCGTATTATTTGTTCTTCTACCGCGCGCGCGCGTGTGTTTGTGTGTGTGTGTGTGAATAAGGATTCTTTGTGCACGCGGGAAAGGAAAAACTTGCACAAACTTCTTAAACAGATCGTTCTTTTTGTCCCCCTTTAGGGTTACATTGCAGTGTATGGTGAACCCCTCGTCTGTGGTTTCGTGATCTGCTTGGGTTAAAAAGAGAGATGCGATCCCTCCTAGATCATTTTATAGGGGTCACGAAGTTTGCGTTTCTTATCGACGTGTCGGTTTCTGGTTGCCTGTCGTCTTTAGTACACACGTTTCTGCGAAACTTCCTTTTGTCTCTAATGAGTGATAAAAGAAAGCGTATCCAAACGACACAAAGAAAGAAAGGGAGTTCAAATTCACGCCATTTGCTTTCTAGCGTTCGTTCGGATCGCATGTTTGGTTCGCCACACATTTACGCACCTCATTTGATTCCCAGAGAAGAGCTACATTAAATTTACCGCATTAAATAGTTTTATTTGCAGCCATATTAATTTTTATAGCGAACAAGTATCGAAACCCACACACACACACACATATATATATATATATATATATATATATATATATATATATATATATATATATATATATATGTATAATTACTTATATATGATGCGACTTTTGTCGACACTTTTACACAGACGTCAGTAAGAGAAACGGCAACAAACTCTGGGCATGCAGCAGCGTCAGATCACAAGCAATCAAAATATGCAAGTCTTCCCGGTAGATTTTTCTTCCAACCGATCGTCATGGAGACCAGTGGAGCGATGCACACTGTCACACAGACTTGGTCTGTTAATGACACGCCACACCGCTGACCATCATGAATTGAATTTGCGTTACGAGCACCTTTCCGTCGCAGCTATCCGTGTAAACGCATTGAACCTGCCCTCAGTCTGCCAAACCAACAGGACATCCGATGAAACATTTTGATATTTGCATATTAGTTTTGCAAAAGGAGATTTTATTAACTATTATTTGTTGTTATTTGGAACTAATTTTTATTCCTAGTCTCCAAAATAAGAATAGTAATTATCGATTAAGAAATAATTATAAATAAGTGTCCACTTTAAAGACGCCGCAGCGGGTTAGGGTTAAGGTTAGGGTTAGGGTTAGGGTTAAGTTTAAAGTTAGGGCTAGGGTAAGGTTTAGGGTTAAGGTTAGGGTTAAGGTTAAGGTAAGGGTTAGGGTTAGGGTTAGGGTTAGGGTTAGGGTTAAGGTTAAGGTTAGGGTTAGGGTCAGGGTTAGGGTCAGGGTTAGGGTAAAGGTTAGGGTTAGGGTAAGGTTTAGGTTTAGGTTTAGGGTTAGGGTTAAGGTTAGGGTTAGGGTTAGGGTAATGTTTAGGGTTAGGGGAAAGGTTAGGGTTAGGGTTAGGGTTAGGGTCAGGGTTAGGGTAAAGGTAAAGGTTAAGGTTAGGGTTAAGGTTAGGGTAAGGGTGAGGGTCAGGGTTAGGGTTAGGGTCAGGGTTAGGGTAAGGTTTAAGTTTAGGGTTAGGGGAAAGGTTAGTGTTAGGGTTAGGGTTTAGGGTTAGTGTTAGGATTAAGGTTAGGGTTAGGGTTAGGGTTAGGGTTAGGGTTAAGGTTAGGGTTAGGGTTAAGGTTAGGGTAAGGGTTAGGGTTAGGGTTAGGGTAAGGTTTAGGTTTAGGTTTAGGTTTAGGTTTAGGTTTAGGGTTAAGGGTAGGGTTAAGATTAGTGTAAGGTTAAGGGTTACCGTAAGGTTTAGGGGTAGGGTAAGGTTGGGGTTGGTAAAGATTGCACTTGTTTGTTGTGTGTTTGTTTAATACAAAAGGGTTAGGGTAAGGTTTAGGGTTAGGGTAAGGTTGAGGTTAGGGGTAGGGTTAAAGTTAGGGTAAAGTTAAGGGTTAGGGTAAGGTTGAGGTTGGTAAAGATTGCACTTGTTTGTTGTGTGTTTGTTTAATACCCGTTTCACATCCGACATCAAACAAGCTTTCAACAAATCTTTTTAGTCAAATTGAAACTATAAACCTTGAAATGCATCAGGTGTTAACATTTACACCGCAACTTTTGACACCTGTTGTTTGGTTTTATTTTTCCGCCGAACTGATACAACGCCGGATATGACATCACAGCTAGCGACATTCGATCCGGAAGGACCGACATCAACGTTGACAGGTAGAAATACTCGCGCAGTTTGAGAACTTCTCAGACGACCCGTGACCTTATCTATCACATTTGATGTAGCTCTTCTAAAACCTTCTTCATATATGTTTGCTATTTGATCTAATATATATAAAATTATGTTGTATGTCTGTGGGTCTGTCTATCTGTCTGTCTGTGTGTGTGTCTCTGTGTGTGTGTCTCTCTCTCTGTCTGTCTGTGTGTCGGTTTCTCTCTTGTTTTTAATTTTCTTATTTTCTTTTTGCTGGGGATTCAGTATCGTACCGAATGCAAACCATTCACATTTCAAAGACTCCAACCGAGTGTTCTTTTTACGATTCTAACCACACCTTTAAGCGCAGTTGTCTGTAACTCTCTTGCACTTGGTTCATCGTGTATATTCGTAAGATAGTTTTTGAAATTCTTTTTCATGAATCCGGTTGCTCCTATAATTACTGGAATGATGGAGATCTTCCTAAAATTACAGTTTCTTTTCATGTCGTACATAAGACCTTGATATTTCGTTACTTTCGTCCTCTCAGCTCGGTTTAAGCCAGCATCATTAAGGATACTGACTTAAACTACGGTTGCTACTTTCTCCCTTTTGTCCCATATAACTAGTTTAGGTTTAATAGCTTTGTCTTCTAGGTATGTAGTTGTAGGAATTGCATAGTTATAGTGGATGGTGTATGACTTTTTCCAATAGTTCTTTCTAGTATACGTTCCCAGGACTGCTACTACACTGACTAGTTAATATTTTACAGATGGTCTAGTGAAGATATTTACAGACTCCATCGTGTCGCATTGTATAGTAGGTGCCCCCAGCAGAACCCTGCAACTGAATGGCATGTTGCTCGCACTCTTTACTTCTGTGTGGCAGAACCCGCACATGTTTTTTTGTCTTAGTGTCTATGTGTGTGTCACGCTAAAAAACAACAAAATCTACACAATACACACCCACAAAGATGACATATTTTTTCTAGCATTGCCTTGGACAAAATATAGACACATCTTTTAAATAATCATTCATTGAGAATGAGTCGAAGGGGTTATAGATTAAGAGCGCATTTTAATGTAATTATGTAGTAAATCGTAAACGATTACTATCCAGTTTCCAGAGAAAGCGAGAATGGGAATGGTAGAGAGAAGGTAATGGGCTGGAGAATGGGGAAGAATACCGGGGGAGGAGAAATACGGAGGGTAGCTGTAGAGGGAACATCTAACTCTAACCCTAACTCTAACCTTAAGCTTAACCCTAACCCTAACCCTAACCCTAACCCTAACCCTAACCCTAACCCTAACCCTAACTCAGCCTTAGATCAGTATTAACGCATAAGTAAAAATAAAAAAAGGCGAACAAAATAATAAAATCAGATAAACCATGTGTACAAAATCAAAGAGAACAGGGGAAATGGAGCTAATTTTGCCTTAATTTAGTCTGTAAAATGCCAGAAAATATGCAAAATAGGCAATAATAAAAAAAAAACCATAACGAACGTGCCCAGTCAAAAAAGTTCATACGTAACAAAGTGCCTGCGGTGGTTATGGTAACTAAATGATGACTCCATACACCTCAAAGACCTCTAAATTTGGGCCTTAACTACGAAATGAACTTTAATGTCATATTCAAACTTGCTTCTCAGTAAGAACATTATTAGGCAATCACGTAGTATATTTAAGAGATCAGAACTCGTGGAGGTAAAAAATATATACAACAAAAAAACTGCTACAAAACGCATAAAAATTAATTTTCTACCGACTTGTGCAATTTTAAAGTTCTGAAACTGTTTGTAAGTTTTGTTATTTCCAAATTTGTTTCGTAACTTTTACTTGGCCGAATTCGTCAATAAAAAATGGCGGTCAATTTTGGAGGGAGGTTGTCGGTAATCTAAGGCTTACAATATAGTAAAAAAAAGGCTGCCGCTACCAGTAACCCTAAGTCCTGGGGCGGTGGCCAATCGGATTATGGTAAGGTTTTTGTCATTAACATTTAAGTCTGAAATTAGTGACAACCGCCATTTGTACGCGTGTTTGTCTAAGTAAAAGTGACGATGACAAATTCACAGATAATAAATTCTGAAATCAGTTTCAACACTTTGAAATTATACGGATCGGTAGAAAATTACATGTTCTTGCGTTATTTGTTATATATTTTTTGTTTTCGTTTTTGAGTTCTCAGATGTTAACTATACTGCAGGAATGCCAAATTGCTATAAAATCACGATTCTTTTTGCTGATTGGATGAACAGGGTTCGACTCTGCAGATGTCTTTTTGCTGTTTTTTTATAGAAATGTTGATTTTCTTCATGCATCGCCATTAGTCTTTCGTGACAGGGTGGGTTGACAGGTGGAGGGGGTTAGGGTTAGGGGTGGGGTTGGGTGACAGATTGTTGTTGTTCGTCGAGTGTAATACTAAAAATGTCGGACAGACCAACGCGATGCGCTTTTCTTTGCCTATCAACAAGTCCGTTGGTGTTTTTAAAAGGCGATTGGAAACCACCAATCTACCATCTGGGTGGGGGGTTGGGGCACCCACCCACATCCAACACCCCTCCTCCGCCACAGGTACGCATAAATATATATATACATATATGCACACGCATGTACACTCGTGAATACAGGCATGCATACATACATATATGCATTCGGACATGCACCCATAATCTCGAAAACAGTCACACACAAGCACGCATCTGCATAAATATATATATATATATATATATATATATATATATATATATATATATATATATATATATATATATATAGCTTGGCATATATGTACCCACAACCTCCCCCAACGCCACAAACAGACACCTGCACAGGAATAAATTTACATATAGTTATGGATATATACACACGAACATACATACGCGACTGGAAGCGAAGCAATAAAATAAAAGGTTTTGACAAATGAATGAATGAAAGAAGTAGAAAAAGAAAGAAATGGAAAGACAGAAAGAAAAAAGAAAAAAAGAAAAAAGAAAAAAAGAAAAAAAGAAAGAAAGAAAAAGAGAAAGAAAGAGAGAAAGAAAAAAAGAAAGAGATAAAGAAAAAAGAAAGAAAGAAAGAAAGAAAAAGAGAAAGAGAGAAAGAAAAAAAGAAAGAAACAAAAAAAGAAAGAGAGAAAGAAAAATAAATAATAAAGAGAGAATAAAAGAAAGAAGGAAAGAAAGAAAAAAGAAAGAGAGAAAGAAAAAAAGAAAGAAGAAAGAGAGAAAGAAAGAAAGAAAGAAAATAGAAAGAAAAAAGAAAGAAGAAAGAAAGAAAGAAAAAAGAAAGAAAAAAGAAAAACAGGAAAAAATAAAAAAAGTAAAGAAAGAAAAAAGAAAAACAGGAAAAAAGAAAAAAGAAAGAGAGAAAGAAAGAAAGAGAGAAAGAAAGAAAGAGAGAAAGAGAGAAAGAAAGAAAGAAAGAAAGAGAGAAAGAAAGAAAAAAAGAAAGAAGAAAGAAAAAAGAAAGAAAGAAAGAGAGAAAGAAAGAAAGAAAGAAAGAGAGAAAGAAAGAAAGAAAAAAAGGAAAAAAGAAAAAAAGAAAGAAACAAACAAAAAAGAAAAAAGATAGAAAGAATAAAGAAAAAATGAGAGAAAAAGAAAGAAAGAAAAAAGAAAGAAAGACAGAAAAAAAAAGAGGAAGTGGGTAGAAAGAGCAAATACTGAAAAGCAAGAAATGATCATGAGAATAAACTAATGAGAAAAAAGACAGAAAGGGTAAAGCAAATAAAAGGGAGAGAATAGAGGAATTAAATAAAAAGAAATTGATAAAAAGGAAAGAGCGGAAGAGCAAAAAAAGAAAGGAACAATGAAAAAAAAAGCAAGTATTGACATATATGTAAAAATAAATAAGAATAAAAACAGAAAGAGTGAACGATAAAAAACGAACACAAAAGAAAGCAATGAAATTTATATTGCGTTGTGTAAAAAAGAAAATAGTAATGAACCTCATTAAATCCCGACCAACGTCGAGTCTTCCTGCTAGTTATATATATTTCAGTAATCTTCCCATAGTATTGTTCATCGTCCATCTGAAAATATCATTAACTCTATCCTTCAGTGGCTTTTGGCCTCGGAATATGGTGACTCATTATTATTTCGAGGGAGACAAATGCTGTGTTAAGGATATATACAGGATGATTCATAAGTCACTTAGCTATTTATTTTTGAAAAAGTTAAAAAATACGGTAATACAAAACAGAAAGTTTATTCAACAAATTCATTTATGGGAGTTTTAAATTACAGCAAATTTTCCGAATTTCCACTTTCGTTCTGCATGCATAGCTCCGTTCTTTTTTGCAAGGCATTTACGCTTGAATTTTTTAAAAATTGAGCGCATGGTGTTGTGCGAAGGAGGCTTTCTGTTCACATCACGTTTCCATTGCCTTTCAACAAGTTTGGGAGATTCATCAAATTTGGCCATATGAATAACAATAAAAATTCGCTCTTCAATTGTAAATGACATACTGCCTGAAAAAAGAACATATGATGATTTACACAAATTTAAATAAATAAAAATAAATATATATAGAAACAAATATATAAACGAACACATTTAAAATAACAAATAGCAGTAATTAGAGAGTAAGATAACAATTATCAAAAGTTCATAGTATGTTTGTGCTTCATATGGTAATCATTTTAAATAGCTAAGTGACTTATGAATAACCCTGTAAAGCTCTAATAAGACCTTATATCGAATACTTCACCCAGGCTTGGACTCCAGCGACTAGACATTGAAATTGGAATGTAATATTGAAACTAGAAAGCGTACAAAGAAGGGTGACAAAACTAATAAATTAAGTAAAGGAGTGCAGTTACAGGGAGAGATTGGACAAATTGGGATTGACTACTTTGCTGGAGAGAAGAATGAGGGGTGATATGATTGAGACTTTCAAGATAATAAATGGCATGTCTAACTATGGTGGGCATTTTATTAGTATTTCGCTTAGATATGGAAGGTTATTGTCAAGGCAGTTTTCAAGAACTAGATCTGTTAACCAGTAAATTTTTTATTTTGCTCACAGAGTAATATGTTTTTGGAATAAGTTGCCTAATCAGATTAAGAACAGCAATAGCGTGGATCAATTTAAGATGAGGTTGAATGAATTCAGAGAAAGTGGTAGGAGGGAGAAATTGAGGGGGCACTTTTGGGAGTTGTCAAATGAAATATTTAACAGAATTTGATCTGGATATCGATACTGTACTAAGAGTTTTTTTTTTTAAAACAGTTGAATTGAGAAGATAGTTAAAGGGGAGATGCCCAAACAAATACACAAATAAATTAGTATTTCTGTGTTATCAACACTCTAGCATACAAGGTTGGAGTGTCGTGGCAGTACCAAATTCTTCTTTCATAACGGTCAGCTAGGTTCAAAGAGGTTTATCATCCTAGGCATTGCCTCCTCTTTTGGGAGGGATGCTGGTTTATTGCTGATAACCCGATGCACCCCTACCCGCGAAAAAAAAAGATGTAAAAAGATAAAAAAAAACAAAAAAAAAATGAATGAAAAATAATAAAAGAATGAAAATATAAGAAAAGTAAAAGAAGAAACAAGGAAATACATGAATAAAAAAAACAGAAAAAAAACAGTATAACGATATAGAGAAAACGATAAAAAAGAAAGAGACGTAAACAATGAAAGAGCGAAGGATGAAAAAGAAAAGAAGATGAAAAAAGATTTAAAGAAAACAAAAACACAAGAACGAAAAATAATAAAAGAATGAAAATATAAGAAAAGTGAAACAAGAAACAAGGAAATACATGAATAAAAAACAGAAAAAATGAGTATGCGAAAGGAAAGGCGATATAAAGAAAACGACCAAAAAGAAAGAGACGTAAACAATGAAAGAGGATGAAAAAGAAAATAAAATGAAAAAAGACTAAAAGAAAACAAAAAACCAAAGAACGAAAAATAATAAAAGAATAAAAATATAAGAAAAGTGAAACAAGAAACAAGGAAATACATGAATAAAAAAACAGAAAAAATGAGTATGCGAAAGGAAAGGCGATATAAAGAAAACGACCAAAAAGAAAGAGACGTAAACAATGAAAGAGGTTGAAAAAGAAAAGAAAATGAAAAAAGACTAAAAGAAAACAAAAAACCAAAGAACGAAAAATAATAAAAGAATGAAAATATAAGAAAAGTGAAACAAGAAACAAGGAAATACATGAATATGCGAAAGGAAAGGCGATATAAACGATCAAAAAGTAAGAGACGTAAACAATGTAAAATTGAAGGATGAAAAAGTAAAAGAAAGATGAAAAAAGATGAAAAAAGAAGAAAAACAAAACGAAAGAAAGAACGAAAAAAAGATAGAAGGTGTCTTCGAGTGTGCTGGGTGGTTCGGGGTGCCAAGATAGCAGACCTAATCGGAAGAAGCATCTTGGGGGTATTTAAGTAGCTGCTATGGCGGAGGGGTGGGCCTTGTTGAAAATGATATAATGCTACATTGAAATCGTGGACAAGTAGCATGTGGGGAAATCGTGGATTTGGGAAGAGGGGGGGGGGCGTAATCGGTTAGAAGTCATGAACGGGTACGAGTCATTGTTTTTCCTTTATTTTTGTTTTGTTACATTTTGCTTGTATTTCTTTTTTGCTTTCAGAGATTCATTACAGGTCTCTATCGAAAGTTAGTCGAAACAAAATTGACATTTCCGAAATATGTAATCCTGTGTATCAAAGGAACGTAGAGTTACTCCTTAGTTGTAATTAACCCCAGGTCCAAAGCCACCATCCGCCCATGCATGGAGTATTGTTGCCACATCTGGGCTGGTTCATCATCTACTACTCTCTCCCTCTTTGATAAGGTCCAAAAAAGAGTCGCCAAACTAACAGGTCTCTCACTGTCAACCAAGCTCCAGTCCCTGTCCCATCGCCGCAATGTAGCATCCTTGTGCTTGTTTTACAAATACTTCAATGGATTATGCTCTGACAAACTTCCTGCTCTGGTGCCCCCTCGACGTAGCTTCACTAGACCAAATCGACAATCAACTAAATCCCATCCATTCACTGTGGCGGTCCCCAGATGCCGGAGAGCTTTCTACTCAAATAGCTTCTTTCCTCGTGCTGCTGGCCTCTGGAACTCCCTCCATGCCCCCTGTTTCCCCGACAGTACTGACATGCAGAAATTTAAAACTAATGTAAACAGACATCTCGCTGCGCAGATCCCAGTTTAGGTTGACCCCCCCTCACCTTCTCCCCTTTTCTTTCTTCTCAGTAGCCCCTTACGTCTACAGTAGCGGCCTGCCTTGTTTGGGGTGAACTACGTTAAAAAAAGAAAAAAAAGTAACTTCCAGAGACCATAGTTTAAATCAAATGTGTCTTTGTAATAACAGAGTTCAAAATATCTTCAGCATCTAGTGGAGGGATCTCTCCTCCCTCTTTCTCACAAACGAGACTTTGATAGTCTTTCTCTACTCAATGGAAGGTCATCAACTGAGCTTTACTCATTGATACCTCCTTGTAAGTCATTCTCGACAAGAACTTGCCTGGCTACCATAACAAAAAGTGACTTTTCATTCTCCCTCACAGTGCCAAGTGATCGGAAGAATTTCCATAGACACAGCTTCTTTCCAAGGAATTCCTGCCTTTGGACCACATTACCATGGGACTGCTTCCCTGTTGATTACAATTTAGCCATCTTCAAATCCAAAGTCAACAGATTATTCTCATAACCCTAACCCTAACCCTAACTCTAAATTCTTAACCCTAATCCTAACCCATACCCCTAACCCAAACCCTAACCCTTAATCCTTAACTCTAACCCTAACCCTTAACCCTAACCCTAACCCTAACCCTTAACCCTAACCCTAACCCTAACCATAATCTCTAACCCTAACCCTAACCCTAAACATAACCCTAATCCTAACCCATACCCCTAACCCAAACCCTAACCCTTAATCCTTAACTCTAACCCTAACCCTTAACCCTAACCCTAACCCTAACCATAATCTCTAACCCTAACCCTAACCCTAAACATAACCCTAATCCTAACCCATACCCCTAACCCAAACCCTAACCCTTAATCCTTAACTCTAACCCTAACCCTTAACCCTAACCCTAACCCTAACCATAATCTCTAACCCTAACCCTAACCCTAAACATAACCCTAATCCTAACCCATACCCCTAACCCAAACCCTAACCCTTAACTCTTAACTCTAACCCTAACCCTTAACCCTAACCCTAACCCTAACCATAATCTCTAACCCTAACCCTAACCCTAAACATAACCCTAATCCTAACCCATACCCCTAACCCAAACCCTAACCCTTAATCCTTAACTCTAACCCTAACCCTTTACCCTAACCCTAACCCTAACCATAATCTCTAACCCTAACCCTAACCATAACCCTTAATCCTAACCCTAACCCTTAACGCTAACCCTAACTCTTAACCATATCCTTAAAACTGCCCCATAAGTGATCAAACGTAATTTATACTCTTGATCAATATTAGCACTCCCATAGTGTTCCCCATTTGTCGGTTAACAACAACGCTGTTTCATTACCCCTTTACGGCGAGTGGCTCTTGGCCTTAATAAGTGGTGGCGAAATGTTTTTAAAAAAATTACTTTAAACTACACCGGTCATCAGGTCTCAATTTGAGAGTTTGTATCAATATGGTTGAATGTCTTTATTTAATGTCACAAACTTACATCCGGTAGTGAGTTCCAGTTTCAGAGTTTTAGGGTAGAGAGGTATTTCTACAGTTTCCATTACTCCCAGATCAATTTTGAAGTTGGAGTTAATCAGTGTCAAGGAATTGGGAGGTGACGGTGGCTAAGTGGATATCGACACGGGCTGAAGTTCGAATCCAGTCGATTCCACAGTACCACTTTCACTTAGGGATGTTGGCAACCTTCTCGTGGTCCTTCCCGTAAGTACCCGATGTATTTCCAGAAAGATTTTTTAACTAGAAACACATCAGGGGAACTAATTCCAACACCAGAATCATCTGATTCACACGAAAGAAGAAGAAGTGTCAAGGAGTCAATCAGTGTCAGTATAACCATACACTACTTCCGTTTTGTAATCCCTATTTGAAATATTTGGGAAATCTGGGGTCACCCCGTTTTTGGCATTGCTCTCAAGTCCATTAAGTGAAATTCAATGAGAAAATGGAATATATCCTTTTATCAGTACTAAGGTTAGATAAAAAGTAATCTACAAAACATACGGAGAGTTTCGGCATAAAATTATCACAAAAAAGCGTTGATATGCCGTAACATCAAACAACCATTAGAAGTTGCAGTTCTTCCGTTTGTTTTGTGCTGCTCTAGAAAAAAGCGATCAATATTATGTTTGATGTAATTTCTAAAATAGATAAAAATGATGAAATACAATAACCAATTGGTTTCAATTCCAATTTTAATCAAAATCTCTTAAATAGTTTCGATTCTAGAAATATCTCAAATTTAACGCTTACGTTTAAGACATCTTAAGAAATTAAAATCCAAGAAATCTTGCTTAATTGAAGTTGGGTGACTGTAGATCAAATTCAATGTAAATCTGAAATATTTGAATTTTCGATGGGAGATTGTGCCCATAGTATGCCCCCCTAAAAAAACCTTTAAAATACTCCAAAGTGACTGAGATTTGCGATTATTGATTCATTGATGTCAATAATGGTTATGAAAATTTCAGAAAAAATGGACGTATCAAAATTATCACGAAATACTTCCACCCCCTTTTCAACGCTAGCCTTAACCCTAACCCTAACCATAACCACCTTTTTAACCCTAACCTTAACCCTAACCATAACCCCCTTTTTAACCCTAACCTTAACCCTAACCTTAACGCTAACCTCTACCACATTTTCATAACCTATGCATGAAACTAAATTAAACGCATTCCACCGAGTTTAAGAGTAAATCATGTGCATACAACTATATAAACATGAACACATACCTAACTCTCTCATGCACATATATATATATGAGGAATAAAAGAAACAATGTTTCAGACAAAATGTAAAATGAAAATGGAATAAAGGATAAGCAAATCAACAACTAGCAAAAATATGAACGCAAAAAAACATATTGAATAGTTCTACCAAAATATTTCAATTGTTATGACAACTGATGATGATTGTCATAACAATTGAAATATTTTGGTAGAACTATTCAATATGTGTTTTTTAGTTTATTTTTTTGCTAGTTGTTGATTTGCTTATCCTTTATTCCATTTTTATTTTACACACACACACACACACACACACACACACACACATATATATATATATATATATATATATATATATATATATATATATATATATATATAAAGACAGTGAATGGTAGTTTACTCGAAGTATTGCCGGTCATTATAATACAATGCAGAGAGCCGGATTGATTAGAAGCTGGAAAGAACTAAAACAAACAATCGAAGGTGAGATCTTACGATTATCTTTTTATTGTATTTTTAATCTTATATAATAAATATCTAGTATGGTATTAACTGTGTGTAGTGTCCGGATGATTAGAACTCATTTGATATTTCGGGA
The DNA here is from genome assembly GCA_963556195.1 of Sepiola atlantica. NCBI lineage: Eukaryota > Metazoa > Mollusca > Cephalopoda > Sepiida > Sepiolidae > Sepiola > Sepiola atlantica. The sequence goes on from OY744553.1 coordinate 8,566,854, forward strand.
GACGCAACCCTTTGTCAAAAGTAGACAAAAAAGAAAAGTTCGACTGTTGGAAATCCAGCAAGCTAGATGCCGAAGAGTAAAAGTGACAACAGAATAAATCTCGCAGATGGAGATGGGAAGTTCTGCAGCAAATAAATAAATAAATTTGAATATTCTATCCTACACATAGATATGGTGTCTAATATATATATATATATATATATATATATATATATATATATATATATATATATATATATAAGTTATGTTCATTATATATTACATTAATCATGTTTTTATTTTTATTTATTTATTCATATTCACATTTCCAAAAAAACATAACATTTCTGTGAGATGTATTTTTCACGGTCTGTTTCATTTGTCGTGAGCCAAACAACATTATATATATATATATATATATATATATATATATATATATATATATATATATATATATATATATATAGTTTGATCTTGCAAACCGCTTTTATGTTCGCAAATTTCCTCAGGTAGAGAGCACTTCAAATATAAAATTTGGTCACCTGAAAAAATTTACTAACATAAAAATGGTTTACACAATCTAAGTGGATTCGTTTTTATTATTCTAAGTAATCCTGTGCTTCCCAAAATAACCTATTTACTTACTTCCCAACAACGTTTATAATTCACCCTCTCTAAGAATTTTACTTAGCGAGAAAAGATTCATCAAAGGAAAGATAAGAAAAATAAATGATACACGATGAAATATAAGTCTTTTAAATGAATAAATGCGAAACGTTGGGCATATTTCTCGCAATAATGGTGAAGTCAAAACAACCCATTAATAATTAATTCAAATTAACACAATGACAGTACTGTATCAGTTTTATATACTGCTTATGTATATGTGATCTCAGTAGTCAAGTTAACTAATTTGCATATAGCTGTCCAAAACGATACTCTATTAATTAACTATCCTTTGTTATAATATTTTAGAATCAAAGTTTTATCTTATTTTAATATAACAAAAAAATTCTGTGTAAAAATATTGTTTTATTTCGTGACAAATGTTTAGCAACAACTCCATAGAATTAAGAAATGCAAATGATGTTGGGTTTTTCTTCTTGGATGTGGTGGCAAGGCAGTTATTTATGCACAACTATTCTGTTCGGTTCCGACGTATTCTCTGGAGGATCTGACTTGATTTGTAACAACTTACTATCCATCTCCACCCTTACGCAGGCATTCGCTATCGCTCGCTGTTATATTATGCCTTACCGTAGGTATATAAATAGTTACGCACCCGTGTCTTCGTTGTGAACCCACGTTGTTAACAAAACTCACGCGCGCTGTTCTACTCGTCTGTGCCGTACATGAATTAAGTTATATCGTGCGACCCCTTCTCCTCAATGAGGCTAAAGTAGGGAACGACGACTTTCACGTTTTCTTTGTTTGAAGACATTGCCAAGGTTGCCGCAAAGTTGGTTGACTCCCTCTACAGTGTTAGTAAACTCCTCACACCTGACATTATCCTGTATCACTACAAAGCCACCATCCGCCCATGCATGGAGTATTGTTGTAACATCTGGGCTGGTGCATCATCTAATAGTCTCTCCCTCCTTGACAAGGTCCAAAAACAAATCGCCAACCTAATAGGTCCCTCACTGTCAACCAAGCTCCAGTCCCTGTCCAATCGCCACAATGTAGCATCCTTGTGCATGTTTTACAAATACTTCAATGGATTATGCTCCGATGAATTGGCCACTCTGGTGCCCCCTCGACGTAAATTCACTAGACTTACTCGACAATCTCATTCATTCATTGTGGAGGTCCCCAGATGTTCGAGAGCCTTCTACTCAAATAGCTTCTTTCCTCGTGCTGCTGGCGTCTGGAACTCCCTCCCTGACCTCTGGTTCCCCGACAGTACAGACATGCAGAAATTTATAACTAATGTAAACAGACATCTCGCTGCGCAGATCCTAATTTAGGTTGACGCCCCCAACCTTCTCCCCCTTTTTTCTCAGTAGTCCCTTACGTCTACAGTGGCGACCTGCCTTGTTTGGGGTGAACTATGTTAAAAAAACTTTTTTTTAAAAGTGTCGTCAGGAAGCGACCAAAATCTCTCTCTCCATAAAGTCACATGACTTTGTCGACTTTCGTTTACTAAAGGTAAATGTTTGAACCCCTAATCCCTCAATCACTCATACATTCAACTAACATCTATCGTTAGATAGACGTGGCTGAATCATGTGTGTGCATATTTCATGTTTCTAAGCGTAAGTAGCAAAGCTATTCTATGTTCATTTTTATTCATTTCAGTGTTATATAAACCGTTATACACCGATGTCTTCGTTGTGAACCCAGGTTGTTGACGAAACACTCGCTGGCAGAGCATCTCATCATTGTCGACAATCTTCTCGTCGTCCGGCTGTTGATAAACACCACTTGACGCGAAAATTCAGTTTCGATTTATCTTCCTCCCACAGCGGTAAGACGTGACACAAGGTCGGAAAGTAGGATTTGAAAAGCCAGCGCCCGAGAAGGTGCGCACTCTGGCTTACAAAAAAAATGCCTAAGCAACCCCGTCGGCATTCCCCGGTAGGGGCGCCTCATGCAGTAAGCGATAAACTTACTCTACCCCAAAGAGGGGAGGCAAAGCCTGGGAGGGTGGACCTCCTAAAACTGCACAGGACAAACTCACAAGCCGGCGGAATCAAGACCCGAAGGCCAAGACAATACCGGTCTATGGGGTGTAGTATCCATCGGAACAGATACTACCACTGTGATCAAAGCCAAAAGGCCAAGAAGAAAATTTAGTTTTGTTTAATAGGATTTATTTAAAACAGGTTGAACTGCAGATCTACAGAGATGAAGTGCTTCCAACATTTCGAGCCATCTAAACATTGTATTCAGGCGGCAAACAAAGCGATAGTCAATCTATTTTTCATTCGACGTTATTTCTTTCAAACTCACTTCTGAAATAGTTATCCCACTTTATATCTCCCTTGTCAGAACACTGGATAAGTTTTTCTTTGCAAGCCTGTTGTTGAGTAGAAGAAAGCGAGTATCATTATAACATTCCGCCAAATAAAACTTCTTTTAGGACCAGTTAGATTTCAGGCACCCAAAAACTAGCAAAGTTTTTCTTTGCAAGCCTGTTGTTGAGTAGAAGAAAGCGAGTATCATTATAACATTCCGCCAAATAAAACTACTTTTAGGACCAGTTAGACTTCAGGCACCCCAAAACTAGCAAAGTTTTTCTTTGCAAGCCTGTTGTTGAGTAGAAGAAAGCGAGTATCATTATAACATTCCGCCAAATAAAACTTCTTTTAGGACCAGTTAGATTTGAGGACCCTCAAAACTAGCAAAGTTTTTCTTTGCAAGCCTGTTGTTGAGTAGAAGAAAGCGAGTATCATTATAACATTCCGCCAAATAAAACTACTTTTAGGACCAGTTAGACTTCAGGCACCCCAAAACTAGCAAAGTTTTTCTTTGCAAGCCTGTTGTTGAGTAGAAGAAAGCGAGTATCATTATAACATTCCGCCAAATAAAACTTCTTTTAGGACCAGTTAGATTTCAGGCACCCCCAAAGCTAGCAAAGTTTTTCTTTGCAAGCCTGTTGTTGAGTAGAAGAAAGCGAGTATCATTGTAACCTCCAATAAATAAATCATTGTAATTTGTTTTACAATGGGTTTGTCATTTTATTTGTGGCAGCACTGACTGAGATCCCGCCATTGACACTGCGATCGGCATCGGAATAGAGCAGACGACTTTGGACCAGAACAACGAGCGGAAGATGACGGTCTGTGCAGCGACACTCGCTCATGAATGTACTTTAACCAGCCTTTCTGATAGTGTTGCGTATTGCTATAAAGAATGCAGCATTTCATTACTAAATAACTTGCATGCCGCTGTGGTAACGATGCTTACCAACCAAGCACTTCACAAAAATTCAATCGTCTGTTAAGTGGAAGTAACCTTATCAGAGGCTGCATGCGTATTGCAGACCCCCTACAGACCTCTTCAAGCCTCTTCTTTTCACACAATGCAATCTATTGAAACACTGGAGGTTATGGTTAGGGCTAGGGTTAGGGTAAGGGTTAGGTCTCTTCAACCCAAACCCAATGTTACGTGTCTTCCTTTCAAACAGCGATAAACCAGGTTCAAGTGATGATCGCCATTTTTCACTCTGAGTCTTAAGCAATGCAGTGGTCCGACCCCCCGACCCCCCGGAACCCCGTCATCGGGGTAGAAGTCAATGGGAAGCCGCTATAAACGAAAGCTCTGTGTGTACAAGGCCTTGACACAATCGTTTGAAGATAACAGATGCATCGAGAAGTGTGCAGTTAACTATCGTTCGGTTCAAAAATCATCTGAAAAGGACGATTCGAACGAACTCGTCACAGAAAATATTTGCGATAATACACGTACGCACATATTATGATAATGCAAACATCTTTGTAAAAAAACGAATAGAGTACTCTTCGGTAGCTGGTATTGTTTATAAAAACATTAAGATTTTCATTCCACGTGGGTTGTGTTGGTTAAAACAAGTAGTAGTAGTAGTAGTAGTAGTAGTAATAGTAGCAGTAGTAGTAGTAGCAGCAAAATAAATCTTTTATAAGAAAAGGTTAAAATCATTAAAACTAATTTTATTTGTATTTTCTTTGGTTTAAATTTAAAAAAATCAACTTGCGTGAACTATAAAAAAGCTATAAAAAAAACAAATAAGTTTTATTCTAATGAGAAAATATTAAAAAAATGTTGACATTTTCTGTTGTTGTTTCCGTTTATATATATGAAAGGGAGAGCGAGAGAAAGAGAGAGGGCGAGAGAGAGCGTAAGAGATAGATAGAGAGAGAGAGAGAAAGATAGAGAGAGTGTGTGAGAGAGAGAAAGAGAGAAAGAGAGAAAGAGAGAGGATGAGAGAGAGGGTGAGAGAGAGAGAGGGTGAGAGAGGGAGAAAGATAGAGAAAGTGGGTAAGAGAGAGTGAGAAAGAGAGAGAGAGGGTGTGTGAGAGAGAGAAAGAGAGAAAGAGAGAGAGGATGAGAGAGAGGGTGAGAGAGAGAGAGGGTGAAAGAGGGAGAAAGATAGAGAAAGTGGGTAAGAGAGAGAGAGAGAGAAAGAGAGAGAGAGGGTGTGTGAGAGAGAGAAAGAGAGAAAGAGAGAGAGGATGAGAGAGAGAGGGTGAGAGAGAGAGGGTGAGAGAGGGAGAAAGATAGAGAAACTGGGTAAGAGAGATAGAGAAAGAGAGAGAGAGAGGGTGTGTGAGAGAGAGAAAGAGAGAAAGAGAGAAAGAGAGAGAGGATGAGAGAGAGAGAGGGTGAGAGAGGGTGAAAGAGAAAGTGGGTAAGAAAGAGAGGGAAAGAGAGAGGGGTGAGAGAGAGAGGGTGAGAGAGATAACTATAAATATCCGATAGAGGGAATATTTTCTAGCATGAAAACATGCCGAAATGGGAAAAAAGACGATTAAAAGAGAGAGAGAGAGAGAGAGAGAGAGAGAGAGAGAGAGAGAGAGAGAGAAAGAGAGAGAGAGAGAGAGAAAGAGAGAGAGAGAAAGAGAGAGTAAGAGAGAGAGATGGGGGGGGTGAGAGAGTAAGAGAGAGATGGTGAGAGAGAGGGTTAGAGAGAAAGAGAGAGAGAGAAAGAGAGAGAGGAAGAGAGAGGGGGTGAGAGAGAGAAAGAGAGAGAGAGGGTGAGAGAGGGGTGAGAGAGAGGGTTAGAGAGAAAGAGAGAGAGAAAGAGAGAGAGGAAGAGAGAGGGGGTGAGAAAGAGAAAGAGAGAGAGAGGGTGAGAGAGGGGTGAGAGGGTGAGAGAGATAGCTATAAATATCCGATAGAGGGAATATCATCTAGCATGAAAAAAAAAACATGCTGAAATGGAAAAAAGGACGATTATTTTCAAAATGTATAATGATGAAATTGAAACTCGTTTAAATAGTGTAAATTCGATAATTTTCTCTTCGTTAACCATCTCATTTGTTCGACGTGTGTATGCGTGTGAGAATTTTAAGTGGTGATGTATGTGTCTGCTTATTTATTGTTTAATTGCATGTATATATAAATATATGTTCTATGATTCATGTGTATTGCTTGCGTCTATGTGTATACTGTGGTGTGCAAGTTTTCAAGATAGTATTAAGGTGGAGTGGTTGTCTTGAATTTAGCTAGCTCTGGTTAAGGAAAAAAAGTAGCATGCTTGTTGACACTTCATTCCGCGTCTAATGGAAGCGTGAGTTTCTAGGGAACATCAAATCTAGATGAGGTCTCCAACTACATGTATGGAGAAAACGACACAACGGAAACGACATACAGCGCCTAATATTCCCAAATAGTCGCCCATCTGGTACTGACCAGCTTCAACGTCGCTTAACTTCGCTGATTTAATGTATACCGGTGTGTCAACCTGATTATGTTTGTCAGACAAGATGGAGAATTATGTGGTGGCGGGATTCTGCACTCTTTTGGTTCTTTTATTACATCTCTTTCTTCTGACATATTCTACAGTCGCTAATTTTTTATTCTCACCCCACGCGAATGAAAATGGGAGGTAACTCTGTATTCGCCTATACAGAGTTACCCCGTTAATTTAAGTAATAACAACAAACATTCTTAAGCTATGTCAATTCGATCTGCGCGTTTAGCGATGAGAGTGCAATGTGAAACTCGATTCAGCGATATCAAAATTGTATACGGTTTCAATTGATCAGATAAGCTGGAGATGTGTGCGGTAGCGGAAGTCTGCACTCTTTAGAACGTTGTCGCTAGTGCTTTCGCTCTCACTCCAAGGGAATTACAAAACATATTTGACGCCTTGGAAGTTGGTCAGCCATAGTTTTTTTCTTTTATCTGTTTCGTCACGCAATCGATTATCGAATCAAGCGGATAACCCCACACACCCACACCCACCCACACACCCTGGTTTCGCCACAAATCCTGCCAGGCCGGAAACCGTCTTTATTAGAGGACATTTTGTTTGTTTGTTGTGGCCGGCAGAGATTAAATTGTACGATGTATAATAGAATAGTCGGGTTCGAATCTAATATTGTTGGAAGCGATCAGTGGCAATTGTTTATAGTAGTAGCAGTAGTAGTAGCAGCAGTAGTAGTAGTAGTAGTAGCGGTAGTAGTGGTGGCAGTAGTAGTTGTAGGATCAGTAGCAGCAGAAGCAGTAGTAGAAGCCGCAGTAGTAGTAGTAGTGACAGTAGTAGCAGTATTAGAAGTAGTAGTAGTGACAGTAGTAGCAGTTGTATAAGTAGTAGTATCATTAGTAGTAGTAGCAGTAGTAGCAGTAGTAGCAGTAGTAGTAGCAGTAGTTGCAGTAGTATTATTATTAATAATAGTAGCAGTAGTAGTAGTGGGAGTTGTAGTTGTGGGATAAATAGCAGTAGTAGCAGCCGCAGTAGTAGTAGTGTCAATAGTAGCAGCAGCAGTAGCAGTAGTAGTGTAAGTAGTGTTAATAGTGTATTTACTTCCTTCCACCACGTGAATATATGTGGCAGTAGTAGTAGTTGAAGCAGTAGCATTAGTAGCAGTAGTAGCAGTGGTAGTAGTGGCAGTAGTGGCAGTAGCGGCAGTAGTATTGGCAGTAGTATTAGTATTAATAGTAGTAGCAGTAGTAGTAGTAGCAGTAGTAGTAGTATTAATAGTAGTAGTAGTAGTAGTAGTAGTAGTAGTAGTTGTTGTAGTAGTATTAATAATAATAGTAGTAGCAGTAGTAGCAGTAGTAGTAGCAGTAGTAGTAGCAGTAGTAGTAGTAGTATCAGTAGTAGCAGTTGTAGTAGTATCAGTAGTAGTAGTAGTAGTAGTGGCAGTAGTATTATTATTAATAGTAGTAGCAGTAGTAATAGCAGTAGTAGTGGCAGTAGTATTAGTATTAATAGTAGTAGCAGTAGTAGTAGCAGTAGTAGTAATGGTAGTAGCAGTAGTAGTGGCAGTAGTATTAGTATTAATAGTAGTAGCAGTAGTAGTAGTAGCAGTAGTAGTGGCAGTAGTATTAGTATTAATAGTAGTAGCAGTAGTAGTAGTAGCAGTAGTAGTGGCAGTAGTATTAGTATTAATAGTAGTAGCAGTAGTAATTGCAGTAGTAGGGGCAGTAGTATTAGTATTAATAGTAGTAGCAGTAGTAGTAGTAGCAGTAGTAGTGGTAGTAGGAGTAGTAGTGGCAGTAGTATTAGTATTAATAGTAGTAGCAGTAGAAGTAGTAGTAGTGGCAGTAGTAATTGAGGGATCAATAGCAGTAGTAGCATCCACAGTAGTAGTAGTGGCAGTAGTAGCAGCAGTAGTAGTAGTATTAGTAGTAGTGTTAGTAGTGTTAGTAGTGTATTTACTTCCCTTCCACCACGTGAAAATATGTGGCAGTAAGCCAGAAAGTGAGGATACTAGTCTAAGAAAAAAAAGAGGTTGTGCACGCTGGCCCCTTTAGAAATAACATGAGAAGTCTCGGCGGCATTTTCTGGTGAGGGTTGACCTCGTAGAGCTGAACAGAACAACTACTACCGTCCAACAGAAAAAAAGGGCCACCGTCATCAGAATAGTCTAATCAATCAAGGAGAGTAGAAAGTGACTAACTTGGGTTTACGTTCGGCAGCCTCCTAACTCTCGCTTTATTTATTTTGTCCTTTAGTCCACACATTTCGAGGCGCGATGTTTCTGACAAAGGGGGGATAATTGCTGTTTTCTGGGTGGAAATTTATCTATCTAACACTTATCGTTGGTTAGTTTTTTTTTTACGTTGAAGCAGTCTTTTCAGCTCTTTACATCTAGTTGATTCATGCCTTGTCTCGAGCGAGTATGGCAATCAAGCTATACAGAGACGTCAGCGTCTTATCTCCGTAGAGAATCGTCAGGCTAAAATGCATGGCATTCGTGTTACCAAATGTGTTATTGTGATATAGCAGGGAACGTCCCAGCAGAGTGCTCGATTAATTAAGAATTAAAGTTAACAATTAAAGATTAAGAGCTCATATTTATTTATTTTGGTACAGAAAAAGTGGCTTCATACCCTGTCTGGAGCGATTTCCATCAATGATATATATATATATATATATTGGTACAGAAAAAATGAGTACAACATTCGTACCATCGGTTTCAAGCATAGAAGGACTTAGCCATCCGGCTCTTTTCAGCTTAGATAACATCAGCAGCTGAAGAGAGCCGGATGGCTAAGTACTTCTTTGCTTGAAACCGACTGTACTAATTTATCTGTACCAATATATATATATATATATATATATATATATATATATATATATATATATATATATATATATATATATTAGAATATTAAATTAAATTTAATTAAAGATAATCGATGTATCGTTTGATAAAAATATATCGTTATAATATAAAGCTCAATATATTGGATAGAGCAATCAATTCAAGAGATGAAAGATGAGAATAACAAATTACAAAGATACAATATTTATTAAGACATCAAGAGTTCTAAGCAAGGAGTCTCATATCTCTAATCCATGGTTTTTCAAAGACAAACTCTTTCCATCAGAGGATAAACAACCGACAATGTAATTGTAAATATTATCGGCAACATTTTTTTTATCCTCTTATGAAAAGAATGTATTTGAAAATCCATGGATTAAGTATATGAGACTCCTTGTTTTGAACTCTTGATGTTTTAATAAATATTGTATCGTTGCAATTTTTTATTCTCATCTTTAATCTTATATATATATATATATATATATATATATATATAGTCTAAAAAAGCTTTGAGTCATGTTAAACAAAAGAAAAAAAAAGAAAAAAAAAGAAGTAAAATGCAGTTTAAATTCCCAGAGAAACTAACTAAATCAAAGATATTGCAGACTTAACATTCGTTGGAAAATTCATAAATAAATAAATACATAAATGAAATAAAAGGGGGGGGGTTAAGTATCTAACAGTGAAACAAAAACAGGAGACCTTAACGTAAGCGTCTAATATTAACACGAGGGATCATCAGCTGTTTACCATGCAACTGTTTCGGAGATTTAAAAACAGGACATTTATAATATTCATGGCTCTCCAATGGTACTGATCAAACTACCATTTCCCCAATAATCAAGTGTCGAAATAATTCAGCTTAAAATTTATATATATACACACATATATATATATATAAAGTATAAAGGTATACTCAATAAAGATATACTCAATAAAGAATAAAAGGGAAATAACAGTAGAGTGCTCAATTAAATTAAATTAAGAGCGTAATATTTTTATTTTTAAATACAGATTTTAATCAGACATGGACCAGTGGTTTCTGACAAGAAACGGGTTGAATTCCCGATTCACGTCGTCTTCAGCATAGTCTGAAATAGTAAATCTCTCTCTCTCTCTCTCTCTCTCTCTCACTCTCTCTCTCTCTCTCTCTCTCTCTCTCTCTCTCTCTATATATATATATATATATATATATATATATATATATATATATATATATACTAACTGTATTCTTCGGGCTTTGCCTGTGTGAAAATATATTTCACATATAGTGGTGGTAACGAGTTTGCCTTGAAAGGAAAAGTAAAAAGCATTTTTTTAATATGAGGTTCAGTAATAAACATAAACTCCTAGTATAGTGGTGTTACTAAACCAATCTTCTTGTTCTTACAGACAGCTGTAATACGATAAACAGCCTTAAAGAAACAAAACGATTTCGTTTATTCGCCATCTTAAAAATGCCAATTAAAAAAATAATTTAAAATGTTAAAACATTTTTAAATACATTCTTTACTGGAATTTATTTAAGTTAGAGTTAGGGTTAGGGTTAGGGTTAGGGTTAAGGTTAAGGTTAGGGTTAGGGTTAGGGTTAGGGTTGGGTTTGGGTTTGGGTTAGGGTTAGGGTTAGGGTTAGGGTTCGGGTTAAGGTTATGATTATGATTATGATTATGATTATGGTTAGGGTTAGGGTTAGGATTAGGGTTAAGGTTAAGGTTAGGGTTGGGGTTGGGGTTAGGGTTCGGGTTCATAAAACAAAATCAAGGGAGGCGCGAGAGCACTTTATCCCTTAATAGATTTCAAAAACGGCCTATGCTAGAAATCTCATTTCTTTGATCAATCATAACTCAAAAACCAATAAAACAAATTAGTTAAAACTTGGCACAAAATGTTTTTGATAGGTTCTATAAGGGTGTAGAATTTCAGCATTATTATTCAAGGCAACCCAGAGATCCAGAAAGGTCAGGCATGATTTTATGTCATCCGTGTGTACGTACGTACGTACGTGCGTACGTATGTGCCACCCTGTATCTCATCAACTATTTGATGGATTCAGCTGATTTTTGGCAGAGATAGAGGTTCTAGGGTCTAGTTGATGGCATTTTAATTTCAATTTACCATATACCTTAGTTGTCCAGAATATTCCAAAAAACCTTAAAAAATGACCATTGTATTGAGGCATAGCCTTTACAAAATTAGTGACATTCCATGATAAATGCCAGTATACTGAAATCATATGCCCTTAATAGGGTTAAGATGAAAATTCATATACACTAAATGTACAAAAGCAAGGAAATTCTCAAATGTTTACACTTTTATTGTCATTAAGGGTATGCGAGCACAACAGGGCTAGTTATTTTGCTGGTAGGAATTTTTCTTCAGCGCACCTCACACACTTCATCCACTCATGCATAGAGATTTATACTGTAGTGATGTGATAATTAAATGGTTTGGTTGATATGTAGTCATACCCTTAATGACAATAAAAGTGTAAAAAAATGGGAATTTCCTTGCTTTTGTCACATTTAGTGTATATGAATTTTCATCTGAACCCTATTAAGGGCATATGATTTCAGTATACTGGCATTTTTCATGGAATAAAATTAAACAACGAATATATCAGTGAGGAATAATCAGGTTTCGTCGATCCAAATTCCGTTCTTCCGGTTACGTTCGTTAGAAGTAGCCGACGCAATGCATGCCGGGAAACAAAATGGCCGACTCGTGTTGCCGTTCCAAAGGCAGGTGAGCCTCTTATTTTCATATGTCGTGTTTATTTATAAAACCAGATCAAATATCGAACGATTTACAAACGATTTTTTTTTCATCTAAAAAAAAGTGGGACGTCTTTAAAAATGTTAAACATTTTTAAATGTTTAGACATTAAAATAATTATTTAATTGATATTTTTAAGATTTAAAATAATTTATTTATAAAAGTTTTAAAATAATTATTTAATCGATATTTTTAAGATTTAAAATAATTCAAGAAAAAATGAAATCGTTAAAGCTATTATTCGTTTTACAGGAACATTAAGAAACGCAGCGTCAGCAAGTAACGAACCCCACCAGGCTGACAGTTTTTTTTATTGCTGGAACTCATATTGGAAATGTTACTTTTAATTTTTCTTTCAAAGCAAACATTGTAAAAATGCTGATATCTGAAATTATCTTCCAAAGAAAACCGACCAGCAATATAGCTCCACACGTGTGACGTCGGGTGACACCGGGTGAATACCGTTAAGGATGATTTAAAAGTATCCCTCTGGGATGTGAGGAGCTTCTCTGATAGTCGCCAGATTTATAGGGGGCTAACCTTTAGTGGGGAGTTATACAGCTAGATATTTGTAGAATTTGGATTATTCGGACTACTGTTCTCATTTTGAGTGTTATTCTCACAACGTTTCGGACACTGTAACCTCCGGCCTTCTTCAGGTGTATCTTTTCTATTACTGGAATATTTCTGTCGAACTCGGGAATCTAAACGGAATTTCGAACGGAACCCTTTATTTAATCCACAGGGGTAGGATGCTATCGTTCGAAAATTCCTTCCAGATTCCAGAGTTCGATAGAAACATTCCCTTGTTCGAAAAGATACCCCTTAAGAAGGCCGGAGTTTACAGCGGAAGAAACGTTGTGAGTATAACGCTCAAGATGAGAACAGTAGTCTGAATGATCAAAATTCTACAAATTATCAATCCTCATCTCAAAAATTCAGAAAGCTAGATGTTTGTTAACATTACATTTAAAAATTTCTGTATGTTTGTACGGTCGGGGAAACAGATCAGGGGGCGAAATTCCAAAGGTAAACAATCCGAGGAAAGAAGCTATTAGAATAGAACGTTTTCCGGCATCTAAGTGAAGGGGTGCGATTTTGTTGTTAGTCGGGTGGGTTGGGGGTATTTATCTTTTACGATGTGCAAGTGCAGTAACTTATTTGCATTAAATGTGATTCATAGTTATTAGACACCAATTAAGAAAGATTCTGTGCATTTAAGGCTTACATTTGAGACATTTTCTTGAATCATGTACATTAGGCCCACGCTGTTCGCGGGGTTTACGTTCCAGACATACTCGCAGATAGCGAAAATCCACGTATACATTTTGATGACTCAAAGTTCACTACATTCACTAAAAATCAAGTTTTGTACATTAGCATATGTTTTTGCGTGGAATACGACAAATTAGCGTAGATTAGCCAATTTCTGCTTTCAAGTTTTTATTTTTCTGTTTTATATTTCGGTTTTGCATGAAGTTCGCGAAAATTTTGAATACCAATGTGTTTGTATAGGCCGCAATTAATATGAATAATGGCGTTTTTAATTGCGTTTTCTTTGTGGATTTAAATTATCATCATATTTGTAAGTTTTACCGAATTTATCAAGAAAATGTTATGTCAATGCTTGTGCTGAAAATCCGCGAATTTGTGAAACCGCGAATGGAAGCCGGCAAATAACGAGGGTTCACTATATATATATATATATATATATATATATATATATATATATATGTATATGTGTATATATATATATATATGTATATGTATATATATATATATATATGTATATGTGTATATATATATATATATATGTATATGTATATATATATATATATATGTATATGTATATATATATATATACATATATATAAATATTATATATATATATATATAATTTATTTAGATACTGTATATTACATATTTCAGCAATGTACCGCGGTTTCATCCAAAAGGGCAGATTTAGACATCTTTAGTAAATCTCCGTGCCCAGTGGAATCATCGGCAAGCTGAAACGATCGTAGTCACGCCCGACAATGAATGGCGTCAACAATGACAGAAAACGGTGTATTTCAGAGGGGGTCCCCGAAAAAATCCGGTGTGGTATAGTGATTAACTAAGGCTTAAGGGAGGCCTTCATTTTATTCCCTAGCAAGTTTTATTTATTTATTTATCTGTTAGCAAGTTTTATTTATTTATTTATTTATCTGTTCTTTTTGTAATGTTATTGTTATACCTGAACAAATACGAAAGGGGTGGCTATATAGTTTGCCGTTTGGGTTTGTGAAATTAGTGTGCTTTTTTTGTTGTCGTTTTTGGGAATAAAGGTAGGTATCGGATTAATTGTTCGATATAGAGCTGAAAGAGATGATTCAAATATGTTTTTATGGACTTAACGTGTTTGTTTATTTTTGTTTATTGATAAAAGTACTATCTTTCAATCTTGAAATTCGCGAACAGGGCCACGCTGGCTTGACTAAGTAAAAGTGACGCTAACAAATGCATAGATAATAAATCTTGCAATCAGATTATGAAAATTATATAAGTAAGTTAAATGTACATTTTCTTGCGTTTGGTAACAGTTATTTTTTTGTCTATTTGTTTTTAAGGCAACTTTGTTTCTTCTAATCGCCAAGATTTTATATTTTCAAATCTTTCACAAACTTTGGTTTCTGTTTGTAAATAAGTACATTTAAATATCAACTGTGACGATTATCCGTGTAAGGGGTCACGGAAAATGATACTGAAAAAAAAACCTTGTCACCCACTTGAGAGTAACCTGTTATCAAGCAGCCGTAGGGGGGATTGCCACACATGGACTCCTTAAGCAGCTCGCCCCGACCCCCAGGGACCAATTATGAGAGATATAAACCCCACACTCACCCTTTGAACACAAAACGCCAACAATTGCCCCACACGATGTGATTACTGATAAAAAATTATATATATATATATATATATATATATATATATATATATATATATATATATATATATATATATATATATGTGTGTGTGTGTGTGTGTGTGTGTGTGTGTGTGTGTGTATCAATGTACATAAGGTTGGAATACACAGCTGCTAACCTTATCAATACAAATTTATCGGTTTTACATGCAAATTAAGTTCTGATTGTGCGAGTGATATTTTGTTTACTGCATTTGAAACTCCGCGATTTCTGGCCAATCAGAAAGCCGCAATTCCAATTGAAAATTGTCGCTTTTATTAAAGCATCCTGATTGGTTTAGTAAGTAACTCGAATGAGGAAGCAAGTGTTGCGTAATTATAGATAGGGTTTACACCGAACAGGATATCATTTATTATACCAAACGAGAAGAATACTCGTCCCAGGACGAGTAAAATAATTTCCCAGAACATAACAGTTTCTCACCAATTTAATGTCCCCTTACGAAGATTAAAAAAATAGATATCATTAAATCAGTATTCTAGACATAAGCTTTTATAAAACCTTATGTCTAGAATACTGATTTAAAGTTTCAGCAAAGTCGATCATATAATTTTGATTCTAGAAAATGTTTAAAATTTAAGGCTTAAGATTAAAGAATCTTAAGATAAAATTGAAATTCAGGGGATCTGGTCGACTGACCCCCAAAATAATACTAAAATTAATGTCGTCAAAGTACATTTGAAATGAGCGTTGTTCAAAACTGGAAATGTTCAGTGTCATATTCAATTATATCTTAATGAAAGAATACATTTTTAAAAACGGATGAAGAACTTTTCGAAGTATGAAAAAATTTATTAACACCTATAAATTATATGTTTTTATGTTTTGCAGAAGGTTATTTTTATTTTTAAAATGTGATGAATTTCATGTTTGATATACAAAGGATAAATTACTTAAACCTTTCTTGAAATATTTTAAATTATTTTCGAGGGAGATAATTTGAATGGCAACTGTTTTTCGCAATTTTTTCTTTTGTTTACAGTGCGAGTACAAACAAAAATACAAACAAAAATACAAACAAAAATACAAACAAAAATACAAACAAAAATACAAACGAAAATACAAACAAAAATACAAACAAAAATACAAACAAAAATACAAACGAAAATACAAACAAAAATACAAACAAAAATACAAACAAAAATACAAACAAAAATACAAAAATAAATACAAACAAAAATACAAACAAAAATACAAACAAAAATGCAAACAAAAAATACAAACAAAAATACAAACAAAAATACAAACAAAAATACAAACAGAAATATAAACAAAAATGCAAACAAAAAATACAAACAAAAATACAAACAAAAATACAAACAAAAATACAAACAAAAATACAAACAAAAATACAAACAGAAATACAAACAAAAATACAAACAAAAATACAAACAAAAATACAAACAAAAATACAAACAAAAATACAAACAAAAATACAAACAAAAAATACAAACAAAAATACAAACAAAAATACAAACAAAAATACAAACAAAAATACAAACAAAAATACAAACAAAAATACAAACAAAAAATACAAACAAAAATACAAACAAAAATACAAACAAAAAATACAAACAAAAATACAAACAAAAATACAAACAAAAATATAAACAAAAATACAAACAAAAATGCAAACAAAAATACAAACAAAAATACAAACAAAAATACAAACAAAAATACAAACAAAAATGCAAACAAAAATAAAAACAAAAATACAAACAAAAATAAAAACAAAAATACAAACAAAAATACAAACAAAAATACAAACAAAAATACGAACAAAAGTACAAACAAAAATACAAACAAAAATACAAACAAAAATACAAACAAAAATACAAACAAAAATACAAACAAAAATACTGCGCACACTAATATTTTTCTGATGAAGTCATGAAATGGAAAAAAATTCAACTTAATTAAAATTTATTTGTTTATTTAAATTAATTTTTACAATGTGTATACGTTTTCAGCGTCATAAGTTATCTTAAAAATTATTAATCATATAATACTTGTAATGTCATAAAATGCTTTTCATGTAATACCTGTACTGTCGATTGTAATATAAGGAATGTCTAATGCAATACATTTAATGTAATACTTGTAATGTGATCGAATTTTTTATGCAATACTTGATACGTTTATTAAAGGACTAGTAATGTTAAATGTAATACATGTAATGTAATACATTTAATAATATATTACCTGTAATGTCATCGAATGTTTTTATGCTATACTTGATACATCTATTCTAAGACTAGTAATATTGAATGTAATACATGTAATACTATATTACCTGTAATGTGATCGAATGTTTTTATGCAATACTTGATACGTTTATTAAAAGACTAGTAATGTTAAATGTAATTACATGTAATGTAATACATTTAATAATATATTACCTGTAATGTCATCGAATGCTTTTATGTAATACTTGATACATCTATTCTAAGACTAGTTATGTTAAATGTAATACATTTAATGTAATAGATTTAATAATATATTACTTGTAATGTGATCGAATGTTTTCATGTAATACTTAATACATCTATTATAAGACTAGTAATGTTAAATGTAATACATTTAATGTAATACATTTAATAATATATTACTTGTAATGTCATCGAATGTTTTTATGTAATACTTGATACATCTATTATAAGACTAGTAATGTTAAATGTAATACATTTAATGTAATACATTTAATAATATATTACCTGTAATGTGATCGAATTTTTTATGTAATAATTGATACGTTTATTAAAAGACTAGTACTGTTAAATGTAATACATGTAATGTAATACATTTAATAATATATAACCTGTAATGTGATCGAATGTTTTCATGCAATACTTAATACATCTATTATAAGACTACAAATGTTAAATGTAATACATTTAATGTAATGCATTAAATAATATGTTACCTGTAATGTGATCGAATGTTTTTATGTAATACTTGATACATCTATTATAAGACTACAAATGTTAAATGTAATACATTTAATGTAATGCATTAAATAATATGTTACCTGTAATGTGATCGAATGTTTTTATGTAATACTTGATACATCTATTATAATACTACACATTTTAAATGTAATACATTTAATGTAATCCATTAAATAATATGTTACCTGTAATGTCATCGAATGTTTTTATGTAATACTTGATACATCTATTATAATACTACAAATGTTAAATGTAATACATTTAATGTTATGCATTAAATAATATGTTACCTGTAATGTGATCGAATGTTTTTATGTAATACTTGATACATCTATTATAAGACTACAAATGTTAAATGTAATACATTTAATGTAATGCATTAAATAATATGTTACCTGTAATGTGATCGAATGTTTTTATGTAATACTTGATACATCTATTATAATACTACACATTTTAAATGTAATACATTTAATTTGATACATGTAGTAATGTCATACTTATAATTAGAGTGTGTAATACATGATCAATCTTGTTAAATATTGATGCGAACATTATTTTTAGTTGTAATAGTAGTAGTAGTAGTAGTAGTAGTAGTAGTAGTAGTAGTAGTAGTAGTAGTAGTAGGTTATTTTATAGCTAGAAAACCACTAAATTGAACATGATTAAAAAGTAAAACCCAAACTGTAAAATCTATTACACTGAGATCTGTTTTTGAGGGCCATCGTTTGATTCAATGGCTCTGAGTATATATATCAAGGGAGGTGCGAGAGCGCTCTATCCCTTAATAGACTTCAAGAATGGCCTATGCTGGAAATTTCATTTCTTTGATCAATCATAACTAAAAAACCAATGAACCAAATCAGTTAAAACTTTGCACAAAATGTTTTTTGATAGGTACTATAAGTGTGTAGAATTTCAGCATCATTAGTCAAGTCAACCCTGAGATCAAGAAAGTGCAATCATGAAATCATGTTATCTGTGTGTACGTACGTACGTATGTGCCACCCTGTATCTCATTTGATGGATTCAGCTGATTTTTGGCAGAGATAGAAGTTCTAGTGTCTAGTCGATGGCATTTTAATTTCAATTTACCATATTCCTTAGTTTTCCAGAAAATTCAAAAAAATCTTTAAAATGACCATTGTATTAAAGTATAGCCTTTACAAGAGTAGTGACATTCCATGAAAAATGCCAGTATACTGAAATCATATGCCCTTAACAGGGTTAAGATGAAAATTCATATACACTAAATTTACAAAAGCAAGGAAATTCTCAAATTTTTACACTTTTATTGTCATTAAGGGTATGCGAGCACAACAGGGCTATGTATTTTACTGGTAGGAATTTTTCTTCAGCGCACCTTACACACTTCATCCACTCATGCATAGAGATTTATACTGTAGTGATATGATAATGAAATGGTTTGGTTGATATGTAGTCATACTCTTAATGACAATATAAGTGTAAAAAATTGGGAATTTCCTTGCTTTTGTACATTTAGTGTATATGAATTTTCATCTAAACCCTATTAAGGGCATATGATTTCAGTATACTGGAATAAAATATAGAGTCATCATCTTCCACATGTGTAATATTGATTCCATCAACTGCCTTGAAACTACATCGTCAGCACAACACCACGAGGGAACCAGAGAAACAGCCAACAGACAAGCTCCTATTATCTATCTATATAACGTTGTGAGATTAAAAACATCTTTTCAGATCTATAATAGAGAGAAAAAACAACAGACTTCTAATATACGCCCCAGGTTACATGCGATCTATATCCTGAATTCAACTAATTTGCATATTGATTTACAAAAGACCATTTCATAAAACCTCACATCTTCACTGTTGAGGTCCCCAGATGCCGGAAAGCTTTCTACTCTAATAGTTTTTTTCCTCTGCTTGATTTTGGAATTCCTTTTTTTCTTCATTATTTTTTTTTAAAACATAGTTCACCCAAACAATGCAGGCCGCCACTGTAGACGTAAGGGGCTACTGAGAAAAGGGGTGAAAGTTTTTTTGGGATCATCCTAAATTGGGAGCTGTGCAGCGAGATGCTTGTTCACATTAGTTTTCTATTTCTGCATGTCAGGAAAACAGGGAGCAGGGAGGAAGTTCCAATGTCCAGGTCAAGCAGCACGAGGAAAGAAACATTTTGGAGTAGAAAGCTCTTCGGCATCTGGGAATCTCCACAGTGAATGGATGGGATTTGTCAGATTGTCGGGTTGGTCTAGTGAATTACGTTGTGGGGGGGAGGCACCAGATCCGCAAGTTCATCACAGCACAATCCATTGAAGTACTCGTACAAAAAAATTCGAGCAAACGCGACACTGACTTTGAACACTGCTTTCTCATTGCAAAATAAGTATACAACATGTTTAATACAATGCTTTCTGATATATTCCACTCCTGTGATTTGAGGTAATATAAACTCACGATCAACTTATACGATTTTGTAGAATTGTGTAATACTCTATTGGAACAATTGTTGAATTTTGGCGACCAGAGCGTTGAGCATCATTTGTGTCTGTACGACCTTATTTACAGTCTGGTTTATAGCATCAGTTAATCTTGATTTCTGACGTGGCAGCATGGAAATTGGACTCATTAATCCATTGTTTTTCCCATAAACAATGCTTTATCAATACAGCAAATTAAGATTTTTAAAAATCATATTTCACCCCAAACAAAGCAGGCCGCCACTGTAGACGTAAGGGGCTACTGAGAATTAGCGAGTATGTTTAGGGTGTCATTCTAAGTTTGGAGCTGTGCAGCGAGATGTCTATTTACATTAGTTTTAAACCTCTGCATGTCGGTACTGTCGGGGAAACAGGGGGCAGGGAGAGAGTTCCAGAGTCCAGCAGCACGAGGAAAGAAGCTATCGTAGTAAAAGACTCTCCACCATCTGGGGACCTCCACAGTGAAGGGATGGGGTTTAGCTGATTGTTGAGTTGGTCTAGTGAATTTACGTCGAGGGGGCATCAGAATAGCCAGTTCATCGGAGCACATTCCATTGAAATACTTGTAAAACATCGAAGCATAATTGCAATATAATTTTAATCTTTATTTATATTTGTTACCACATCTTAAATTACAATGTATGTTTTTCCACATCTTAAATTACAATGTAAGTTTTACCACATCTTAAATTACAATGTAAGTTTTACCACATCTTAAATTACAATGTATGTTTTACCACATCTTAAATTACAATGTAAGTTTTACCATATCTTAAATTACAATGTATGTTTTACCACATCTTAAATTACAATGTAAGTTTTACCACATCTTAAATTACAATGTAAGCTTCACAACATCTTAAATTACAATGTATGTTTTACCACCTCTTAAATTACAATGTAAGCTTTACCACATCTTAAATTACAATGTAAGTTTTACCACATCTTCAATTACAATGTAAGCTTTACCACATCTTAAATTACAATGTAAGCTTTACCACATCTTAAATTACAATGTATGTTTTACCACATCTTAAATTACAATTTAAGTTTTACCACATCTTAAATTACAATGTAAGTTTTACCACATCTTCAATTACAATGTAAGTTTTACCACATCCAAAATGACAATATCAGTTTTACCACATCTTAAATTACAATGTAAGTTTTACCACATCTTAAATTACAATGTAAGCCTTACCACATCTTAAATTACAATGTATGTTTTACCACATCTTCAATTACAATGTAAGTTTAACCACATCTGAAATTACAATGTAAGTTTTACCAAATCTTAAATTGCAATGTAAACCTAACCACATCTTAAATTGCAATGTAAGTTTTAAACTACGAATCGAATAATCGCATAGAATGTTGGCCGTTGAAAACGAACACAATGTAAAAAGAAATGTCCCTAAACAGATATTCCTATTTACTTGCCTCCCCATGAGGGCAAAGTTAGACACAGGTAGATTTTTAATGTGGGGTAATCCAGTTCCCGCCAAAATAGCCCTCTAGATCGGCACAACAATTAAAATTGCCTAAGTCTAGAAGGTCTGCTCCTTTACTGATCGAGGATAGAATAGACAAAGTGTTACATCAGAACAGATACTACACTTTGTTCTAAATAGTTGTTATATTTTTATTGAATTAACGCAATGCAGTTTTCAAAAAGAAGTTAAAGTTGATTGAATTTTAAACGTTTTGCCATGTTTTAGCTTAGTTTTTTTAATTGCTCTGTTTCTCTCACAAAATATTTAAAAAACATGCACCCATAATTTGTATTTGAAATGGGGTAAGCTTTTTTCTATCCTCTTGAATAGAATTGAATTGGTAGCTTTTTTTTCTTATTTTTTGTTCGACTAAAAATATATATTTGTTCATTTGTTTTTAAATATTGCTTCAAACATTATATTTGTTTATTTATTTTTAAATATTGCTTCAAACATTATATTTGTTCATTTGTTTTTAAATATTGCTTCAAACATTATATTTGTTCATTTGTTTTTAAATATTGCTTCAAACATTATATTTGTTTATTTATTTTTAAATATTGCTTCAAACATTATATTTGTTCATTTGTTTTTAAATATTGCTTCAAACATTATATTTGTTCATTTGTTTTTAAATATTGCTTCAAACATTATATTTGTTCATTTGTTTTTAAATATTGCTTCAAACATTATATTTCTTCAAAAGAATTAACTTTAATATCAGTAACAATATTTTAAAATGTTTAGAGCTCCAATACAGTTTCGTACTTAGTAAATAATTCCCGCCAAAAACCTTCTATAAATACTAACATATGGTCTAGACATGATTAACCTTATTCCCACGAAGATGGACCCAGATGGGTCCGAAAGTACTTGGGAAACTAATACAAATTATGGCAAATTCATCAGCCAATTCCCCTCCGAACCCAAGATCCTAATTCGGACTATTGAAAGGATCTACCAAAGGTACGTTTTGCTAGTATATGAATAAATGCGAAATATTTTTTCATTTATCACTCCTATATTACCATCAAATCTATAGTACGAGCTAGAAATTTGAAATAATCATTATATAGTAGAGACGACCAATCGAATCACAGTTATTAGATAATCTAAGTGTCCTATCTATTTTAAGCATTTTATATAAATGAATTAATCAATGATTATGATATGTTATTTATTCCTAATTTTATTGTACTATCTAATCTACATATGTGCAATAGTTTTGTCAATATTAATAGTAATTAATTGAAATAGTTTCATAAAAAAAGGATACTTTAAGCTGGCTACTGACAAGTTGTTTATATCTCTTTCTGGCTGGCTAATGTGTCTGCCCTCTTCCCTTCTCTATCTCCCCATCTTGTCTCTTCAGTTGATGACGCCGTATTATTACTTTTTTTATTATTATTTTTTAATTAACGTCTGATGTCCCTGCAATGCTTCGAACAGATACTACACTTTGATCTGAGCCAAAAGACGAAGAAACTCTTATAAAATAATGCTTTTAATAACTAGGCATTTTTAAATAAAATCAAATAAAATTTTTAAAAACCCGATTTAATTCATTATTGTATTACCTTTGAATGGGATTATCAGTGTGGTATTGTTTCTGTTGTCATAGGACCGTCCTTCTAGGAATTATCTCCTCCTTATTTAAAAGGAATGAGGATAATATTCCCAGGTATTACACCCTCCTTCGAAGGAGGGTTGGTTTAGCATCTTGTTATTGTCATGAGACCATTTTCCCAAGTATTACCTTCTCCGTTTTTTGGGGGGTACACTATATTTTCTGGTTTTCATTATCGTTATATATATATATATATAATTAGGCAGCATTCCCTCAGCTATACATGTTTGATTAAACAGGAGTGCTAACTTCTGCTTATTCAGCTTTTGATCTGTTGCGAACAATGCAACCCGAAACCGTTCCGGCGGTTTCTGATTGCAGTGTTCGCCTCCCTATAATGTACGCATTGTTTATACGCATTAATAAACCAAACATTAACTATTCCCGTTATGAGGGGGGGGTGAAGGTGTATTGAAGTGCTGTTGAAATAATTTAATGGAGCGCCGTCTTGATAGATTCACCAATTTATTTAATTTTGCAACCGCCTGACGAAGACCGATGTCGGTTGAAAACGTTCGCACAAAATACGGAGATTTTTTACACTCCTTGGATTATAACATCAAATCCGTCGTACGAAGACTAGAAAAAACGGATCAAAAGCTGAATAAGCAGAAGTTGGCACTCTTGTTTAATAAAACATATATATATATATATATATATATATATATATATATATATATATATATACATATATATATACATATATATATATATATATACATATATATATACATATACATATATATATATATATATACATATATATATATATATATATATATATATATACATATATATATATATACACATACATATATATATATATATATATATATATATATATATAGAGAGAGAGAGAGAGAGAGAGAGAGAGTAAGGTATATGCATATACTTTATATTAATATATATATGTGCATGATAATCTTCTAAACTAATGAACAGATAATTACGAATTTTTTTTGGAATATATACTCTAGAAAATAAGGTAAGTAACGTCGACATATTATTCTTTCGTACATTTTATCATTTAAAGCGTACGCTACCTCGAACTCACACTTGCCCCCCCTTCAAACTTCTAAAATCAGTTTTATACTAAAATTTAGAGAAAATGATTTTTCATTTTCATGAAAATCGCTCCAGACGAAGCATGCAGCCACTTGATGTAAAGAACTAAAACAATGCTACTTCAAAGTAAAAAAAAAACAAGCCAACAATAACACAGCAATTCTTCTTCCTGTGTCAGAAAGATCACTCATAAAATGTAAAGACTAACGGACAAAATAAGGGAAGCCATAGTTACGAGGCTGGTCTACTTCAAATTTTGAGTTATATTAAGTATATGTGCTTGGTTAAATCCTAAACTTCTGAAATTATCGTTATGGATTATGGAATATGTATTCTAGGCAACACGGTGAGTAACGTTGGCATATTATTTATTTATTTCGTAAACTTTACTAATTTGGGTTGGGGAACACTGAAATTTTACCATACCTCCAATGCCAGAAACAACATTAAAATTTAAACTAAAGCTATATTTTTAGGGGGGAGCAGATATACTAAAATGATTTAATAAAAAAAATAAAAAATAAAATAAGAAATTGTTTTAATCGAATTTCTTAATGAATTCACCAGTTTTGCCAAACTCCCATGTGCCTGATAAACATTCATGGGAGTCGAAAACGTTTGCAGTTTTGGCGAGTTCCTGTTCATACTTGAACAGGACATTAGATCGTTGGTTCGCCAACTTGAAAATATGTAAAAAAAGAGAAACAAACGGGAATTGTCACTTTTGTTTAATCAAACACACACACACACACACATATATATATATATATATATATATATATATATATATATATATATATATATATATATATATAGTAAGCAATGGAAATATATATGGCAATCAAGCTACACAGAGGCTCCCGTGTTTGATCTCCGGGGGGAATCGTCAGGCTAAATTTAGCCTGACGATTCCCCCCGGGGATGAAATACGGGAGCCTCTGTGTAGCTTGATTGCCATATATATTTCCATTGCTTACTACCTAGCTCTACTTACGTATCGAGCACTGTTGAAGTAAATACTGAAAACTGACACATAAAAAATTATATCTCCTTATAATATTTTATGTGGATACATGAAGTACTAATATATATATATATATATATATATATATATGTAAAAATAAAAATGGAATAAAGGATAAGCAAATCAACAATAAGCAAAAATATAAACTCAAAAACACATATTGAATAGTTCTACCAAAATATTTCAATTGTTAGGACAATCATCATCAGTTGGCAGCAGAACTTTAGTGTTTTTGAGTTTATATTTTTGCTAGTTGTTGATTTGCTTATCCTTTACCCATTTTATTTTACATTTTGTCTGAAATATTTTTCTTTTATTCCTCATATATATATATATATATATATATATATATATATATATATATATATATATATATATATATATATATATATATAAACATTCAATTAATGAATACATTACAATTGTTCTAAGAATTAGAACATCAGGTTCAGTATGGCGTACGATCGTTTCCAAAACATTTTGGAAATACTTTATTTCATTTTATAAATTAATAAAGCTAATCCAAAACGTAAATATAATTTAAAAGGCATGTTTTTGCGTGTTTCCTACAAAATGATGCCGGAGAGCCTTCTACTCAAATAGCTTCTTTCCTCGTGCTGCTGGCCTCTGGAACTCTCTCCCTGCCCCCTGTTTTCCCGACAGTACTGACATGCAGAAATTTAAAACTAATGTAAACAGACATCTCGCTGCGCGGATCATGATTTAGGATGACCCCCCCCCCTCAACCTTCTCCTCTTTTCTTTTTTCTCAGTAGCCCCTTACGTCTACAGTGGCGGCCTGCCTTGTTTGGGGTGAACCATGTTAAAAAAAAAAAAATTTAAATAGGGATAGTACGCGTCGGGCAACTGGTGTAGTGAAATATCTCTCCTCTCCTCTTTCTCCCTATCTCTTTATTACACACTAATGCGAAGTTTATGTTCTGTCATTTTGAATAAGCATTTTTTTTAAAACTTACCAACAGGTGTCTACGTGGTTTTATATCAACCAAGGAAAAAACAGCAGGGGTCAACACAATGGGGGTTACGACGACTACGTGCGTAAAGGATTTAAGGGAATTATTAATTGAAGTCTACAAAACATAGTAGGGGTCAAAAGCAACTATTCAACAAATAAATGTTACCAAAGGCAAGATAAGCTACGCTTTTACTTACCTAGATAAATTATTTTATGTTTTAACTTATTTTAAAGCATTTTTTACTCCTAGGAAAAAAGAAGGTTCAAAGAGGTCACGTTAGAAAAAAAAAAGGCTCGTTCTTGGCCTTTTGGCTAAGATCAAAGTGTAGTATCTGTTCCGATGGATACTGCACCCCATAGACTGGTATTGCCCTGGCCTTCGGGGCTTGATTTACGCCGGTCAATGAGTCTGTCCTGTGCAGTTCTGGGAGGTCCACCTTCCCAGGCTTTGCCTCCCCTCTTTGGGGAGGAGTAAGTTTATTGCTTACTGCCTGAGGTGTCCCTATCGGGGAATGCCGACGGGGCTGCCCAGGCAATTTTTAAACCCCACTTTCCCGACCCGACCGTGGGTCACATCTTACTTGTGGGAGTAAGATAAAAAACTGGCCTTGTGCCTAACTCCTGGAGAGGAGTACATCAATACTTTATGCCTAGAGCATCGTTCAACAATGAAATCAAACAAAAATACAGTTAATAAAATATAGAGTTCGGTTGAACACAAGCTTTCTGCCGTTCGGTGACAGTTATTAGCTGTAGAGGCGTCCGTGTTTCATCGTCATAAGAAATCATCAGAGCGTTGGTAATTACAAAGTGGAAATCTTATGGACAAATGATTTTTCAGATTTACAGAAAAAAACCCAACATTTTTACATTTTCACCGAAATATTTGATTTTATTCAAAACACGTGGCGAATAATTTCTATGACCCGCCATTTTCTCAAATTTTAAAGATTCCGCTTTACACAGAGTTATCTTTTCTTTCATAAAAACGCAAACACGCACACACACATATATGTATTTATATATACATATATATAGTAAGCAATGAAAATATATATGGCAATCAAGCTACACAGAGGCTCCCGTGTTTCATCCCCGGGGGGATCGTCAGGCTAAATGCCTATATATATATATATATATATATATATATATATATATATATATATACGTATGTAGATAAAAACAAATATTTATAATTTACTATTTGTCGTCATGAAACGAGTAGCGTTAGTATTAAAAAGCTCTCATCGTGACTTCAATGCAATATTCCTTTTAAAAGTCGAACTCTTTATTAAAAATCATCATCATCATCATGATTTTTAATAATCATCCGGACAACACACAAACAGCCAACACCACACTTGCTGTTATGTAAGATTTTAAGAAAAAAATAAATAGTAAGTCCCAGTTCGAATTCGATTTATTATTTTTTGTTCCTTCCAGCTTACATACTACCCGGAATTTGCATTGCCCACATCCTTTTAAAAACATACTACTACTATTCCCAGCAATGCTTCAAGCAAACTATCATTCCCTATTATATATATATATATATATATATATATATATACAATATATATATATATATATATATATATACAATATATATATATATATATATATACAATATATATATATATATATATATACAATATATATATATATATATATATACAATATATATATATATATATATATATATATATATATATATATATATATATATATATATATATATATATATATATAAGGTTAATACAACAAAAGATATAAGAGGCAACTAATATTTTTAATTAGTGAACATCCGAATAACAATAAAGCTCAATATACTGGATCGGTTTTTTTTTATCGTTTTATTAATTTGCATACACCTTGAATACAATTTTCACTGTTATCTACTGCATCGATAGCAAACGAATTTCCCGCCTGGATACCTTTTGTCGTTTTTGGACCACCATTCACCAATGAGATTATTTTTTAATCAACATCTTTGATATCTTGCCTGGAGCTATTTTAGACTTGTTGCCTTGGATGAACTCTATAGTTTTACTAAAACGTATGTTTTAGGCCGATATATTTGATGTTTTATATACCTTTATGTATTTTATATATATTTTTTAAATATATTTCTTTTCAAAGTTTAATTTTTATTACCTGCAGCAATGTCATGGCGGTAATGGTCTTCTGAGGAGAAGATTATCTTTGAAAACTCATGAGTTAAGGACTTTAAAGAACTTTGCTTGAACATTGAATTGTAATAAAATTTAATTCGCACCTTATTTTATTCTTCAACTTTATCTATTGCTATATATATATATATATATATATATATATATATATATATATATGCATACCTGAATAAAAGCAAGTATTTATATGTAAAGAATTTTCACCTGATATGTTTCGGCGCGGTAAAGATCACCGCCCCTCGCCCACGGGTATGACGTCAATGTTTGTTATTTATTTCTCTTATTTATTTACTTATTTGTTTGTTTTCTTTCCGCCCCACCCCGACACTGTCACTCCCCCACCCATCGCCAATCTATTCAGCGGTTTTGAATCCCGTGCGAAGCAGACGCTGACTCCGTAATGCAAATTACCAGTGCCACCTGTTTTCGTTTGTTGTCTTTCTTTATTTTTTGCAATCGTCCGTTATTTTTTGAAATTCCCGACACCATTAAATCTGCCGCTGCGACGAGAGTACCTGAGATAACTGTCAATTTAGCAAGCATTTGTGAAACGGAAAGAGGTGGTTTCGTTTTACGGCATATCAACCCTTTTCGGGTTATTTAATGCCGAATCCGGTCATTTTAGTAAGAGTTTTTTTTATGCTTCAAGTTCTGTATAATGTTCTACTATTTATTCACCGTGTTTAGTTTGGTTTGGTTGTTTAACGGCATATCAACCCTTTTCCGGTCATTTTAGTAAGAGTTTTTTATGCTTCAAGTTCTGTATAATGTTCAACTATTTATTCACCGTGTTTGCTTTGGTTTGGTTGTTTAACGGCATATCAACCCTTTTCCGGTCATTTTAGTAAGAGTTTTTTTATGCTTCAAGTTCTGTATAATGTTCTACTATTTATTCACCGTGTTTGCTTTGGTTTGGTTGTTTAACGGCATATCAACCCTTTTCCGGTCATTTTAGTTGTTATGCTTCAAGTTCTGTATAATGTTCAACAATTTATTCACCGTGCTTGGTTTGGTTGTTTAACGGCATATCAACCCTTTTCGGGTTATTTAATGCCGAATCCGATCGATTTGGTATAGGTTTGTATGCATCATTTCTTTATATATTCAAGTATTTATTCATGGTGTTTGATTGGGTGAAAGGGGAGAGGGAGAGGGACTGAAAGGGGAATGGAAGGAGGGCAATTGTTTTTTTCTTGTTTGGGATTTTGTAGAACATGATTGAGTTTTGCAAAAGAGAAAGATAAAAGAATAAAACATCAATATTTGATGCATTTTGGGTTAAGAAGCCGATATATTCAGACAGACTGATCTGGTAGCGTCAAGAAACGGAAAAGGACATGCAAACAAACGTATATAAATATATATATATATATATATATATATATATATATATATATATAGTCATCCACAGACATACTGTTTCGCTGTATCAAAGCCGGGAGAGCTCTATCTGTTTACAGTATGCGATTTCACATACAAGAGAGCTAAATCCAAGATAGGGAGGCATGATCTGGTGATCTACAAACAACCTGTTTCACTGTATTAAAACTCTTCGGTGTGGTCATATATATATATATATATATATATATATATATATATATATATATATATATATATATATATATATATTATGTATTTATGTAATTAATTTTATTGGTGATGATAGCTGTCATATTTGCCTAATTTCTATTTAACTTTCTCAGTGATAAAGAATGAAGAATATTTCATTTTTAGTCGCTATTAACTTTATAGGACGTATATTTTGTTCATATACATATTTTTATTAATTTTATACATTGGATAACAAATCAATCGCTCCGCGTAGAAACATTAGAGAATCGTCCATTAAAATGTAATTGCTACATATTGATAGCAAGTTGAATCGCCCGTGACAGCTTCGTAGTAAATCAAAGATGGCTGCCAGTAATTGTTTTTCAGGGGGAGGTAATTCAAAATGACTTAAAATAATTTGGAAGAGGAAATAACTCTGTAATACATATATGATTTTTATGAATATGATTTTTATCTTTCGTGGTTCAGTTATTAATAAATGAAGTGAATTCCAGGGAATTCACTTCAATCACTAATAACTGAATTCCCTATTATCTCTTCCATCATCATCTCTTCTCTTTCTCTCTCCACCCCCTCTCTCTCTCTCTCTCTCTCTCTTTCTCTCTCTCTCTGTATCCATATATATATATATATATATATATATATATATATATATATATATATATATATCTATATAATACTAAAAGTCTATTGTTCTTGTATGTTTGCAATCAGCTTTCAGCTTTCCGGTTTTCAACATCCGGTTGCGCATGCGTAAATAGCATCGTCTTCAATCTGTTATTCCAATTCCGTTATTCTCTATTATGATTAACGAACGCATGAAATTTTTCATTCTGGAAATTTTTAAACAATTTCATTTAATTTCATCAAATAGTTTATTTGTTTTCTTCACGGCTGAAAACATTCAACGGGAGGACTTCGTAAAGTCTGTCGCAGTTTCAAAAAAACTCCTCCCTTTTAAAAAACAAAAACAAACAAACAAAAAAACAACACTCATTATTAATATCAGCAATACTAGCGGTCGGTGAACGAAACCACCTCCCACTTTCCCTCTCATAGATTTCACCACTCCTACTCCCTCTGTTTTCGTTACGTACGCGAGAAAGCCTGCTGTACGCCCTTCCTTTCTCAAATCGCCCTAACCAACCACTTATAATTCAGTAACTGTAATAAAAAAAAAACAATTATAATAAACAGAACGACTCATAGAAATCTATCTATATTCTTTTTTCATTTTAATATACTTTCATAGAAATGCTTCTGTTATGTAAAAAAAAACCTATTTTCTTTATGCCACAAGTGTCACGCTCATACATGAATTCCATAGCTAATATAACAAACTGACCCAACGGGTCACGGGTGGTCTAGTATATTTTAAAAGTTCATATTTAGCGAAAAATTTCTGTAATATAAACTAAAAAAAAATGAAAGTTTATGAAAAAAAAATCTATATTAATGGGTTCTTACATAAATATGTATTTAAGTATGTACTCTTTATAATATCCGAAAATGTTCCAATGGAGTTGTAATACAAACTACAGAGCACATATATTTTATAGTTTCATTCCAATGATAATAGGAATAATGAATCCATAACTTTCATCTGTTCTTTTAATTTCTTTATTTTCATATATCGGCGAATATCTATAATTCCTCTTTGTATCACAAACAACATTTTTATATTTTTAATATTTCATGTTTTAAGGTTTATTTTTTCCAAATTAAATATTTTTCTACATCTTATCCGCGTTTCACCGCAAAAATTAAGAGAAATACATTGTCTTCATCCTTCATCAGATAATTGTTCACATGTGAGTATTGTTTATGTATTTTGATTTTCCGTTACCTTTGTCAAGTATTCTTTTAAAACTTTTCCCACATTTCTTTCTCATGTCTTTTGAATCATGGTATTTCCTATTACTATGGAATAAACAATTACTCTGATGATCAACGAGTGTAAGATGAAGACTGTGTTTCTTTTGATTGTGCTGTGAAACGCTCGTAAGATGTAGAAAAAGTATTGAATTTGGAAAAAAACACAAAACATGTTTTTCCTATTATTATTAAATAAACAATTTCTCTTGATTGTTTTATATGGTCATTGGAATACAACTATAATATATATATATATATATATATATATATATATATATATATATATATATATTTGTATACTTAGGCATCATTTTTACGTTGATGCATGATTGATGAATGAGGGGAAGAGGGTATACTAAATAGATTTTAGTAAAAAAAATTAAACAATAAAATTTAGAAAATGTTTTAATCGACTTTCTTAATAAATTAACCAATTTAAATTTGTGTAACTCCAACCTCAAAAGATCAAAGTGTAGTATCTGTTCCGATGGATACTGCACCCCATAGACTGGTACTGTCTTGGCCTTCAGGGCTTGATTTACGCCGGTCTATGGGTCTGTCCTGTGCAGTTCTAGGAGGCCCACCCTCCCAGGCTTCGCCTCCCCCTTTTGGGGAGGAGTAAGTTTATTGCTTACTGCCTGGTGCGCCCCTACCGGGGAATGCCGACGGGGCTGCCCAGGCAATTTTTAATTGTCAGAGTGCTCACCACTCGGGCGCTGGCTTTTCAAACCCCACTTTCTCGACCCGACCTTGGGTCACATCTTACTTGTGGGAGTAAGATAAAACTGGCCTTGTGCCTAACTCCTGGAGAGGAGTAAATAAAAACTCCACACGTATTTGAAGAAGACTGATTGGAGTAGAAAACGCTTACAGATTTGGCGAGTTCCTGTTACCACTTGAACAGGACATTAGATCTTTTGTCCGCAACTTGAAAAGATGGATAAAAGAGAAACAAACATGAATTGTCACTGTTGTTTAATCAAACGCGAACCAATATATATATATATATATATATATATATATATATATATATATATATATATATATATATATATATATATATACAATTTCAAGTAAAATGTTCTTTTTAAATATCCGATTAAATTTATTTCATTTGAGCTTATAAATTCGTATCTGGCATTTCTTGTGATAAGTGTTTCTTCCTTAATTCGAAGTTTCACTTTTTTAATTTGAAGTTAATCATTTTTTAATTTGACGTTAATCATTTTTTAATTTGAAGGTAATCTTTTAATTTGAAGTTAATCATTTTTTAATTTGACGTTAACAATTTTTTAATTTGAAGTTAATCATTTTTTAATTTGACGTTAATCATTTTTTAATTTGAAGCTAATCATTTTTTAATTTGAAGTTAATCATTTTTTAATTTGAAGTTAATGATTTTTTAATTTGAAGTTAATCATTTTTTAATTTGACGTTAATCATTTTTTAATTTGACGTTAATCATTTTTTAATTTGAAGTTAATCATTTTTTAATTTGACGTTAACCATTTTTTAATTTGACGTTAATCATTTTTTAATTTGACGTTAATCATTTTTTAATTTGAAGTTAATCATTTTTTAATTTGACGTTAATCATTTTTTAATTTGAAGTTAATCATTTTTTAATTTGAAGTTTATCATTATTTAATTTAAAATTAATCATTTTTTAATTTGAAGTTAATCATTTTTTTAATTTGAAGTTAATCATTTTTTAATTTGACGTTAATCATTTTTTAATTTGAAGTTAATCATTTTTTTAAATTTGATATTTGATTTAGGCTTTAAATGTGTAGCACACGCATAAAAAATACAGGACTTATTGACGTTCTTTTGGGTATATTATGATCAAGATAAAGGTGACATTACCATCCGGAGTGACCGACACAGGTTAATCCGAGATCTTCAAAAATTCACACGATCTTTTTAAACGACCTGTTAAAACTTTATTATGAAGCTAACGCGAAAGCTGCCCAAGCCCCACCTAGAATAAAAGTCTCAATAAACTAAGTCACGTTAAATCCCCTTAAGCCAAACAAGTCCGGTCGAGCGAGGGCCCTACCCAAACGTGTCTCACCCGAGCGCCGCAACAAACGTTTAAAATACAGATCTAAGTATTACAGAGCCTTAAGTCGGTGTCAGGTTATTACTTATCGTCTTTTCCTGGGACGACACAAATGTCGTGATATTAAACAATGGCAGAGTTTCTAGAGCGATTACAAATGCTATTTTTAAAATAAGCGTGACAGACACCAACAAAGATTTGGCGGATCAACAATATGCTATTTTCAACTTAAGCGTGAAGAACTGAGAAAAGTAAGCGACACAGAGAAATTAAAATAATATTTCAAATTTAAGTTTGACGAACTAAAATTTAAAAAAATTATTTCAAAATTAACAACGTTTGACCAACGAAAATGCTATTTCAATTTAAGCGTGACACACTAAAGAAAATGCTATATACAAGTTACATGAAAATGCTATTTTAAACTTAAGCGTGACACACTATCGAAAATGCTATATAAAACTTACACGAAAATGCTATTTTAAACTTAAGCGTGACACACTATCGAAAATGCTATATAAAACTTACACGAAAATGCTATTTTAAACTTAAGCGTGACACACTATCGAAAATGCTATATAAAACTTACACGAAAATGCTCCTTTAAAATTGAACCTGGCAGACCAAAGAAAATTCTATTAAAAAAAAATAGCTTGACAAATCAACGAAAATGTTATTTTCAAATTTAACAGGAAAAAAGACAACGAAAATTCTATTTAAAAAATAAGCGAGGCAGACCA
The DNA here is from genome assembly GCA_963556195.1 of Sepiola atlantica. Taxonomy (NCBI): domain Eukaryota; kingdom Metazoa; phylum Mollusca; class Cephalopoda; order Sepiida; family Sepiolidae; genus Sepiola; species Sepiola atlantica. The sequence continues at coordinate 8,601,806 of OY744553.1, forward strand.
AGGAAAATGCTATTTCAAACTTAAGCAACACAAACCAACGAAAATGCTATTTATAAATAAGACGAGAAGGGTCAACGAAAATGCTATTTAAAAATCAAGCGTGACAGACCAATAAAAGTGCTATTTCAAACCAAAGTTTGACAGACAAATAAAAATGGTATTCAGTCTTGCATGAAATAACATTTTTATGGCTTTACATAGAAAAAGTTTAATACCTTCGAAGTTGATGTCAATAGTCTAGCGTTTTACCCCTGGACTATGACGCCTTGCCTAGAAATATATACGGTTTTTATCACCTAAATATTTAATGCATTTTTATGACAATTGTGTTTGTAGGTGATTGTAACGTTGTTTGCTTTGCTTTTTGTTTAATTAATTAGTTGTTCGCTTCCTAAGTGTTACAGATTAATATGTAAAGTAATAATCGCTGCAATTACCTACAAAAACAATTATATATATATATATATATATATATATATATATATATATATATATATATATATATATATATATAAGTGCACCGTTCATTTCATTAAGTTGAATGCTCCTATGACGTCAAGCCGCCGGATAAAGTGTTAAAATTATCACTGTTTATTCGCTATTCAGCGGTGGTCGAGTGGTTCTAGATGTCAGGATTTGAGTTGTAAAATACTGGGATTCCGGAGTTTCGAATCGCATGACCAGTACTGAATAGTTATATCTATATGCTTATGGAGGACGAAACGTAGACGAACATAGATAAAAAAACAAAACAAATATTTATTATTTGTAGCTCCTAGAAAACCCCTCTAGATGGGCACTGTAACTGTAGTATTAACACAGCATGACGTCGCTCGCTATAAATGTATCGTATCTTTCATCAAATTGAACACTCTTATAAATTGCTGAATTATTGCTGTTTATTCGCTATTCAGCGGTGGCCGAGTTGTTTTAGATGTCGGGATTTGAGTTGTAAAATACTCGGAATTCTGGGTCTCTATGCTGATGAGTCCACGTACATAGATAATAAACACAACAAATGCTTATATATATATATATATATATATATATATATATATATATATATATATATATATATACATATATATACATACATATATATATATATATATATATATATATATATATATATATATATATATATGTGTGTGTGTGTGTATATAGGTATAAAAACACTTGAATATTTAAAAAATATTTATAGTATATATATATATATATATATATATATATATATATATATATATATATATATATTTATATAGTGTTTCAGGTTGTATATGAAAAGAAATCAAATAAAGTGCTAAATTATATAAGAGAGCTAATATAATTTATTTTAATACTGTATATTACATATTTCAGAAATGTACCGCGGTTTCATCCAAAAGGGCAGATTTGGCTAACATTTTTACACCTGCCATTTGAAGGTCAGTACTTTATAAGAATCATATGGGGTTCTTTATTAGTCTATATGTCAGGCCCGGGACTTATTGAGTGATGTGTTAGGTCTGTTAGCAATGTGTTCATCACATAAAAACATTGGAATTTCCGGTAGAAATGTTTCCGTTCGTTTTCCTTGCTTATTTCTGTGCTTTTTTTTGTTGCCTTTACTTTAAGGAGAGTGACACATTTTCTCACGTGTGATGTTCATCTGCAATCGCTTTTTCCATTTCAGTGGCGAGGGGGGGAGCAGGTTAGAAGGTGCCACACTCTTTTTGCTGCACGTTTAATTGGCCGTCGTTTGATTTTTAAAAAAAAAATTTTTTTTCTTTTTTTTAACATGGTTCACCTCAAACAAGACAGGCCGCCACTGTAGACATAAGGGGCTACTGAGAAAAAAGAAAAGGGGAGAAGGTTGGGGGGGGGATCAACCTAAATTGGGATCTGCGCAGCGAGATGTCTGTTTACATTAGTTTTAAATTTCTGCATGTCAGTACTGTCGGGGAAACAGAGGGCAGGGAGGGAGTTCCAGAGGCCAGCAGCACGAGGAAAGAAGCTATTTGAGTAGAAGGCTCTCCGGCATCTGGGGACCTCCACAGTGAATGAATGAGATTTAGTTGATTGTCGAGTTTGTCTAGTGAATTTACGTCGAAGGGGCACCAGAGTAGCCAATTCATCAGAGCATAATCCATTGAAGTATTTGTAAAACAAACATAAGGATGCTACATTGCGGCGATAGGATAGGGACTGGAGCTTGGTTGACAGTGAGGGACCTATTAGGTTGGCGACTCTTTTTTTAACCTTGCCAAGAAGGGAGAGACTAGTAGATGATGCACCAGCCCAGATGTGGCAACAATACTCCATGCATGGGCGGATGGTGGCTTTGTAGAGATACAGGAATATGTCAGGTGTGAGGAGTTTACTAGCACGATAGAGGGGGCCAACCTGTCAAATGTAATGAGTAGCCGCTTCAGATCTGCATTTTCTATTAACATGCAATAGACACGTAGCAACATGGTGATTACTCTGTTATATTTCCACTTTTTTTTCATTCGTTTACGATCGAAATTGTTTGCCTATCCTGAACCTTCGATTTTTCTGTCATACTCCGCGCCTTTTCTTCTGCCTTTCTCTTTTAGTACTTAATCACGTTTTTCCTTTCGTTTACGATAGAAATTCTCGCGTTTTTATACTCTTTTTTTATCTCTTCTTCTATATTTTTGTCGTTTTCTGTGCATTTTCTTCTGCCTTTCTCTCTTCGTAATTCATCGCGTTTTTCCTTTCGTTTACGATAGAAGTTTCTCGCCTTTTTATACTTCGATGCTATCTATTCTTCTATATTTTTGTCGTTTTCTGTGCCTTTTCATTTCTCTTTCTCTCTTCGTAATTCATCACTTTTTCCTTTCATTTACGATAGAAGTTTCTTTCCTTTTTATACTTCCCTTTTTCTTCTATTTTTCTGTCGTATCTGTTTCTTTTCTTCTCTCTTTCTCTCTTAGTAATTCATCACTTTTCCCCTTCCATTGCAATTATCTTCTCATATTTAGCGGCCCTTCTTTCTTCCAGGCAAACACGATCCGCCCACAAACGGGCGCGAACCCCACTACCGTTCATTCATCTCCGCCAAACACCTGTCAGAAAATCACAAGAAAGAACAAACATTCAATGATGGAAGTTATTCTTTTCATTTTAAATGTACAAGTCAAAACGCGTCGTTTCAAGCCTCGTTCCTGCGGAGGGTTCTTCGAGCTAGTTTTACGCATCCTAAATAATGCTTTTAATGTCATTAGACCCGGTATCCAATGGGAAGGTTTATACATAAAAAGAAGAATACACGTTTATTTATTGTCCTTTGTGTGTGTACGTTTTGAAATCATTAGATTTGATGACATTCTCTTACTGGGAAGAGCCTGAAAAAACTAAAAGAGGCACCAAAGCGCATGTGTCACATTTATGTATCTAATATGATTAATAAAATAAAAATGTTGACATTTTTGTGGCCTCCCATTTTTTAATATACTCTTTTATCGCGTTGTACTACAATATTCTCCCTTTCGGCGTTTTCTCTCCTTCTTTCCTTCACACACATGCACACACGAATTACCTACAGGGGAGTTTGAATTACATACTGGGGAGTTTGAATTACCTATTGGAGAGTTTGAATTACCTACTTGGGGAGTTTGAATTACTTACTGGAGTGTTTGAATTACCTACTGGAGAGTTTGAATTACCTAATTAGTGAGTTTGAATTACCTACTGGGGAGTTTGAATTACCTACTGGGGAGTTTGAATTACCTACTTAGGGAGTTTGAATTACCTACTGGGGAGTTGTAATTACCTACTGGGGAGTTAGAATTACCTACTTGGGGAGTTTGAATTACCTACTTGGAGAGTTTTAATTAGCTACTGCGGGAGTTTAATTACCTACTGGGGAGTTTGAATTACCAACTAGACACTACCCTTGAGTGTTTGTTGTCTCTCTGTACAAGGGGTTGTCAGGACAACCTGACATGAGGATACTGCCTCCTACATATAAACTCTGACCAAAAATCCAAAATAACATAGTATTCGCAGCACAAATAAATCTACTCGTCACGACTATACATTTGCTCATACGAGGAATTGTATACTTTCTCTTAGTGATGTTTCCTTAAGTAACAACATTAGCTGGATACTCCACCAGCCTAGATGAATACTTGTCCTAGAATCCGGTAAGAGCAAGAGACCACAAGAAAGATATACTATAACATAGTTAACTGGGCAATTGGAGAGAGGAACATTCATGTGTTTCACTTCTTTACTTACTCAATGTTTGAGAAATAGTGGTTAACTTCAATGCAATATTCGAATATCTATGTATCTCATATAGAGATTAAGTGTTAGCTTCAGAAAAAGGGCCCCTTGATTTCTGAGAACGTTGACTGAAGTAGAATGATAGAATATATATATATATATATATATATGTGTATATATATATATATATATATTGTCATCAGATCAGTAGAATGAAAGAATATATATATATATATATATATATATATATATATATAAATATATATATATTGTCATCAGATATACGTAGTCGAAACTCAACGGAAGCTAAAAAAATGCTTCTGTACATAAAAATACATAAAATAATAACAACTCTCTAAACGCACCTTTTTCCCATGCATTACAACACAATCATTCTTTTAATTTCGAACTCGTTAAATACATTTTAAATCAATATTGGCGAAGACTTTTTGAATCGGCACTCATTATAAACTCTAAGACAATTAAACAATGTAATGACTTCTACAATTTGCTTCTTTTAGTCAGATTTCGGCGAATACATTTGAATTAGCACTTATTATGAACTTTAACAACATTAAAAAAAAACTTAATGGATTTAAAAATTAATCTCCTATAATCAGTAAACTTATTATATCCGAACATAACTTGAATTTAGCTATTTAGCTATTTTACACCCCAACATAACTTTGCACATAATATCGACAATAAAATAAATAAACAATAAAGACAAAATAATAAAAACAAAAACATCCATTTCATTTCATGAACATTTTACACACATCACATTCTAACAGCTATGTTTTGTTTGAAAAAAAGAAAAAACATTCCTTTCACGTCATATATCGCACCACATTTTTAAAACTCTTACGATAGTGTTTGTTTGAATAAACAAACTCTTATTCCATTTCATAAACGCAGTACAAATATAAAATCATATCGGATATGTTTTGTTAAAATAAAAATATTTTTCACGTCACAAACGGACCACACTTTTTCAAATATTTGTACTTGCGTGTTATTTCTTCAGATAAATCATACCGAGGAAGTCTTGAAATAAAGACGAAACGTTAATGAATACATAAATACTATTTTTTATTTTCGTTTTCTCATTTGCTATTACGTTGGAATATTATTTCTATTTCTTATAATATATATGTATATATTCATCTTTTAAAAATTTAATGTATTTGAATAGTGAAGTTCCTTATTTCTCATTATTAAATAAAAATTGTGTTTAGTTTTCCTAGCCTTAAAGTCAGGCATGTACACCCTATGTAAACTTTTTTGGGTTGGGATTGTTTTCTGTGAATACAGTTGCTAAGTAAACTATATCTTTGGTTAAACACTTTTCTTGTAACAGGCAATTACTGTTATCTCTGCAATTACATTCATTGTTATGATTATTTTGTAAGTTGTTATCATCGCTTTTTAATATACGTCTATTATGCCTCTTAATTATTTTTCCAACTTATATGCACAACTATAAGTACATTTTATCGTGCTTTTATTGAATATTTTATGCAGTGGGTTATTTATTGGGAAATATCGATTTAATGGATTAAGAAACAAATGCCCAATTTTAGATTTTACTAGATGGTGGCGTATACCAGATTATTCTTCGATTTCTATTTTTCCTTCTTTAACATTAGTTGCCACATAAGTACAATTTCTCTAATTTAATTTGTAAATCAATGCCGATACTAAAGTTAATATAAAGCAAGCTAGCTATACTATAAAGATTCTTATTTTATTCACTCACCTCAATATAACCAGTTGTATTTTTCTACTTTACATGAACGTCCCATATCATTCATATATACTATTTATATAATTATATAAACATCTATACAATCGCATGGAATAGACTGTTAACCTTTTTTCCCCCTATAAGTCATCTATATCACTATCCATTCCGATGTCGATATAACGAAGTAAAGCGATTTTACTGACATTGTATCAGTTTATTCTTAACTTATAATCCTCATGTTATTTACCTGATATATAAATCTAATATTCAGTTCATTGTAGATATTTGACGGATTATAATTGCCATTGATCTAATATGAGCATATGGTTTCCGATGCAATAATACAATTTATGTAATTTGGAGGAATTAGACTAGAGATGTAAGCTATGCCATCCACCACTTTACTGAGTTACTATACTCCCATGTAAGTCACCGTGATACATACACCGGGAAAAGGGGATATTATATACCCATTCCTTTACTATATATCAATTTATCCTTATGTAAAAAAACAAACAGTTATTATTTATGCATTTAAAGTACCTACATACCTTAACAAATAATGATTTCAAGTAGTAATTTACCTACTTAACTCATATATTAAAGGAAAGTACATTAAGGAGAATGAAACCCTAACTTCCCATATTGTTCCCGTTTTATGATGTAAATTATCCCCAAGTAGTGTCAATCAGGTTAAATACATTCTAAAAAAACTCCCATTTATTATAAACTAGCAGTGCTACCCGGCGTTGCTCGGGGTCATAAAAATATAAAATAGAAGAAAAATCGCGTGTGTAACATCTTTATATTTAAACTTCTATTCCTCTCGCACTATAGCCGTCTCTTTATCTGTCTACTTTTCTCTCTCCTGGTCGCCCCATTTCACCGCTACTTTCTCATTTTGCTTTTTGCGAAAGCTGTTTCTTCCCCACCATTCCTCTTACGTTGCCCAGGGCAAAAGTATGACATATTTCAATAAGAAGTAACACCTCTGTGGCTTCTATATAAGTAGTTATCTCCGCCCCGGTGTGCATACTATATAGGTACTTATCTCCACCCCCGTGTGCATACTATATACGTACCTATCGCCGCCCCGGTGCGCATACTATATACGTACCTATCCCCGCCCCGGTGTGCATACTATATACGTACCTATCGCCGCCCCGGTGCGCATACTATATACGTACCTATCGCCGCCCCGGTGCGCATACTAGATACGTACCTATCCCCGCCCCGGTGCGCATACTATATACGTACCTATCGCCGCCCCGGTGCGCATACTATATACGTACCTATCGCCGCCTCGGTGCACATACTATATAAGTACCTATCGCCGCCCGGGTGCAGATACTATATAAGTACCTATCGCCGCCACGGTGCGAATTCTAAACACGTACCTATCGTCGCCCGTTGCGAATGCTAAATACATGATATGGGTGTATGTTATTTAATTCTTATTCTTATTCATGGATTGCCTGAAAAACATTAATCAGACTGTCCTAATTATTTAACTTAGTAACCCTAGATAATTGAAGCAGGCTATCGTATTACTCCCTTAGAACAGACATACAAGGAAATGCATGTCAACTATTTGGGGGTCAACACTGCATCGGATGTGTATTAGTTCAAATTTTAGTGATAGTTGTTATATTTCATTAAGTCCCTATCCGAGATAATTAATAACACTAATATGCAACGTTTAGTAAGGCCTAACGTAAGGTAGCATACACCTATTTCAGTGTAGACAGTTTTGTAGAATTTCCTGTCTCATGTTTAACAAATTGTTGTTAGATGTCAATATATAGTACGATTCCAGTGTACACGGGTTGCATTTTTTGTTGGGTATATATTTATTCGCTCTACCCAATATGGACCACCACAACTCAAAGTAAGTGTTATTTCTAATTAGTTCGCTAACATATTTAGCCAGTGAAGTAGAAGTTTTTTCGGTTTCTGGATTAAGCCTAGTTTTCAAAGAGCATATAGGGTTCCTATATCTATCTTTTACGCTTCGACCAGTGAACCCGACATACTTACGCGTATTGTTCCCTCATCATTACGTTGCGTTTATGTACTAAGTCTGAGATAATGCACTTCCCTCCCAGTGTACAGTCATTCGCATTTCTACAATTGCATTTTGTCTCGTATCTACTGCTGTCTGTATTAAGAGTATGTGCCTTTTTCCCTGAGTTATTGCGACTTATATAACCGTAATTTTATTTTTTTAAAGTATAAAATAAAAAATCCTTGGATATAAACTTAACTATGTACAATATTATTATTTTTCAACCGCAGAGAAACAGCAAAATGGTTAATTTCCATTGTTATCGTTTCATGGCCGTATTTGTGTATCACGTACAATCTAACACTTCATAAACATAATAATTATTTAAATTTAGGGCTAACAATATTTTATCAACTGACATTTCCAAATTTTCTCGAGGTTTTGTCAGGTTTTTACTTCTGAATCTAAACGTTCTTATTACTTCGTTACATGATTTTGATGCTAGAAAATGTCTAAAATTTAAGGGGTCTTAAGAGAAAATTTAAATTCAGGGAATCTTGCTTAATTGGATCAAATTCAATGCAAATCTGATATTTGAATTTTAAAATTTGAGGTTCATATTATGGTCCCCACTCTAAAAGCCCTTTTAAAATACTCAAAAGGAACTTACAAGTTGAGGAATATTTATTAATTTATGTCTAATACCTATTATTAAAATTTCACAAAAATCGGAGGTATCTACATTTTCATGAATGACTTTTTACCCCCTTTGTTTAAAACTACATATAGCCTACATTGCAACTCCTTAAGCCTAGCAGCTGTGTTCAATATTTACAATAATTGGGTAATTAGTTTAGGAGCGAATCCTATACATACACATATCTAAACATATAAACATACCTTACTTCAGAATCAGCTTACACTATTTCAGATGTTTGGGGTATTTATCTCTAGTTGTCATCGTTAAAGTTATTTTTTCGTGACTTCGACAAGACGTTATTATCATCTTTCTTGATCACATTCCTTCTTATTTAGTTCGGAATAATAATCTTGTATTTTTATTGTTAAATAATTGTTTTCTGAAGAGCAGCTTGCTATATCATGAACTGTTTTTTATTTACAAGTTGCGAAACGTACGTAAGACGGAATTAAAAAAGATATGAACATTCATCGAAATAAATAAGTAAAACATAAATTAAACATGATTGTGGACTGTTGTTTTCGGTCATTGGAAGAATATATATATATATATATATATATATATATATATATATATATATATATATAAATATATATATATATACATATATATATATATACATATATATATATATATATATATATATATATATATATATATATATATATATATATATATATATGTGTGATTTATTGAAGGTTTACCGAAGCATTCCGTTCAGGCGGTTATACATCACCACAAAAGACTGTTAATTTCAAAGTATTATTCATTTACGATATACATTAAACTAAAGATGTTTCTTCCTACACGTGTTTCCCTACCAATCAGGTCCTTGCTTGGCAGATCATCAGGGAAATGAGATACTTGGATTAATAGTTTCAGCAACTGATAATAGACAATGTGGTGTTGCTCCAATTGAGGTCAGTTAAGAAAAAGACCGAAGAAGAAAATAAATAAAGAGAAAAAATATAAAAAATATAAGTCACATATAAATGCTCTGTACCCTGTAAATGAGTATCATAAAGCTTACTTTTATTGGCCTAATCCAGTTCTTCACTGAATACACTATCTTCTAAGTGAAAAATATATATATATATATATATATATATATATATATACATACTAAAAGAATACAGTCCCAGAATGAAAATCCTGAACGGAAGACTTTTGTATCATCTTATTGTTGTAGACCCGTGCTAGGGGTCACAAAGATAACAACCACAAATTGTGACAGGTTAAAATATACAATGTATTTATTCATAGCAATACAGTAACGCCACTAAATGTGGTAGGAGATGACCGGATTCCTACCATGCGGTAAAACATGAATAGGAATGTCCTCGATATTTAACACCTACCCACAATAGGAGTATGTGACACAAGGTCGGAAAGTGGGATTTGAAAAGCCAGCGCCCGAGAACGTGAGCGCTTTAGCTATTAAAAATTGCCTGGACAGCCCCGTCGGCATTCCCCGGTAGGGGCGCCTCAGGCAGTAAGCTATCAACTTACTCCTCCCCAAAGAGGAGAGGCAAAGCCTGGGAGGGTGGACCTCCTAGAACTGCACAGGACAGATCCATAGACCGGCGGAATCATGCCCCGAAGGCCAAGACAACACCGGTCTATAGGGTGTAGTATCCATCGGAACAGATACCACACGTGGACACTCACATGATAGGAATGTCCTCGATATTTAACACCTACCCACTATAGGAGTATGTGACACAAGGTCGGAAAGTGGGATTTGAAAAGCCAGCGCCCGAGAACGTGAGCGCTTTAGCCATTAAAAATTGCCTGGACAGCCCCGTCGGCATTCCCCGGTAGGGGCGCCTCAGGCAGTAAGCTATCAACTTACTCCTCCCCAAAGAGGAGAGGCAAAGCCTGGGAGGGTGGACCTCCTAGAAC
>OY744553.1:8617389-8637389 GCA_963556195.1 Sepiola atlantica
ACCTTCTCGGAGTATAGGAAAATAACCATATACAAAACAGGCTACTAAACTCACCGCTATACTACACTTATTCACTCGATCGTGCTTTAGTAAAGTTGTTATTATTTTTTCCAACCTAACACTCAATATTACATTTGGCCCACCATCAACGTCTCTCCGAAAAACCAACTCCATATAGGTGGTAGCAAAGACTTTTCCCCCTAACAATTGTGTACTGTGACTACACTCATCGACACCGGGAAGTAATAAACACAGTTTACTTTTCACAAAACAGTCCGTCCTTATTTATTATTTGCCTGGTATTAATTTACTACATAATATAAAACAATACGCAAAAAAATAATGACCGCTCCCGTTGAATCCTATGATATTCCGCGAATATCAGATTACGTTTTATTTCCACATTTACATTCATTCCGGAATCAAGCGAATGACATTAACGAACACAGTTCCTGCAACATTTATTCTTCAAATATGGCGGCTACAATTCCTTCATTAAATCGACTTCCTACTTAATTCAATAGCCGCCAAGATGCTGTTAGACCCCGACACATTTATATTTTCAAAATCATATACCTTTAACCCTTTCCAAATAAATGACATAAACCGTGTCATTGTTGAACTTTACTTTTCGCTGCCAGAAGCTGCCAGTAAACAAGCTTACGTTAACTGGCATATTTTCACATGCATTTTTCAAGTAGTAACTGTGGATCATTGTATTAAGTAACATAAACATTGGATGCATTTTTCACTATAATTTACGGCATCGCTTGCGGACGCTTTTTCAGTTCTTTCAATTTTTTCACCTTTGGACTGTTATTCAATACCTGGATCAATCTTCAATCAGCCTCTTGGATACCTTTCCTGAATATTTTTTAATTTGTATGACTTGGATGGATTGTATAACTTTAACAAATAAGTATATTTCTGGCTTGATATATTTCATGTCTTATGTACTTTTATGTATTTTTGTATATATTTTTATATATTTTCAAAGTGTAATTTATCACCCGCAGTAACGTCACTGCGGTAATGGTCCTCTGAGGAGAAGAATTATCTTTGAAAACTCATGAGTTAAGGACGTTGAGATACTTTGCCTGAACTTTGAACTCTAATAAAATTTGATTCGCACTTTATTTTATTATTTCATTTTATATTATGCTATTAATGCTCTATCCAGTATATTGAGCTTCAGTCTTTATCCGGATGTTTCACTAATTAAAAGATATTAGTTGCCTCTCATATCTTTTGTTGGATTAACTTCATATATATATATATATATATATATATATATATATATATATATATATATATATATATATATATATATATATATATGGAAAACAAAATTATTTATGTATATTTATATACTAGCAAAACTTACCTGCCCTCCAGGCAGCAATTAATTGGGAGGGGTGTTAATTGAAAAAACAAGAAGTTTTTTACTCAGAGAATTCCATAATTTTACTAAAATTTGGTAAATTTGTAGATAAACATCATCAGCTAAATTACCCCCACCCTTTGAAAATGAGATTCTTCTTTTTAGGGTCTAGATTGTTAGAGCAATTTAAATGTTTTTAACACTAACCCTAAGTTTGACTGGCAAGGTCGGAAAACCACACACAATCGCCACATAAATGTCCCCGCCCCTCCCCAGAAAAAAATGTAACGCACAGAATTCATCTTGAGTGGCAAAAAATGGTAAACCGCCATAAAACCCTAGAATGGCATGAAAATAGCGGATTATTTTATGTTCTGGTGATACCAGATCAGGCTGCCCTGTAGCTCCCTGAGACGAAATTCACCTACATTGACGTTTTTTTTTTTTTTTTTTTTTTTTTTTTTGTAAAACTTAATTATGTTCTACAAAACCAAAAACAAAAACAACAGCCCTTCTCCCTTTCTCCCTCCCCTTTTTTATTTTTATTTTTCCTACCCTACTCCCGGTCCTGGATATGACCTTAAACTACATCCGATGGTGAGATCCGGCTTACGGACTTTGGGGAATGTGGAGCCTCCTCTTAATTACCATTGCTCCCAGGTCCACCCTGACCCGGAGTGGTAGTACCTGTTAGAGTCCCAACTATGGGTTAAATAGAAACAGATGAAACAAAAAAGAGAAGAAAACAAATATACTTTAACAACCAAACCAAACACCATCAATAAATATTTGAACATATAAAGAACTTGAAGCATAAAAACTTTCACCAAAATGACTGCATTCGGCATTAAATAACCTGAAAAGGGTTGATATGCCGTAAAACAAAACAACAACATTATTTTATGTTAAATTTATATACAAAACTGATCCCTCATACTAAATTTTAAAATATTTGTTGTTGTTTATTTTTCGGAGAGTTTTTTAGGGTATTCAAACGTAATCGCCTGAAAAAGTAGAACCTCATTTTACTTGGGGTGGGGTGGTGTTGTGTGAGGGTGTTAATTTACAATAATATCCAATAATATCCAATAATATCCAATAATATCCAAACTTTCAATATTTTTCTTTATTCCATGAAAGCTCTGTAATTAGTTAGATCATTTTAAAGTTATTCATTTAATTTTCACCGGAAAGATAAACAACTAAACTCAATTGGTTTTAATTGTAAAAAATAAGGGACGTCTGCTAAAAAAATTATAAGATTTAAAAAAATTAAATATGGGTAAATTTGCATATTAACACTTTCCATTAATACCCCACCATTCCGAAAAAATGACATTCTAATTTCTTAAGGAATTACGTGTTCACACCATGGGAAACGGAAAGAAAGAAAAACAAATATTTTAGAATTAAGAGTGAGAGATCAGTTGTATATATATTTAACATAAAATGTTCCCACATTTTCGGGACATTGTATTTCTTTTAGGTAACTTAACAAAATTTGTTTACCACTAACTCTTAGTCTGAGTGGCAGGGTTACAAAACCACACGTAATTTCCTAAAATAGTAGCGGCCCCCAAAAAATGCTGCGGATTAAACTCCCATAACAAAAACACATTTAGTTAACTGCCCTATGACTGGCCCGAAAAATTGAATTTATATACGAAAATTTTCCATACTTTAAATTATCAAATAATTTTTAAAAAATGTTCTTCTTTCCATCAAGTTAAAAAAAGGAAGAACATTTTTTTAGGAGGTTGAGGGGGTTTAGCGGAGGATGTTAATCTACAATCATACCAAAATATGAATCTTTATGTTTTTCGTAATCTGGACAGATCACAGTGCTGCTAAACGTTTGTTTTCATTTTTCAATTAGAAGTTTGTTGTTGCAACTTTTAAATGAGTCATCAACTTAATTATTAAAAAAAGTTATTTATTTCTATGTCACGGAAAATATAATATCTGCAAAAAGAAGGTGTGAGAAAGGTGTCAAAGGGGTCACTTCCACTTCCCTTTTGTCTTCTCGCTTCTGTTTCGCTCGTAGCAAGCCAAGACAATCACACTTTCCCTCTCTCTACCCCTTTCTGTTCTCCTTTCTTTTTCGCCCGTAGCACGCTTCAAACTTCGGTAAGGTCGTCAGTGAGCGCATAAAGTTAAAACTTAAGGTCTTTTAGTTATTTTTCCGATTAATTTATTAAATAACTTAAATGAATTACTGTTAATATAGACGAAAGTCTTGCATATAGATAGCAAACATAAACCAATTAATTCCAAAGTAATAATACTAATAATTAGTTTTAAAAACTTCATTATATATATACAGAATATCAATCTTTTATGTTGTATTATTGGTTTAAATAACAGCAACCAGTTTTGATTATAATATAGGAGTGATGAATGAAAACAAATTTTGCATTTATTAATTTAGAAGATATATATATATATATATATATATATATATGTACAGGGTGGGCCAAAATAAGGGTCCTATCTTTAAATTTGAATAACTTGAATTTGAATAACTTCCACAAAATAAAAGTTAAACTCACCAAACTTTATGTGTGTGTAGACTGACCCTTCCGAGATTTTTTGAAATAAACAAAACAAATTTTAGCCGAAAAACACTTCTTAAAACTTACAAAAACTAAAGTATTGTTTTTTACACTGTTTTGAGTTTTTTAAGCAAAAATAATGTTTTCTAAATGAGGGTACGTTCCTTAGGGCTAATACGGCTCATGCTTGCTTCGGAAGGGGTCCTTTACTTATTCTAAAAAAAAAAAAAAAAAATCAATAAATAAAAAAGTTATGAATTTTAAAAAATAGGACCCTTATTTTTGCCCACCCTGTATATGTATATATAAGTAGATAAGTAATGAGGATAGCAATGAGATAATATGCAATATTCATTAAAGCATCAAATGTCACAACAAGGGTTATATATATAAACAGTTTTTTCATTCCTTAATCCATTGATTTTCAAAGATATGCTCTTACTATTAGAGGAAAGTCGACGGATAAGTCCACATTTTTACTGTAATGCAACCACTTTACAATGTGAAAATTTTTAAATATTAAAATTAAAAGTTTAAAATAGGCAATCACACTTTCCCTCCCTCTACCCCTTTCTGTTCTCCTTTGTTCTTCGCACGTAGCACGCTTCAAACTTCGGTAAGGTCGTCAATGAGCGCATGAAGTTAAAACTTAAGGTGTTTTAGTTATTTTTCCGATTTATTTATTAAATAACTTAAATGAATTACTGTTAATATAGACGAAAGTCTTGCATATAGATAGCAAACATAAACCAATTAATTCCAAAGTAATAATACTAATAATTAGTTTAAAAAACTTCATTATATATATACAGAATATCAATCTTTAATGTTGTATTATTGGTTTAAATAACAACAACCAGTTTTGATTATAATATAGGAGTGATGAATGAAAACAACTTTTGCATTTATTAATTTAGAAGATATATATATATATATATATATATATATATATATATATATATATATATATATATATATATGTACAGGGTGGGCCAAAATAAGGGTCCTATCTTTAAATTTGAATAACTTGAATTTGAATAACTTCCACAAAATAAAAGTTAAACTCACCAAACTTTATGTGTGTGTAGACTGACCCTTCCGAGATTTTTTGAAATAAACAAAACAAATTTTAGCCGAAAAACACTTCTTAAAACTTACAAAAACTAAAGTATTGTTTTTTACACTGTTTTGAGTTTTTTAAGCAAAAATAATGTTTTCTAAATGAGGGTACGTTCCTTAGGGCTAATACGGCTCATGCTTGCTTCGGAAGGGGTCCTTTACTTATTCTAAAAAAAATAAAAAAATCAATAAATAAAAAAGTTATGAATTTTTAACAATAGGACCCTTATTTTTGCCCACCCTGTATATATATATATATAAGTAGATAAGTAATGAGGATAGCAATGAGATAATATGCAATATTTATTAAAGCATCAAATGTCACAACAAGGGTTATATATATAAACACTTTTTTCATTCCTTAATCCATTGATTTTCAAAGATATGCTCTTACTATTAGAGGAAAGTCGACGGATAAGTCCACATTTTTACTGTAATGCAACCACTTTACAATGTGAAAATTTTTAAAAATATTAAAATTAAAAGTTTAAAATAGGCACAGTAAATCATCAGAAGAAGCATAAAAAGTTTGTTTAATTAAATTCGAAGATTCAAAGTGTGAGAAGTTGAAGGTAATCCATACATCCGCAGTTGTGAAAGGTTTCGATTCTAAGAGATAGAAGTATTTACATTTAGATGAAAGTTCATTGGTTGCGAAATCAACCACTTAAAAATATCGAAATACATATAGATGGACTAATTTAAAATTATTAAACGTCTACAAATAGTAAATTTGAAATTTATTAGAGGGTCTAATTTAAAATGCTATATAAGAATTTTAAATTAAAATGATAATGTAATAGTAGTGTTGAGCTAAAGTCATCATCAAATGAATTTATATATATATATATATATTCATATATATATATATATATATATATATATATATATATATATATATATATGATATATATATATATATGAATAAATGTTTTGAGGTACAAAACGTATAATTGCATTTAAAAAGGAGTCGTGGAAATCTCTCAAAGGCCCTTTCGACTATCATCTCGTCAGGAGAAAATCGATAGTTTTTCAATCAATAATATTGTCGAAAGAAAGAGCAAACGGGGAATTGAATGTGCCAAAATTAACGATGGTGCGATAAAAAGAAGTGGATTTAATGATTTCGTTAAAAAAACGATTAAAAAGCACTACGTTAGGGGGAAAAAGAAGGGAGGGGGTTCAAAGTTCCCTATGAAGCAGATGCGATGCGACAGCATATTCAGTCGCTTTTTAAGGTAGCTATATTGCTATTGTTGTTGTGAATGTCGCTGTTGTCCCTGTCGCTCAACCAATTAAGGCCATTATCAATCGATCTATCGGCCTCATCGTTTACCACCGGCACACACAATTTGCCATCGCATGACGCTGCACTTCCACTGTCATCTTAATTG
The DNA here is from genome assembly GCA_963556195.1 of Sepiola atlantica. Lineage (NCBI taxonomy): Eukaryota > Metazoa > Mollusca > Cephalopoda > Sepiida > Sepiolidae > Sepiola > Sepiola atlantica. The sequence continues at coordinate 8,623,836 of OY744553.1, forward strand.
CTCAACATCCGAGTATACAGGCGAAGATCTTATACATGGCGATGTACTCCGTCCACACAAACCGTTTGGGGACTCACTATCTTCGTCACTGTTCCTTTCCTCTACTGACTCGTTCACCTGTTTGGCCAGTCTCCCGTCAGCAAAACGTACCCCTGTTCATAAATGTCATGCTTGTGTTCTGGTAGCAAAGGAAGAGATTCATCCATGCTTTTCACCTGGACTTTATACTTGTACAGTGCATTCGCCGGGCCGTCGCATTATAGACATTATTGTCTTGCTGTCTTTGATAGAGAGAGATTTACGAATATCGTAGTTAGATTATTACTGCTGTCCTAACTATTCCTAGAGTGAGAGGGAGGATCCTAGCGCCTGTCTTCCATTGAGGGAATATTCCCTCTCGTATCGTCACATTTTGCGATGTTGACTCTCTCGCTTCTAGACAGTGACTTATTTCAAATCCTACTCAACGTTCTCACGCTAGGGAAATCTCGTTCAAATCTCGCTTGTCAATACCAGGTGCAAATCTGAACCTTGACCTCCGTATCCTTTAAGATCGCATCAGCCGTCGTTCTTGGCGTGGGAAAACGCACCCGTAGCCTCGGACGGAATGACTCCGCCATAATCGCGCAAGTCAAACCCATCTCGAATAGATGCGTCCAACCCATTATCTAACACACTTATGCACCTGTTTGGGCGAGACCCCGTCAGCAAAACGTACCCCTGTTCATAAATGTCATGCTTGTGTTCTGGTAGCAAAGGAAGGGATTCATCGATGCTTTTCACCTGGACTTTATACTTGTACAGTGCATTCGCCGAAGACGTCGCACTATAGGCATCGTCTTTTGGCGTGATATTTTACCAATAAATCCCTCTTAAGTAGTGCATCCCTTCCTAGCGGTAATCCGTTTTAAAGATTTATGGGACCTCTCGACAATACCATTTCCTTGCGGTTCATATGCACACTGAAAACGTAATCGGACACTGCAGCTTTCAGCAAACATTGTGAACCTATTGCTGCTAAACCCGTACCTTTGTCGGTCAAAATGACTTCGGGTGAACCCTTCTCAATAAAAACATAGCTGATACACTGTACCACAACAGCAGACTCCCCATATGGCAAACCAGGTAACCCTGCAATCGATGAGGGTTAGATAGTAAACACCCCCCCTCCATAGTGGGTGACATCTATACCCAACCTTTGCCATACACCTGATGATTCAAGCATCCCGTGTTGCCGTCGTATCGGTGCAGGATCAATAGACAGACATTCGCAGAACATACTCTTTGACTAGATCTAAAAAGGTTTGCAGCCGTCTTCTAGCAGCTTTACTGCTCACGCTGGATTAGATAGTCAACGTGTTAGTAAGCAAACGGTGAACACATAAAGAGTCGTTCTTCAGGTATAAGTGTTTGGCGTCCCAGTGTATAGCCAGATTTACTCTTTTTTTGGAATGGCATCCAACTCTGCGAGGTTCATGTGTCGTGTGTCAGATTCTGGCCACATTCAACACACATCTTCAATCGCGGTCCTATGTGATTCGAGCAGGACGCCTGTGGCTTAAGAACTTGCATAAACCCACACATCAAGCTCTTCGCCATTCACGCCCCATTTGCTTTTGCATGGGTCGGCCTGACTCGCTATCAACAGTCTCAGTTAGCATACGTCTTAATGAGACAGCCTCAGTTTGATCGTCTTATCCTTCTATCTCTGCGATTGCCCTTCGCTTGATGACACTAGTCGCTACTCGAAGCCAACCACACACTAGGATATCCTCAATAAGCTTTCCGCGGAGATGGGAACACGTTCCTTCTGGTAATAATGTTTGTGACGTTTGACAGCCGATTCCCGCGTTTCCAAAACAGGGCATCGTCTATTTTCCAGACAGTTAAGCCAAGCACCCGGGCTCCAGAAACAATTTTTAATATATGACGATTTGCATGGATACACTTTGGGAAAACGTCATACACTACCAAAAAGTGAGGACCAGATAAGACTTTGGCGCAGGCGGAAGTATACAGTCTCACGACTGATATATGTTATAGTTTATTTCATGTAAAAAATCCCCGTTTAAGTAGTTCGTGATGTTGGATACTAGAGAAGGTCACCTTGGTAGTAAAACCCTGCTTTATTTCCCCTCTAAAGCATAGGTATCATGGAGGACACTCAACCGATTGAAGACGGGAATGCTAGGATAAAATAGTGCTATGGCCAGATAACAGCTATACAACCGACTCACCTATCTGCGAATGTGGAGAGGAGGATCCTACGATGCAGCACTACCGTGTCTGATCTCTACTGTCCAACCAGTGCGGTTTGATAGATCTTGAAGAGTATCAAAAATAAAAGGAAAGAACTGCGCAAACACTGGGAAATGGTCGTATAAGTAAAATGAGAAAAAATGTGTGGGACTAGAATGTTTGATTGTCTCAGATTTATATTCGCTAAATAAATGACAATAATATTTTAATTTTAACCTCGGTTTTGAAGGATTTCTAAAGCATTTGTCTTATCTCATTTGTAATGGCAGGTGATTTAAGAAATGTGCTAAGCGCTGGATATATATGTGTATATATATATGTGTATATATATATATATATATATATATATATATATATATATATATATATATATATATATATATATATATATATACATTCTATAAATACATATTCTTTTTTCACACTAACACGCCTGAAGATGATTTGAGGATATCAGATCGAAAGTACTCGCAAAGAAGATGGAACAACAAAACTACGGAAACTTCATACACCAGTTTGATCGAGGTACGAAGTTGACCATTCGGAAAATGGAAAATTTTTTTAAAAAGATCACACAGCAGAAACACTCCGTGCTATTCAACAACGTTTGCCTAAATGAAAACTTGCTGCCTAAATACACACAATATATATATATATATATATATATATATATATATATATATAAATAAGTTATGAGGTTGAAAAAGACTAGATATACATTCGGATTGTACACAATAGAAGTTATATCGACCGTAACTAGGTCTCCTCGGATGTGTTTCCAAGCCTAGTTGAGGTCAAAATAACTTATAATGTGTACAATCCGAATGTATATTCAGTCTTTTTCAACCTCATAACTTATTCATGCTCTGTTTGAACGGACATAGAACTCTCTGATTCGAATTCCTATCGAAAATAATCGAACCTGAAAACTATATATATATATATATATATATATATATATATATATATATATATATATATATATATATATATATATGTCATGTATCCAAATAAAATGTTATCAGGAGATATAATCTTTTATGTATCAATTTTCAACATTTACTTCAACAGATGCGGCCTCATTTGTCTGTGGCTATTTCTAGGACAGTCGCTTCTTGAGGTAGCTATCTTGCTATTGTCGTTGTGGATGTCACTGTCGATCCTGTTGCTCAACCGATTGCGGCCATTATCAATCGATCTATCGGCCTCGTCATTCACCACCGACACACGCACTTTGCCATCGCATGACGCTGCACTTCCACTGTCATCTTAATTGCTCAACCTCCGAGTATACGGGCGAAGATCTTTTGCATAGCGATGTACTCCGTCCACACAAACCGTTTGGGAACTCACCACTTTCGTCACAGTTCCTGTCCTTCATTCACTCATGTACCTGTTTGGGCGAGATCCCGTCAGCAAAACGTACCCCATAAATGTCATGCTTGTGTTCTGGTAGCAAAGGAAAGGATTCACCTGGACTTCATACTTGTAGAGTGTATTTGCCGGGCCGTCGCATTATAGGGCTCGTCCTTTGGCGTGATATTTTACCAATAAATCCCTATTAAGTAGTGCATCCCTTCTTAGCGGTAATCCGATTTATACGATAGTAGAGCTAGGCAGTAAGTTATGAAAATATATTTATAGCAATTAAGCTACGCAGAGGCTTCCGCGTTTCATCCACTAAAATGGCTGACGTTTAATTACGGGGATGAAACGCGGAAGCGTTTGTTTAGCTTTATTGCCATAAATATATTTTCATAACTTACTATGTATATATATATGTAAAAATAAAAATGGAATAAAGGATAAGCTAATCAACAACTAGCAAACATAAACTCAAAAACACATATTGAAAATTTCTACCGAAATATTTCGATCGTTAAAATACAATCATCATCAATCGGTAGCAGAAATTAATTAAAAACAGAAAAGTTTTCAAATTTATACAAAGAACGCAATTTGGATTAAAACATAGTCACGTGTAATAAACAGTAGAAAAGGAGAAAGAAAGAAAGAAATGTTAAAAAATATATATATATATATATATATATATATATATATATATATATATATATATATATATGGGAAGAGAAGGATGAAAGTAATCCGACGTGATGGGAAAATGAAAAAGGAAAACCAAAAAATGGATATTTTTTATGTGTACATCAACGTTTCGTCTTTATTTATAAGACTTCATCAGGATGATAAAATAGAGAAAAAATGTCATGCAAGTGCAGATACATGTAGGGTAGACATATTGGGAGGAAAAATAGAATGAAATAGTGGCCACTGCTGGGTGGACGTCCGTATTTGTTAGAGAAATAGAAATGAATGTTGAAAAGAGTGAGTGTGGAAAAAATGGAGGGATGGGGTGAGCAAGGACTACTGTGGCTGGTGGTAAGAGAAAGAGGTGGGGGATGAGCAGGGGTGGCCACTATTTCATTCTATTTTTCCTCCCAATATGTCTACCCTACATGTATCTGCACTTGCATGACATTTTTTCTCTATTTTATCATCCTGATGAAGTCTTATGAATAAAGACGAAACGTTGATGTACACATAAAAAACATCCATTTTTTGGTTTTCCTTTTTCATTTTCCCATATATATATATATATATATATATATATATATATATATATATATATATATATATATATATATATATATATATACTTATTCTTATTCTTTTTAAAACATTCATTTCTAATATAACAGCTGTTTTATTTTTGACGTGTTTTTAGACAGCATCCACCCTGACTCTACGCTCTCATCTCAACATAAGACTCTTTACCTTTTGGTCTTTATTTTGTTTTATTTATGTAAAATTTGCAAAGTTAAATGTTGCCGATAATATTTACAATTACATTGTCGGTTTTTCTCTATCCTCTGATGAAAAGTGCTTATCTTTGAAAATCTATGGATTAAGGATATCACACTCCTAGCTCTAAACTTTTGATGTTCTAATAGATATTGTATCTTTACAATTTTTATGCTCATCTTTTATCTCTAGAATTGATTGCTCTATTCAATATATTGAGCTTTATATTATCACGATAGATTATTATTAAACGATAATTCAATTATCTTAAATTTAATTCAACATTTAAATATTATACACATATATATATATATATATATATATATATATTGAATAAAGAAACAAAAAATTTATTAATGAATCATATAAAATAAAATATAATAAAATTATAATAATTAGTATATTAATAAGCAAATGTTTATAGTATTTTAACTTTAGTTGATTTTGACATTCTCTGCGTTCCTACTACTTCCAATTGTCTGCTGCCGTATTTCCATGTTTTGACACCGGTTTTTCCCGTTTTTTCGACCCACTCGGTCTTTTATTGTTGTCTTCTGAAAATGAAAGTTTTTCTTTCGAAAATTTAAGATTACCCTTTGCCGAACTGTTACTTACCAGACAGTATTTACTATTTTGGTATTTAATCAGTTTTTCGTGAAATTATTAATAAATCGTTTTGAGTTTCACTTTCTCTCTTCGTTTATTTCTTTTCACTGTTCCATCTTACGGCAACTACATCGCATTGCTATAGCCTCGGACGACTAATCTGCACTTATTATTACCAGCAATGCTTCAAGCAAACTACAATCTCCTTTTATATATATATGTATGTATAAACAGATGACTTGGTAAATACAATGCATTTACTTTCAAAACCTTTAATTTTATATATATACGTATATATATATATATATATATATATATATATATATATATATATATATATATATATATGTATTGTACATGAATGTTTTTCATGTTATCCCGCCCAGCTGTCTCGATTGATTAATTACAACGGATGTACGTATAATTCTATATCGCTGTAGATTCATTTAACTGTGGTTCATTGTGCTTGCATTCATCTCATTCTGTATGTAGTAATATCATCCTATTCACATCCGCATCAGCCTAAACCTATACAGATATTAGATATTTGAACGTTGTCTATGTCTGACCACAACAGTGCATCTTTAAGGCCATATATATATATTTTTTTTTTCATGTATATATATATATATATATATATATATATATATATATATATATATATATATATATATAGAGAGAGAGAGAGAGAGAGAGAGAGAGAGAGAAATTGGTAGTTTGCTGGAAACATTGCTGGGAGTAATAATAAAAGTTTTAAAAAGGTTGAAGGCAATGCGAAGTTCCGGATCGCTGGAAGCTGTGAAGAACAACAAAAAAAAACCGAAATAAGTCTAGAAAAATAAACAAGCCTTTTCGATCTATATCCGACTTATTTCGGTTTTGTTTTGTTTTTGTTCTTCACAGCTTCAAGCGATCCGGAACTTCGCATTGCCTTCAACCTTTTTAAAACGTTCATTATATATATATATATATATATATATATATATATATATATATATATATATATATGTAAAAATAAAAATGGAATAAAGGATAAGCAATTCAACAACTAAAAAAAATAAACTCAAAAACTCATGTTGTATAGTTCTACCGAAATATTTTAGTCGTTTAAAATACGGCCATTATCAATCGGTTGATGAACTTTAATTAAAAAGGGAAAAGTTTTCAAATCTATACAAAGAATGCGATTGGAAGAAATAGTCACGTGCAGAAAACAAAACAAAGGAAGAAGGAAAGCGAGAAATGTTAAAAAAGAAAAAGAAGACCAAGAAGAAGAAGAAGAAAGAGAAAGAGAGAAAAATCAGCCAATGTCTTTAGAACGCAAATTGAAAAAGAAGAAAAAGAAGAAGAAAGAAGAAGAAGAATAAGAAGAAAAAGAAAGAGAAAAAATCGACAGTTGACTGTCGAACGCTAATTTTTTCTGTCGATTTTTTCTCTTTCTTCTTCTTCTTCTTCTTCTTCTTCTTCTTCTTCTTCTTCTTCTTCTATTTTTACATTTTGTCCGAAACATTGTTTCTTTTTTCCTCATATATATATATATATATATATATATATATATATATATATATATATATATATAACGTAATATATATTGTATATATTTTCCAATTAACTCAATCATAAAAACTTTGAAACAGTAATGTATATATATATATGTCATGTATATACATATTATTATATAACGTAATATCTATTGTATATAGAATTTCAGTATTTAATTAAACATTGCTCAATACGTGAGTAGAGCTTAGTAGTAATAATATGAAAATATATTTATGGCAATACGGCTACTTATATATAGGCAGTTAGCATGATTTTCACCCGTGGGGATGAAACATGGGCGCTTCTAGTTAGATTAATTGCCATAGACATATTTTTCATATTATATATATATATATATATATATATATATATATATATATATATATATATATATATATATATATAATTAACTTGTTACAAATATCCAAGGGGTATAAATCCGAAGGAAGTTGAAACCGGGTTCATAAGAGTGCACAATGAAAATTCAGAGCAAAATATATGTTGTTGATGGTTTTATTCCATTTTGCTACATAATATATTGTGTTTCATTAACGTTTAAAATAAACATCAACACGTCAGGCATTTGGAATCCACTGTTCAAATTTCTGTAATTCAACAACAACAGGAAATTGGGGATGGATAAGAGGGAGGGGAATGAAGACGAGGTACGCATATAGCAAATAAAGGAAAGGAGGAGGGGGGAGATTCTAACAATAATTATTGGATGATGACGACTAATAAATATAGAAATTGAATGCCAGTATGGCATTTAATACACTAAATAAAATTATCAAACATTTTTTATACGATAACCACCAAAGATTTGCGACAATATTTATATATTTATTTTTATTATATAGAATAAATTCAAACCCATCCCACTCTCTACTTCAGTTAAGATTAAGGTCACAATAACCCATACACTAAATACCACCCCACCCAATTTCTTAAAATATCACCTGTTAGAATCTCCCCCTCCTCCTTTCCTTTCTTTGCTATATGCGAACCAAATGGAATAAAACCAGCAACAAAAAAAAAAATATATATATATATATATATATATATATATATATATATATATGTGTGTGTGTGTGTGTGTGTGTGATTGTGTATGTTATCTAGGAAGCATCTTCTCTTGCAGACAAGTATTGGTGAATATAAGAGACAACTCATGTCTAGATATCCTTTGGTAGATCCTTTCAATAGTCCGAATCAGGATCTTAGTTTCGGAGGAGAATTGGCTGATGAATTTACCATAGTTTGGACATTCTATTACTCTGCTAACTAACCTTAAATTAATCCTATGTAGTAAATATCGTTTTGAACGCTTACATTCAACACCAGTTTTCATTTTATTTGCGTAAAAGTTTTGAATAATTTTTCATCTCCACGTTTTGCTATAAGTTTTTCTTTCCTGAATCTTCAAGGATTAAATGGTTGTAATGTGTTTTCACTTCCCACTTTTTACAACCGTGGACCCAAAGAATGTACGTCTTCAAAAGATCGCACAATGCACATGAAAGGATTTTTACAAAATGGCAGTCTCATTCAGGTTAGCCGTTAGATAAATGTCTGTTTCCGGTTTCATTCAGTGTAAGTATGCGTGCTTTTATGGCCTACGTTAAATGGCGAAACAGACTCGACAAACTGAAAAGAATGAATGGAATGAAACATAAAATTAATGAAAATCTAAACAAGAAAAAACAAATTACGATACATTGAAGGAAAAATGAATGAAATAAAATATAATGAATGAAAATCAAATAAAGAAGAAATGAGTACGAGATGTTGAAGAAAAAAGGAATAAAGAAAAATCTAATGAAATAAAATAAAATGAAGGAACATCAAATAAAGAAAAAAAGTAGTACGCGATGTTCAAGAAAAAATGAATGAAAAAAAAAGAATGAAATAAAATAAAATCAATGAAAATCAAATAAAGGAAAAAGTAATACGAGATGTTAAAGAAAAAATGAATGAAATAAAAATAAAAATAAAATGAATGAAAGTCAAATAAAGAAAAAAGAGTACGAGATGTTGAAGATAAGATGAATGAAAAAAAGTAATAAAATGAAAATAAAATGGATAAAAATCAAATAAAGAAGACAAGAGTACGAGATGTTGAAGATAAGATGAATGAAAAACATTAATGAAATAAAAATAAAATGAATAAAAATCAAATAAAGAAAAAAGAGTACGAGATGTTGAAGAAAAAAATGAATGAAGAAAAAATGAAGAAAATAAAATTAATGAAAATAAATTAAAGAAGAAAGAGGTACGAGATGTTTAAGAAAAGAATGAATGAAAAATAATGAATTAAATAAAATAGATGAAAATCAAATAAAGAATAAAGGGGTATGAGATGTTGAAGAAAAGTGAATGAAGAAAAATAAATGAAATAAAATAAAATGAATGCAAATCAAATGAAGTAGAAAGTAGTACAAGATGTTGAAGAACAAAATGAATGAAGATAAATTAATAGAATCAAACTAAAATGAATGAAAATCAAATAAAAGAGACAGGGGTACGAGATGTTGAAGAAAAGTGAATGAAAGAAAAAATGAATGAAATAAAATAAAATGAATGAAAATCAAATAAAGAAGAAAGTTTTATGAGATGTTATGGAAAAAAATGAATGAAGAAAAAACTAATGAAATAAAAATAAAATAAATGAAAATCAAAAATAAAGAAAGTAATACGAGATGTTGAAGAAAAAAACGAATGAAGATAAATGAATAAAATAAAAATAAAATGAATGAAAATCAAAAAAGAAGAAAGGAATACGAGATGTTGAAGAAAAAAACGAATGAAGAAAATGTTTCCTCTTTAAAAAGAATAACAAAAATAAATCTAAGTAAATAACATAAATGAAAGAAAAATTGAATAAAAACGCAAAGGAAAAAGTAATAGTTCCATGTCTAAGAAAAATGTAATAGTTTTCTTCTTAAAAAAACGAAATAAAAATAAAAATAAAAATTAAATGAATGACAATATAACTAAGAAGTTGTACGACGCATCGAAGTAAAACAATGAAAAGAAACTGGTATCGTTCTAAAAGTTGAAACACTAAACATTTTTTATCAAGATATTGAGGTTGTCCAGAAGTGTATTGTACCTCGCTGATACCATCGGAGCACAGGGTGGAGCAGGTGATAGTGTGATTTCAATAATTAAGAGTAAATGGAGTAAATTCAGGGAACTTCTGTCATTACTAACCAGCAGAGCATTACTATTGTCGACCAAGCGAATTATCTATAAGAACAATATACCACATGTGATGATGTATGAAAGTGAACCTTGGCCAGTGAGGTTTGTGCAAATGCGTTGCATGGAGAGAAATGATTACAGAATGATACAATGGACGTGTAATATGAGTCCTAAAGACAGGCTTAGATCTGATGATTTCAGATGAAGATTAAATCAAGACAGGATAGGGAAATTTATTCAGATGAAGACTTCGATGGTATGGGAATGTTGAAATAATGGATGAGAGTTCATGGGTTAATAGATGTAGATCAATTAATGTAGATAATTCAGTTCATAGGGAAATCCCAACAAAAACAGAAGGGGTGATAAAGATCGACTCGTCAGAAATAGGTATAAATATCAAATCTGGTCAGAGATAGATTAGTTTGGAAGTAAATTTCTAAGAGCCGTAGAACACATGCAACGACCGTTAATTCGAATATGATGATGATGAAAGATTTGGATGAGTGTTTGAATTAGTGTTCTAAATTTTTAGAACAGTTGAGGTAGCAGGGTCAATTGAAAATATATATATCTACAGGGTTTGCCAAAATAAGGGTCCTATCTTTAAATTTGAATAACTTGAATTTGAATAACTTCCACAAAATAAAAGTTAAACTCACCAAACTTTATGTGTGTGTAGACTGACCCTTCCGAGATTTTTTGAAATAAACAAAACAAATTTTAGCCGAAAAACACTTCTTAAAACTTACAAAAACTAAAGTATTGTTTTTTACACTGTTTTGAGTTTTTTAAGCAAAAATAATGTTTTCTAAATGAGGGTACGTTCCTTATGGCTAATACGGCTGATGCTTGCTTCGGAAGGGGTCCTTTACTTATTCTAAAAAAAAAAAAATCAATAAATAAAAAAGTTATGAATTTTTAAAAATAGGACCCTTATTTTTGCCCACCCTGTATATATATTTGTGTTAATTTCTTTCCAAATCTAATACTTTTCAACATCTTACGTGCGTTTCACAGCAAACTCAAGAGAAATGCATAGTTTTATTCTTAACCTCGAGCTAAGAAATTGATCATTCAATGTTAATAAAGAATAGAAGAGAATGAAATAATGAGAGAGAGAGTAGTAAAGGAAGGAAAGAACAAAGGATGAAGAAGAGGATGAAGAAAAGATATGAATGAATATGGAGAGAGAAGGCAGAGAAAAGAGAAAAGAAAAGAAATAAGATAGAAAATAAAAAAAAAGAATGAAATGATGATTTATAACATAATTGGAGGCAAATGAGGAAAAGGAAGGGAAAAGAAGACAAAATAATCAGGTGACATTAATGAAGAAAGATTGGGAAAGAAAATGGAAAAATAAAAACAAATAAAAAGCAGAAAACTGCAACAAAGAAAAAGAAGAGAAAGAAGAAGAAGACGAAAGCGAAAAGGAATAATTACACACAGCAGATAAAGAATAAACAAGAAGGAGAAAAAGAATAAAGAAGAAGAAGAAAACGAGAGAGACACAGTCGATAACGAATTAAAGAAAGAAAAGAAGAATGGAAAGAAGAAAAATAAGAATAATTACTACAAGAACAAGAGGAAGAGAAAGAAACAAAGCGAAGAAAACTATTTTAAAAAGAAAACAGGAAGAAGAAAATGAAAAATACAATAGAAGTAGACTAAGAAGAAGAAGAAGAAGAAGAAAAAGAAAGTAATAAGAAGAAAAGAAAGAAACAGAAAAAGAAGAAACAGAAAAATGAGAAATAAGAAGAAGAAGAAAAAGAAAGTGAAAAAGAAAAAAAGGAACTAAAGAAGAAAAGGGAAGCAGACTTAGAAGAATAAACTAAGAAAAAGAAGAAACAGAAGAAAATCGAAGTAGAAGAAGAAGAAAAATAAGAAAAAAGAAAGTAAAAAAAGAAGTAGAAGAAGAAGAAGAAAAAAGAATAGACTTAGTAGAAGAAACTAAAAAAAAAAAGCTTAAGAAGAAGAAGTAAATAATAAAAAGAAGAAGAAACAGAAGAAGTAGAAGAAGTAGAAGAAGAAAAAGAGGAAGAAAAAGAAGAAGAAAAAGAAAAAAAGAAGAAACAGAAGAAAAAAGAAGAAAAAGAAGAAGAAGTAGAAAAAAGAAGTAGAAAGAGAAAAAGAAGAAGAAGGAAAATAAGAAGAAGAAGAAGAAGAAGAAACAGAAGAAAAAAGAAGAAAAAGACGAAGAAGAAGAAGAAGAAGAAAAAGAAGAAGTAGAAGAAGTAGAAGAAGAAAAAGAAGAAGAAGAAGAAGAAGAAGAAAAAGAAGAAGAAGAGAAGAAAAAAGAAGAAGAAGAAGAAAAAAGAAGTAGAAAGAGAAACAGAAGAATAAAAAGAAGAAACAGAAGAAAAAAGAAGAAAAAAAAGAAGAAGAAACAGAAGAAAACAGAACAAATAGAAGAAGAAAAAGAAGAAGAAGAAGTAGAAAAAAGAAGTAGAAAAAGAAGAGGAAGAAAAAAGAAGTAGAAAAAGAAAAAGAAGAAAAAGAAGAAGAAGAAGAAATGAATAGGGATGAGTTATAAACCAAGTCGAATATCGTCGTTTACTGATCAAAGACGGTTTACAAAAAAGGGAGGAGAAAAACCGGTCGTGCACTGTGGTCGTGGAATGTGATTTATAAAGGTCGACGAAAGGTGCCCCTTTCTCAAAAGTCTCAGGAAATGAGTTGGATTTTGCAGGGGACGGAATGACCGACCGGCAGTAACGAGCCGACCAAAACGAACCAAACTACACCAGGTAACTCGATCAAAAAGAACAAAAAATATAAGTCTTAATTCTGAGTTAAAGTCTACCAAGGTTTATTTATTACTACCTAAAGCATCTATTTACGATGGACAATCTGCACACCCAAACAAACATACAACCCCCACACACATTTTTTTTCTTCTTCATCTTGACTTTTTTATCTAATAATTTCGCTTGATATAACAAGCCTCGTCAGAGCTTTAGACAAATAAAAGGTATTAACCTTTTTTTTCGTAACAATCCTTCCTGGTCTTGTAGAAGTAACGTCCGATGTTGTGTGAACTTAACGGTGTAAATGTCTCTTTTAAATTGAACTTAAGTCGCGCATGGTCGCTGGTAGGTATTAATTTGGGAAAGTTCATTTTTA
>OY744553.1:8639889-8692389 GCA_963556195.1 Sepiola atlantica
TATATATATATATATATATATATATATATATATATATATATATATATATATATATATTTAAATATTTTTTTTGTCGTACAAAACTTTAAAATTGCATTGAAGAGACAATATTTATTACTCATAATGAATTAAGAAATTAAAAAGATGAAAGGGCAGCTGACCGGTTTCGTACCTCGCTCAACAGAGCCAAATATCGAGGTAATGTATAAAAAATATAAAAGAGATGCTATGACAATTATAGCGAGGGAAAGGGGTAAAAAAAAGTTTCTATTTGATTGAACTTTTGTTTATCTTTTTTTTCTCCCCTTTTCCTCGCTATAATTCTCATAGCATTTTAAAAAATATTTTTTTCCAATAACCATGATTTTTTGATTTTCTTTTCTTGATTTTTTCGCATTTCGAAAAAAAAATAACATTCTTGTGATATCTATATTTACGGCTCGTTTCTCTGAAGGTGAGCCAACCAACATTATTATATCAATAGCGGCTCTGGCATACTTCAAGATCATCAGAAAAATCCACAAGGATAAAGTTCTCAAATTGAAAAGTTTTGCAAAACATCCTACACCCCACTGTGGGTCATTGTAGAAAAAAGAAAAAAAACAAACAAAAATCCTTCACACGAGGAAAGAATCGCCATTTTGAATTTATTTATATACATGTATATATATATATATTGACTGCGATAAATATGTCTCAATCAAGGAGGATTAAACGAAAAAAGAAGAGAACAAATTTGCTTATACTTTTGACAAGGGTGTATAACACCGAAAGTACTCAAGTTTTTAAAGTAGATAAATAATTTATTTTAAAAAACATAAATGAATTGCGTTGTCCAGGTTTTCAAAATATTTTTTCAAAATATTCTCCTTATTATTGCCATTTCAGCAACGTTTCCATGTGTGACTTTTCAATCTCTCTCTCTCTCTCTCTCTCTCTCTCTCTCTCTCTCTCTCTCTCTCTCTCTCTCTGTATATATATATATATATATATATATATATATATATATATATATATATATATATATATAAGCATCAAGTTCACTGAAACGGTTCCTGATATACGAATTCCGAAAACGAATCTTAATTCATATAATTTCAGTATCTTTAAGAAAACGTACAAAAAATAGTTGCCCGTACAAATGTCGACTGGAAGGAATTTTTGACGAAAATCTCATTTTCCATTTTAACTTCTAATTATGGGTTCTCAAATCACTCAGCACAAAATGAACGAACTTCTCGTATTGTCCGTCTTTTCTTGGGCGTCATCCATGAAATACTTTCTTAGAAATTCTTCTGACATGTTTCGCCAACCTCCGAAGAACAATAAAGAGAAAAGCATTAGACAACTGAATGATATTTTTATGAAATTCCAGGCGATTTTTTATCACAAGAGTGTTTATTCATATAACTTCATTGCATTGTTATTTAGTTAAAAGAAATATTCCGATGACCTTATGCCAACCTTGAAGATATATTTTGAATTTTATCAGTTTGGGAGAAAGCGCGAATGGCCTAATTGTTTGCGATGTCATCTAGTGGAATCATTTGCATACTAATACTCAACAATGGGTAAACTAAAGTCTCTACGAATTTAGAGAAAAAGTGACTCTTTTTTCAGCGTTGCCATCTAATTTATATATAATCAGACCTGGGAGTAATGGCGATAAAAGACCTGACATCACACTATGAAGCTCGCAAATTCGGGGCTTACTACCATAATTTAAAGTTTGAAAATATAACTGCCCACTTTAATTTAAGAAAAACTTTAGTTAATACCACAAAAATTACACATTGTGAGCCCAATTTTTCAAACATCAAAAATACTCGAAGCTATCTTTATTAAAATCCAGCAACTTACAGTTCTCATCAAATCTTACTTGGAGTTCATACATTAGATCAATTGCTCTTTCTGCTTCCCGTATAGTCGGTTCTCTCTATCGCTCCAAACACTTTCTCACACCTGAAGCTATTCTCTATTTCTACAAATCCACAATCAGACCATGTATGGAGTACTTTTGTCACATTTGGTCTGGTGAATCTCTGTCCCATTTGAGGGTTCTTGATAAGGTGCAGAAACGTATCTGTAATTTGATTGGCCCCAAACCTTTCTTCTTACTTACACACACACACACTCTCTCTCTCTCTCTCTTTCACAGACATGATGTTGCTAGTCTCAGTCTTTTCTTTAAATACTATTATGGCATGTGTTCTTCAGAATTATATGATCGATTCCCCGCTTCTTTTGTTCCAGCTCGTTTGACTTGTTGGTCTAGTGGTCTCCATCAATTCGCTGTTTTGATACCACATTGTAATACAGCTTCTCAATGTTTTCTTTTTCTTTGGGCGTATGGTACGGTTTCGGTGGCGCCTGTTTGTCCTTTCGGTACGTATTCGTGATGCACAATTCCACGAATATCAAAGAAGACAGTCAGCATCATCTTGAATTTTGCTTCGCATCTGTCGCGCTTTGTTGGGCATTTGGAGACTCAGAAGTCTTCTATTGCGATGACTGTCTTTTTGTTTCTGGGTCGTACCCGTACACCCATAACACCCATAACTTATATCCAGTTATCACGGTGTTCAGAAACCCAGGATCAGTGTTGGTGGTTTCCAGAATGTCCTGTGCAACTTGAAAACGGAGGTTCTTTTGTTTCTGCGACAACAACTTGGGCACACATTTTGCAGCCACTCTGTGCACGTTCAAATAATCACTCAAAATTGCATGTGCAAAATCTTTACTCACTTCAACCTCTTAGGTGATCTCCTGCACGGTTGAATGACGATCTCCCATTACCAAATTTCGCACCCTATCAACAACAGCTGCACTCTGAGCAGTTTGGGACCTGCCAGAACCCTGGTCACTCTTCGCTGATGTGCGCCATTTTTGAATCGGTTGAACCACTCCTTAATTTGTGTTACGCATCGCATTTCACCAAAAACCTGCTGAATCTTTCGAATTGTTTTGCTTTGAGAATCACCAAGCTTTTAACAAAATTCAATGTAGTACTTTTGCTCAACACGTTCAGTCATCTTGAGATAATCGGTAATCCGACGAACACGTTGTGTAGCACCTCACTCAGCGACCGACAGGCAGCGACTAACGCGCAGGAAGGTGGTGATAAAATTCACACATGCGAATGAAGGTAGCTATCATAAGTTAAAAAAAAATCTTATCTTATGTTAATTCTTATATATTTATATACGTATATTTAAATATATATATATATTTATAAATATTTATTTATATATATTTATATATATATATATATATTCTTTTTTATTATTAATTTTATTATTAATTTTGTTATTATATTTCTATATTTTTATTTTTATGTTTTCAAAGTAAAGTTTTGTTTACTTGCTGTAATTCCACTGCGGTAATGATCCTCTGATGAGAAGAATTTACTTTGAAAACCCATGGGTAAAGGACTTTCAATTACTTTGCTTGAACTTTGAATTGTAATAAAATTTGATTCGCACCTTATTTTATTCTTTCATTTTATCTAATGATATATATATATATATATATATATATATATATATATATATATATATATTCGCAGGAATGTGGAAATACTTAGTTTAGTGTCAGGGGGCGCAGCATAACTACTGTGATAGATGCAACCCCAGTCTTTGCTAAGACAGGTACCATCTTGGAGAAGGGAAACTTTGATAAAAATCTCAGGTCTGATGTTCATGCTGTCTGTGGCAAACTTTTGCACCGACTGTGAGTTATCAGCAGATCCAAGTCGAAAACAAATCTGTGTGTGGCAATCTAACAGCAATACTCAGTTCGATCAGTCCCACACATATTTTAGCATTAAAAAGAAAGCTGATTTTACTTTTGGAGACACCTACGTATATATATATATATATATATATATATATATATATATATATATATATATATATATATATATTTGTCGCTCCTCGTAAAAAAGTAGAGCACTGTAATGGTAGTACTAACACAGCATGGCGTCACTTGCTTTATAATGCATCATTCCTTCCCTTTAAAAGAAGTAGAATGCCTGGACGTCAAGCCGCTTTAAAAATGTTAAAATTATCATTGTTTATCAGCTATTTAAAATTGGCCGAGCGGTTCGCAACGTTGGATTTAAGTTGAAAAATACTTGTAATCCAGGGTTTCGAATCGCATGACCGGTAGTGAATAGCCATATCTCTATGCTCATGAGTCCAGATTAAAAAAAGGACGAAACGTATACATATATAGACCATAAACAATAATATATATATATATATATATATATATATATATATATATATATATATATATATTAAATGTACTATGTCCCTAATTTCCGGGCCATTCTATCTTTTTTAGGGAATATACCAAAAGTTGTGACTATTAACCCTACGTCCGAGTAGCAAGGTCATAAAACAACATGTAATCGCCTAAAAAAGTAGCTACGCCACTCCGAAAAAAAAAACGCAGCGGATTTTACTCTCATAGATAAAAAGAATTCAGTTAATTCCCTAAAACTAACCCAAAAGAATCGGGATCATTTTACATTAAATTTATATACAAAAAAAATATTCAACTTTAAATTCAAAAATATTTTTTTTCTTTTCATCTTCCCGTGAAGTTTTTCATTGTGTTCACACGTGATCGCTGAAAACAGGTAGAACACTTTTGGGGTGGATGGTGGGGAGGTAATTTTTCGGAGGGGGTTAATTTACATTCATACCAAAATACGAATTCATATTTTTTCGCAATTTTGCTTTTGGATACTCCTACGTCTTAATCGACGATAAGGTCCATTATATATATATACATATGCATACATACATACATACATACATACATACATACATACATATATAAATATATATATATATATATATATATATATATATATATATATATATATATATATATATTTATTTATTCTGGTACAGAAAAAATTAGTACACTGTTGTCATGACAACAGAAGCTGAAGAGAGCCGGATGGGTAAGACCTTCCGTGCTTGAAACCGACGGTACGAATGTTGTACTAATTTTTTCTGTACCAGAATAAATAAATATTATGCTCTTAATTTTTAACCTTAATTCTTAATTAATCGAGCACTCTGCTGGGATTTTTCCTACCATTTTACAAAGAAGTTATATATATATATATATATATATATATATATATGTATATATATATATATATATATATATAAATATATGTGTTCCTTTTTCTGTAGGAGAGTGTCCTGATCTTTCTTTAGCACTCTCCTCCTTTTCCTGGATTGTGGGATATTCACATGGTGACAACAATTCGTTCAAACACCTGTATAAAATTCGAAGCACGTGCACTGACCAGCGCACCTGTTTTCGGTGACAGACCCAAACGATACTTAATGATCTCTCCCAGTGATTGAACCTGAAGACCGGGATGCATTCAGACAAACTTTAACACACAATAACTCAATAACTTAACTTTTCATTTCTGACAGACACATACACAAACACCCACATACACCCACTCCCCCCCACACACACACATATATATATATATATATATATATATATATATATATATATATATATATATATATATATATATATATATATATATGAGAAAGACAGGATGAAGGTAATCCGACGTAATGGGAAATGAAAAAAGAAAAAACCAAAAAGGATGTTTTTTGTTGTTTTTTTTATATATTAATGCTGCTGACTTCACTAAACCCGGACTCCGGCCTTGAGCAACCAATAGTGACTACTACCTTTTCTTATCAACCCATCATATCAACCCAATATTTTCACGTACTTGCATGACATTTTTCCTTAAAATGAAATTATCACCCTGAGGAAGTCTTACAAATAAAGACGAAACGTTGATGAATATATAAAAAAAATTCCTTTTTGTTATTTCCTCTTTCATTTCCCATATATATATATATTAATATATATATATATATATATATATATATATATATTAATATATATATATATATATATATATATTAATATATATATATATATATATATATAGCGCGCGTGAAATAAACGATACCTGTAGTAACCTTTGCAAACCCTTTTTCATATGTGTATACATATATATATATATATATATTAATATATATATATGGGAAATGAAAGAGGAAATAACAAAAAGGAATTTTTTCACTTATCTATTATTATTTATTCCAATTGTTACTATTATTTCCATTATTTATTTATTTATTCTATATATATATATATATATATATATATATATATATATATATATATACAGGGTGGGCAAAAATAAGGGTCCTATTTTTAAAAATTCATAACTTTTTTATTTATTGATTTTTTTTTTTTAGAATAAGTAAAGGACCCCTTCCGAAGCAAGCATGAGCCGTATTAGCCCTAACGAACGTACCCTCATTTAGAAAACATTATTTTTGCTTAAAAAACTCAAAACAGTGTAAAAAACAATACTTTAGTTTTTGTAAGTTTTAAGAAGTGTTTTTCGGCTAAAATTTGTTTTGTTTATTTCAAAAAATCTCGGAAGGGTCAGTCTACACACACATAAAGTTTTGTGAGTTTAACTTTTATTTTGTGGAAGTTATTCAAATTCAAGTTATTCAAATTTAAAGATAGGACCCTAATTTTGGCCCACCCTGTATATATATATATATATATATATATATATATATATATATATATATATATATATATATATATATATATATCTTATATTTGCATTACCTAGACCATGGTGAATTAATTCAAAACCATAATGTTTATTGGTTTTTCCAACTTCTTTATTTCTGTACTTCGATGAGTGATTTTATTTATGTATTTTGTTTATTTCAAATCTATCATTTTAAACACAAATGTAATTGATTCAAATTCATTATTCATTCTTATACCTTACGCACGTTTCTTGGCAAAATTCGAATCGGTGAATGTTGTTGTCACTTAATTCAATTTTGTAAATCTCCAAAGGGTCGCAGTATAGGTTGTTGAATAGCGAAAAAACATGTTGTAAAAAAAAACACCGGAGGGAAAATACCGTGAAAATCCAAGTTAATTCCTCATAAATATTCGATAATTTTTTTTGCTTTTAATACAAAAAAGACCATTAGAAAAATTGAAAATATGAAAAGGGAAAATTAAACAATGTTTGCATATATATATATATATATATATATATATATATATATATATATATATATATATATATATATATATATATATGAAGAGACAAAATGGTGCCACACTACAAAAAGAATAATGAATAATATGGGGAAAACTTTATATAAGATGAAATAGAAAAAAAAAAGAGAAAATAATTTTATATAAAACAAATTTTAAAAAACCGTTATGTGTGAGTTTCGGAATTTACATATATATATATATATATATATATATATAGTGTGTCAGGTTGTATATCAAAATAAATCAAATAAAGTGCTCGATCATATAAGAGAGCTAATATAATTTATTTAGATACTGTATATTAACTATTTCAGCAATGTACCGCGGTTTCATCCAAAAGGGCAGATTTAGACATCTTTAGTAAATTTCCGTGCCCAGTGGAATCATCAGCAAGCTGAAACGATTGTAGTCACGCCCGATAGGGAATGGCGCCATTCCCTATCGAATTCAAAGATTCTAACAGCAAACTTTGTTTAATGTGTAGATAAACACACTCAGCTCAATTAGACACCCCTAAAAATGAGATTCTTTATTTTACGATCATTCTAAATTATTAGGGCAGTTAACTAATATATTTGTTAAGATTAATCCTAAGTTTGACTGGTAAGGTCGCAAAACCACACGCAATCGTCCCCCAAACAATAACGTACATAATTCATCTCCAAATGGTTGTGGTGGTGGTGGTGATGATGATGATGATGATGATGATCATCATCATCATCATCATCATCATCATCATCATCATCATCATCATCATCATCATCATCATCATCATCATCATCATCACCACCATCACCATCACCATCATCATCATCATCATCATCATCATCATCACCATCACCATCATCATCATCATAATAATAATAATAATAATAATAATAATAATAGAATGGCTCGAAAATGGAGGATCATTTTACGTTAAATTTATTAGAGAAACTAATCTCCCAGTTTAAATTCTAAAATAGTTTTTTTTGTTTATCCTTCCGACAGTTTTTTAGGATATTCACACGTAATCGCTTAAAAAAGTAGAATCTCATTTATCGGGAGATGAGTGTTCATCTACAATAATATCCAAACTTTTAATATTTTTATTTATACCATAAAAAAATAAGCTATTTAATTAGTTAGATTAATTTAAATTTTTTAATTCAATTTTCACGAGAAATTTAAACATAACTAAAATAAATTGCTTGAAATGAAAATAAAAACAAACGTATAGTTAAAAAATGTATATCATTAAAAGTATTAATTACATATGGGTAAATGTGCAGATTGATACCTTCCGATGTCCCCTCACCTCCGAAAAAATGACTTTCTGCTTTTTTTAGGCGTTTGCGTGTTACCACCGTGGAAAACGTGGAAAACGGAGATAAAGAAGAATAAATATTTTAGAATTTAGAGGTCCCCAGATGCCGAAGAGCTTTCTACTACAAAAGCTTCATTCCCGGTGCTGCTGGACTCTCAAACTCCCTTTCTGCTTCCTGCTTTATTGACGTTACTGACATGCAGAAATGTAAAACTAATGTAAACAGATATCTCGCTGCGCAGCTCCCAATTTAGGCTGACTCTCCCAAACCTTCAACTTTTTTTTTATTCAGTAGCCCCTTACGTCTACAGTGGCGGCCTGCCTTATTTGGGGTGAACTATGTATATATATATATATATATATATATATATATATATATATATATATATATATATATATATATATATAGTAAGCAATGAAAATATATATGGCAATCAAGCTACACAGAGGCTCCCGTGTTTCATCCTCGGGGGGAATCGTCAGGCTAAATGCATGGAGTTATTTTTGTAAGGTGTTTTTATATACATGGCTTGCTAGTTAACCAATCAGATTCTTTGTTGTTCCTTCAGCCAATCGTTGGGCTTCCCGCGAACAAAGGCTTTGTTGGTGACGCTCCTATGTCAATCCTATTGTTTTTTAACAATGGAGTTTCCTATATCCTGTTTCCTTTGTTTTGTCAATACATGAAGTACTAATATATATATATATATATATATATATATATATATATATATATATATATATATATATATATATATATAAATTAAATGTACTATGTTCCCAATTTCCGGGCCATTCTATCTTTTTTAGGGAATATACCAAAAGTTGTGACTACTAACCCTACGTCCGAGTAGCAAGGTCATAAAGCAACATGTAATCGCCTAAACAAGTTGTTACGCTCCTCCGACAAAAACGCAGCGGATTTTACTCTCATAAGAAATAAGAATTTAGTTTATGCCCTAAAACTGGCCCTAAAAATGGAGATTATTTTACATGAAATTTATATACCATAAAATCTCCCACTTTAAATTCGAAAAAAATACATTTTTTTGTTTTCATCTTCTCGTAAAATTTTTCAGGGTGTTCACACGTGATCTTCTAAAACAGGTAAAATACTTTGGGAGTTGATATGCTGTAATTTCGCGGACGATATAACCTACCATCATACCAAAATACGAATTTATATTTTTTCGTAATTACGACATGTAACAGAGCTACTAAACTATTGTTTTAATTTGTAGAGTAGTGATAAGGTATTTGTAAACATTAAACAATAAGTTTGTTGTTACACTTTAAAATAAAGGCAACAACTTCACTAATCAATCAAAGATATTTATTTATCTTTCGGAAAGAAATGTAAAAACTGAAAAACAAGGGCGTTAAAAAAGGGATCAGAGGGAAAGCGAGCGAGACAATCACACTCTCTCCCTCTGTCTATTCTCGCTTATGCCTCGCTCGACCTTCTGTAAGGTCGTGAGAGCGGTAATTGTTTAAACTTAGGTGTTTTAGTTATTTTTCCGATTTATTTATTAAATAACTTTAAGTAACTACTGTTAATATTGACGAAACTATTGCATATAGATAAGAAACATAAGCAAATGCAATTTTGAATTAATAATACCAAATTTTAATTATTATGAACGGTTTAAAAACTAGTTATGCTAATAAGGCAGTCAAACAGTTCTCTCCTAATCGTTTATCTGCACTATATATATAAATATCAAGTATTTATGCTGTATTCTTAATTAAAATAACAGTAATCTGTTTTGATTATTAGATAGGAGTAATAAATGGAAAAAAATCGCATTTATTCATTTATATATATATATATATATATATATATATATTATTTGTCGCTCCTCGAAAAAGTAGAGCACTGTAATGGTAGTATTAACGCTTTCTAATGCATCGTTCCTTTCCTTAAAACAAGTAGGATGCTTAGACGTTAAGCCGCCGATAAAGTGTTAAAATTATCATCGTTTGTTCGCTGTTTAAAATTAGCCGAGCGGTTAAAGACGTCGGATTTGAATTGAAAAATACTCGTTGTCCGGGGTTTCGAATCGCATAACCGGTAGTGAATAGTTATATCTCTATGCTGATGAATCCCGATTTAAAAAGGACGAAATGTATACGTACAATAGATAATAAACAATTACAAATATTTATAATATATATATATATATATATATATATTGATAGGAGTAATGAATGGAAAAAATCGGATTTATTCATTTATATATATATATATATATATATATATATATATATATATATATATATATACATTGCTTTATAAATTCCGCGCGTTAAAAATAAAACAGTGAGTTTAATGCAAAATTCGACTTTATTCATCAACATAGTCTCCTTAATACAATTAACAATTCGAGGTATTCTTGCAGAACGATTAGTCTGTGGACTATTAAAAACGATCTAACTTGTTCATTTCTTACTGAAAATAGCCAGTAGTCGATGGGAGCTAGTTCCCGAGAATAAAGAGTGTAATTTGCTATCGTTACAATGCATTGTCTTGCTGAGAAAGCGTTTTTTCTTCTTCATTTAGGTATGCATTTTGGTGATGTCTTCCTTCAAACACACCAATAATTGTATTGTCTATTTATATCATTTGGACTACTGTTCTCATCTTGTTTGTTATCATCACAACGTTTCGGCTGCTGTAACCTCCGACCTTCTTCAGGTGTATCTTTACGAACTCAGGAATATTTCAATCGAACTCGGTAATCTGGACGAAATTTCGAACGGAACCCTTTATTCATGCTCTCGTTCCGTCAGTCATGACTGGGAGAAGTCTTCAGTAATTCGCAATTCTTCGTATCCCCCGCACCGAGGATTGAACCTTCCACCTTCAGATGACCTATAGAACAACATTTTACTTAGTACTATATCCAATGCGCCACAGGTCCTTGCGGACAGTTCGATTCAATGTTCTTCATTTCTTAAGGTAATCCATAAACATTGCGCATCCCAAAATACGAAAGCCAAAACCTTGCCTGCTGATGTTTTCGTCATTGGTCGGTTTACAAAGTTTTCACTTACTGCTGTTCACTCAGCTCACTTCCGATTTTACTCCGGAATTAAGTAGTGGCCCATGTTTCATCCATTGTCATACACTTACGGAACCAAGCCTTTTTTTTGTTTTGTTGGGACAGTTGCAAACAACACTCTAAATCTCCGACGCGTTGCTTTTTTTAATCGACACCTTCTGTTGCATAGCCCCCGCTTGGGCCGTGGCAATTCTCGTTTTGTATACTCGTTCCGGAACGGGCCGTGGCAGTTCTCGTTTAATCACTCGTCATTATTAAAACATAAATCATATAGTTTGCATACCTTTAAATTTCTCTCACCCTCAATCCTTCCTCGGCGCGTGGAGGGGTGCGTCGTCTAGTGGTTGGATTCTTTCTTCTTTCTTTCTGCCATGAACCACGCCGCTGCAACACAAAAGCTCCATGACCGATTCAGAAGACAAACACTTTTTAAAACTTTCAATTCTTGTTATTACAGGCGTTAGTTTTCTATCGGCTTGGAGATATTCACCAACGTCGAGAGAGAGAGAGAGAGAGAGAGAGAGAGAGAGAGAGAGAGAGAGAGAGAGAGAGAGAGAGCAAATTACTGCTTTCGCAATTACTTATCAATTTGTGGAGGGGGGAAGAGATCTTTCACCTGTATTTTCTTAATGAACTAATTCCCCTATATACGTCGCAGACTACATCATAAAAATCACGTCTGATAGGTTCGCCTCCAACACCCAGACTGACACAAACTCTGCTTCCCACGCGAAAGTCCGTGACGTCACAGAGCCCCTATGCGCAGGTGCATTCGTCACAGCCTGACTCCTTTGAACCCCTGACCTAAAAGGTCTCATCAAAATCGTGGCCCGTCATGTCTGTGAGCTCCAACCGTGAGAACAGCCCTATTCCGCACCCGACTGTACGGGTCCACCCGCACTAAACCGCGAAAGCAAAACCAAACGATTTCCAACACAGATACGTCCACCTCAAGATGCGTCCGTTCCCACAAGGCCATTATCCAACAGTTGAGCACAGCTATCTCATTGACAAATCTTCATACAAAATGGTGAAAACACTACCTTCTGATATCTTTAACACTTCTGCTATCTCGTACAACTTCAATCTACGATCATTCACATATTCCTTGTCATAAATTGTTCACTCATCGATTACTGTCTTGTAATACAACGTTATTGTATTACTTGTTAAAAGCCTATTAAAATAAAAAAAAAGCTTCCGTTAAGGATCCGGGTTCGATTCTTGTATTCGACCTGTTCATTTCTATTAATTATTTCGTTGTTGCATATCGCTAGTTCTGAAGTTTTGACTTATTTGTATATGTGGTACTTCCTTGAAAGCATGTGCGCGAGTGTGCGTGTGTGTGCGAGTGTGTGTGTGTGTGTTTACGTGTTGATTGCTGTGTGACTGTATGCGTGTGTGTGTGTGTTCGTTCAAGTCTCTTCGCACTCAGATGAACCTATTGACACTATATTGCGTCACGGCACTCAACAGGGAGGATTTTTTTAATTCGTCGATGGGAATGGTGACATTTATTGTAGACTTAATGTGTATATTAAAATATGTCCACATCTATATATCCATCTCTATCTTCTACACCCCTCTCTCGCTCTTTATTTATATATATATATATATATATATATATATATATATATATGTGTGTGTGTGTGTGTGTGTGTGTGTGTATATATATACATATATATGCATATATATATATATGTATGTGTGTGTATATATATATGCATATGTATATACATATATATATATATATATATATATATATATATATATATATATATATATATATGAAATTAAAATGGAATAAGTTGAAGACCTAAAAAAGCTCAACGTTTCGCCCAAATGGGCTTTGTCAAGAGCGAACGAAAAAAATGCAAAAAATGACAAAAGACGGGAAAGTCTATAAATTGTGAGAATATATATAGTGGAAGGGTTCATGTAGAGAGGGAAGATATGTAAATCAAGGGAGCGCGAGAGCGCTCTATCCCTTAATAGACTTCAAAAACGGCCTATGCTAGAAATCTCATTTCTTTGATCAATCATAACTCAATAACCAATAAACCAAATTAATTAAAACTTTGCAGAATTTTAGTTTTTGATAGGTTCTATAAGTGTGTAGAATTTCAACATCATTAGTCAAAGCAACCCAGAGATCCAGAAAGGTCAGGCATGATTTTGTGTTATCCGTGTGTACGTACGTACGTATGTGCCACTCTGTATCTCATCAACTATTTGATGGATTCAGCTGATTTTTGGCAGAGATAGAGGTTCTAGGGTCTAGTTAATGGCATTTTAATTTCAGTTTACCATATACCTTAGTTTTCCAAAAAACCTTTAAAATGACCATTGTATTGAGGCATAGCCTTTACAAAAGTAGTGACATTCCATGATAAATGCTAGTATACTGAAATCATATGCCCTTAATAGGGTTAAGACTAAAATTCATATACACTAAATGTACAAAAGCAAGGAAATTCCCAAATGTTTACACTTTTATTGTCATTAAGGGTATGCGAGCACAACAGGGCTATGTATTTTACTTGTAGGAATTTTTCTTCAGCGCACCTCACACACTTCATCCACTCATGCATAGAGATTTATACTGTAGTGATGTGATAATGAAATGGTTTGGTTGATATGTAGTCATACCCTTAATTAATGACAATAAAAGTATAAAAATTTGGGAATTTCCTTGTTTTTTTACATTTAGTGTATATGAATGTTCATCTTAATCCTATTAAGGGCATATGATTTCAGTATACTGGTATTTTTCATGGAATGTGAATAGAGTCAAAGATGAATACATAGCGAAAACAAATTGTAACGGGAAAGAAAAGAAATAATAAAGAGTAGAAAGGGAGTCTAAGGGAAGAATAATTCAAAACACAGGGAATCAACCAGTATATATATATATATATATATATATATATATAGTAGAGAATGGTAGTTTGCTTGAAGCATTGCTGGGTATAGTAGTAGTAAGTTTTTGAAAGGCTGTGGGCAATGCAATTCCGGGTAAGATGCAAGTTGAAAGGAAAGGAACAAAAACAATAAAAATAAATCGAATACGATATAAGACTTACTATTTATTTTTCCCTTTTTTTCCTTTTTTTTTTTTTTTTTTCTTACATAACAGCAAGAGTGTTTTAGCTGTTCGTGTGATGTCCGGGTGATTAAAAATCACTATTTGATATTTCGGGAAAAGACATCCCTTTTTCAAAAATAATTAGACCAGAAGAAGAATAATATTTTATTCTTCTCCGACTGTGTAGAGAATAATACAAAACAAAATGGCTGCCAGATATAGACCGCAGCAAAAAAAAAAAAAAAAAAAAAAAAAAACAGTTTCACAGGGAATATAAATTAAGTTAAGTTTTATTTTAATATTATGTTAAATATATGATTGGTGTTTAGAATATTAGTTGTAAGAAAAAAAAAAAAAAAAAAAAAAAGGAAAAAAAGGGAAAAATAAATAGTAAGTCTTATATCGTATTCGATTTATTTTTATTGTTTTTGTTCCTTTCCTTTCAACTTGCATCTTACCCGGAATTGCATTGCCCACAGCCTTTCAAAAACTTACTACTAATATATATATATATATATATATATATATATATATATATATATATATATATATATATATATATATATATATGTGTGTGTGTGTGTTGTGTGTTATATATTGTGTTAGTTTCTTCTCTCTCTTCCTGCTATCGGGCCGAAAACATAAGTTCGAGCGAATTTAGCTAGCCAAAAATTGTGTGGCGTGTGTGTGTGATGTTAAGAATAGGTATACGTGTGCGTGTGTATGGAGGTGTATGAACGTTCAATGCCACCAAGTCGTAAATGTAGAAAGAATATGTGCGTTTAACACAGACGTTATTATTTTAATGAAAACAAACAAAAAAAAAACAATAAGATCCCTGTCGATTGCCTTAGTTAAATATAAGATGTTAATTCCTACTCGCTCTGTAATAGGTGTTCGGATTGGTTGCGACCACCACTCTCTCTGGTTGTATTGGAATTGTCGAGGGTGAATTCAGTTTTCTGTCAGTCTCAAAAATGTAATTGTCTAATTTGATGCTTGAATAAAACCGCAAGGTTGAAATAAATTATTGCATCGACAATCATGTAATTTCGTGTTATTATATTTTACGTTATATATATATATATATATATATACAGGGTGGGCCAAAATAAGGGTCCTATCTTTAAATTTGAATAACTTGAATTTGAATAACTTCCATAAAATAAAAGTTAAACTCACCTAACTTTATGTGTGTGTAGACTGACCCTTCCGAGATTTTTTAAAATAAACAAAACAAATTTTAGCCAAAAAATACTTCTTAAAACTTACAAAAACTAAAGTATTGTTTCTTACACTGTTTTGAGTTTTTTAAGCAAAAATAATGTTTTCTAAATGAGGGTACGTTCCTTAGGGCTAATACGGCTCATGCTTGCTTCGGAAGGGGTCCTTTACTTATTCTAAAAAATTTTTTTTTAAAAGATCAATAAATAAAAAAGTTATGAATTTTTAAAAATAGGACCCTTATTTTTGCCCACGTAACAATATTTCATATGAACTATACACATTCTCTCTCATTTCTTCCCCTCTCTCTCTATCTCTTACTCCAGTTTGAATCACCTACTGGAGAAGTTGAATTACCTAAATGAGAGTTTGAATTACCTACTAGACACTATCCTCGAATGTCTAAGGTCTCTCTATACAGGGAGTCGTCAGGATCACCTGACATTGGGACACCTCCCTCTACGACTAAACACTGACTAAATATTCAAAATAACATTGCATTCGCAGCACAAATAAGATCCCCTCAGTATGCAAACGTCGAAATAAACTACCTACACCACCTTCAACATTTGAGCAGACCACACAAGATAATGAATGCGATGCAAACGCCATTTGTTTCATGAGAACATAATGATGATCTTGTTCGATGCTTTTGTTGGTTTCACACAACGGAGAGTTCTGCAATCAGACCAATCAGAACGGCGCTTTTATTTTGTAAGTTTTTTTTATTATTTATCTCTAGTGAAAATAGTTTTATTTTGTAACAGTTTTTAAAATTATTTATCTCTAGTGAAAATAGTTTTATTTTGTAACAGTTTTTAAAATTATTTATCTCTAGTGAAAATAGTTTTATTTTGTAACAGTTTTTTTATTATTTATCTCTAGTGAAAATAGTTTTATTTTGTAACAGTTTTTTTTATTATTTATCTCTAGTGAAAATAGTTTTATTTTGTAACAGTTTTAAAAATTATTTATCTCTAGTGAAAATAGTTGTATTTTGTAACAGTTATTTTAATTATTTATCTCTAGTGAAAATAGTTTTATTTTGTAACAGTTTTTTAAAATTATTTATCTCTAGTGAAAATCGTTTTATTTTGTAACAGTTTTTAAAATTATTTATCTCTAGTGAAAATAGTTTTATTTTGTAACAGTTTTTTAAATTATTTATCTCTAGTGAAAATAGTTTTATTTTGTAACAGTTTTTTATTATTTATCTCTAGTGAACATAGTTTTATTTTGTAACAGTTTTTTAATTATTTATCTCTAGTGAAAATAGTTTTATTTTGTAACAGTTTTTTTAAAAATTATTTATCTCTAGTGAAAATAGTTTTATTTTGTAACAGTTTTTTAAATTGTTTATCTCTAGTGAAAATAGTTTTATTTTGTAACAGTTTTTAAAAATTATTTATCTCTAGTGAACATAGTTTTATTTTGTAACAGTTTTTTTATTATTTATCTCTAGTGAAAATTGTTTTATTTTGTAACAGTATTTTAAATTATTTATCTCTAGTGAAAATAGTTTTATTTTGTAACAGTTTTTAAAATTATTTATCTCTAGTGAACATAGTTTTATTTTGTAACAGTTTTTTAATTATTTATCTCTAGTGAAAATAGTTTTATTTTGTAACAGGTTTTTTATTATTTATCTCTAGTTAAAATAGTTTTATTTTGTAACAGTTTTTTAAATAATTTATCTCTAGTGAAAATAGTTTTATTTTGTAACAGTTTTTTAAATTATTTATCTCTAGTGAAAATAGTTTTATTTTGTAACAGTTTTTTAAATTATTTATCTCTAGTGAAAATAGTTTTATTTTGTAACAGTTTATTTAATTATTTATCTCTAATGAAAATAGTTTTATTTTGTAACAGTTTTTTATTATTTATCTCTAGTGAAATAGTTTTATTTTGTAACAGTTTTTTTATTATTTATCTCTAGTGAAAATAGTTTTATTTTGTAACAGTTTTTTAAATTATTTATCTCTAGTGAAAATAGTTTTATTTTGTAACAGTTTTTAAAATTATTTATCTCTAGTGAAAATAGTTTTATTTTGTAACAGTTTTTTTAATTATTTATCTCTAGTGAAAATAGTTTTATTTTGTAACAGTTTTTTTAATTATTTATCTCTAGTGAAAATAGTTTGATTTTGTAACAGTTTTTAAAATTATTTATCTCTAGTGAAAATAGTTTAACATAAATAAATAACTTTTGAAAAGTCACACATTGGAAACGTTGGCGGAATGGCAATAATAAAGAGAATAATTTTAATAAAATATTTAGAAAACCTTCACAACGCAAATTATTTGTTTTTAAAATAAATTATTTATTTACCTTAAAAACATTTTTTTTTTAAATTTAAGTACTTTCTTTCAACCTGACTGTGATAAGTGTGTCCCAGTCAGGAAGAAAAAAATTTTTAAAAATAAAGAAAAAGAAGAAAAAATATGCTTATTCTTCTGAAGATGGTATATATTACCGAAAGTGCTCAAGTTCAAAAAAAAAATGTTTTTAAGGTAACTAAATAATTTATTTTAAAAACAAATAATTTGCGTTGTGAAGGTTTTCTAAATATTTTATAAAAAATATTTTCTTTATTATTGCCATTCCGCGAACGTTTCCAATGTGTGACTTTTCAAAATACCTTTCCCACATAACCACGTGATGCACACAGCCATATCGACATTTTCGTCCATGAAATCAAGACGAATTTCAACCTGACTGCGATAGGTTTGTCCCAGTCAGGAAGAAAAAAAAGAAAACAAAATGAAGAAAAAGAAGAAAAAAAAAATGCTTATTCTTTTGAAGATGGTATATATTACCGAAAGTACTCAAGTTCAAACAAAAAAAAATGTTTTAAAGGTAAACGAATAATTTATTTTAAAAACAAATAATTTGCTTTGTGAAGGTTTTCTAAATATTTTATAAAAAATATTCTCTTTATAATAAATAAATAACTTTGCACTTGTAACTTGATAGAACTGACTCTTACATGAATTTAGAAATTTGGTCTATCTATTGACTCATTTATAAATTACGACTTGCTGATTTTTCATTTAGACGTAAATTTACTCTCCTATTTCCAGTCAGTGAGGATTGGACATATCTGTACGTGCTCCGACTACTGAGTTTAATATGACTTTCGTATTGTGGTTCGAACCGTGTGACCAGCAGGGATTGCCTCTTCCCATACTGGTGATCGTACGTTTGGCATGAAACACATGTGTATATGGATGTATTTGAAAAATATCATTAATAAATAATTATACATATATATATATATATATATATATAATTAATTATTAAAGACAATATATGTACTATCATATATCATCAGATCCTTTTACTTGTGTAGTCTCCTTTGAAGATTCAGCTCAATGTTTGTCAATTATTGATAACAGAGCAAAATATAGAACAGTTTTTTTTTTATTATATTCCAATAACCATGGTTTGTTTTATTACTTTTATTTTTATTTTTTTCCCATTTCCAAAAATTCCAAATTTCTGTGAGATATATTTAACGGTCCGTTTCATTTGTTTGGCACAAAACAAATGAAACGGACCGTTAAATATATCTCACAGAAATTTGGAATTTTTGGAAATGGGGAAAAAATAAAAAATAAAAGTAATAAAACAACCCATGTTTATTGGAATATAATAAAAAAAACTGTTCTATATATATATATATATATATATATATATATATATATATATATATATATATATATATATATATATATATATATATATAAATGTTGAATTAAATTAAAGATAATTGAATTAACGTTTAATAATAATCTATCATGATAATACAGGGTGGGCAAAAATAAGGGTCCTATTTTTAAAAATTCATAACTTTTTTATTTATTGATTTTTTTATATTTTTTTTTTAGAATAAGTAAAGGACCCCTTCCGAAGCAAGCATGAGCCGTATTAGCCCTAAGGAACGTACCCTTATTTAGAAAACATTATTTTTGCTTAAAAAACTCAAAACAGTGTAAAAAACAATACTTTAGTTTTTGTAAGTTTTAAGAAGTGTTTTTCGGCTAAAATTTGTTTTGTTTATTTCAAAAAATCTCGGAAGGGTCAGTCTACACACACATAAAGTTTGGTGAGTTTAACTTTTATTTTGTGGAAGTTATTCAAATTCAAGTTATTCAAATTTAAAGATAGGACCCTTATTTTGGCCCACCCTGTATAAAGCTCAATATATTGAATAGAGCAATAAAGAATATATATATATATATATATATATATATATATATATATATGATAATTTTTATTTCCATAGGCAAGATCCCCTTAGTATGGCCCCCTCTACACTGGCTTATACGAGAAATAGTGCACCTTCTCCGAGACATACTATAACTAGTAGATTGGGGAGAGGGAAATAATTGTTTTATTTACCTCTTTACTAACTAAACGTTTTACATGTAAATGAGAATGATTATGGAATATTCGAACATCTATGTATCCCATATAGAGATCAAGTATAAGCCCCAGGAAAGAGCCCCTTAGATTTCTGAGAACGTCGACTGAAGTAAAATAAAACAAAAAATATATATATATATATATATATATATATATATATATATATATATATATATATATATATATATGCTTATTTTTATTTACACAGACATGTACAAAATCTGCGACACTGGCATGTCGATGTTATCGATCAACAGCTATTTTAAACTGAGATCTCATCAGACAGAGTTAGAATCTGATCTTAACCTTAGATCATATTTGGAAAGAATATATATATATATATATATATATATATATATATATATATATATATATATATATATATATATATATATATATTTCTGAATTTTTGAGATGAGGATTGATAATTTGTATAACTTTGGTTATTCGGACTACATTTCTCATCTTGAGTTTTGGCGATACGAAAAATAGCAAATTACTGAAAACTTCTCCCAGTCATGGCTGACGGAACAAGAGCATGCTACCCCCGTGCATTAAATAAAGGATTCCGTTCGGAATTCCGTCCAGATTCCAGAGTTCGACAGAAATATTTCCGAGTTCGAAGAGATACACATAAGAAGACCGGAGGTTACAGCGGCCGAAACGTTGTGATGATAACACTCAAGATGAGAGATGTAGTCCGAATAACTTGTTTTCTCGGCCTTTTGGCCGGGATCAAAGTGTAGTATCTGTTCCGAAGGATACTACACCCCATAAACTGGTATTGTCTTGGCCTTCGGGGCTTGATTTACGCCGGTCTATGGGTCTTTCCTGTGCAGTTCTAGGAGGTATACCCTCCCAGGGTTTGCCTTCTCACCCTTTGAGAAGGGGTTAGTTTATTGCTAATCGCCTGAGGCGCCCCTACCGGGCAATGCCGACGGGGCTGCCCAGGCAATTTTTAATGAGCAGAGTGCTCAACTTCTCGAGCGCTGGTTTATCAAATCCCACTTTCCCGACCTTGTGTCACGTCTTACCGCTGTGGGAGATAGATAAATAACTGTAGTCCGAATAACAAAAATTATATATATATATATATATATATATATATATATATATATATATATATATATATATATATATATGCGTGTTTAGGGGGTATACAACATATCTATATAATACTAAAACTCTATTGTTCTTGTATGTTTGCAATCAGCTTTCAGCTTTCCGGTTTTCAACATCCGGTTGCGCATGCGTAAATAGCATCGTCTTTAATCTGTTATTCCAATTCCGTTATTCTCTATTATGATTAACGAACGCATGAAATTTTTCATTCTGGAAATTTTTAAACAATTTCATTTAATTTCATCAAATAGTTTATTTGTTTTCTTCACGGCTAAAAACATTCAACGGGAGGACTTCGTAAAGTCTGTCGCAGTTTAAAAAACTCCTCCCTTTTAAAAAACAAAAACAAACAAACAAAAAAACAACACTCATTATTAATATCAGCCATACTAGCGGTCGGTGAACGAAACCACCTCCCACTTTCCCTCTCATAGATTTCACCACTCCTACTCCCTCTGTTTTCGTTACGTACGCGAGAAAGCTTGCTGTACCCCCTTCCTTTCTCAAATCGCCCTAACCAACCACTTATAATTCAGTAACTGTAATTAAAAAAAAACAACAATTATAATTAACAGAACGACTCAGAGAAATCTATCTATATTCTTTTTTCATTTTAATATACTTTCATAGAAATTCTTCTGTTATGTAAAAAAAAACTATTTTCTTTATGTCACAAGTGTCACGCTCATACATGAATTCCATAGCTAATATAACAAACTGACCCAACGGGTCACGGGTGGTCTAGTATTAAATAAAGAGAAGTTGTATGTGTGTGTGTCTACGTAAAAGTCAGGAGTTACACAAGTCACACACACAAAGCTGATATATACTTACACAGCATTGCCTCAGTAAAATATGGACACATATTTATTTTGCAGTATTCATTCTTTGGGGTTTCAACAGGAAGGAAATGTGTCAGAGGAAGGTCGACATATAGAACGAGTTTTTTTGCAGGTGTCAGGGAAATAGACAAAAGGGGCGATAGCGGGAAAGAGAAAGGGTGTGATAGTGAGTGGCGGATAGAGTTAGAGAAGAAATGAGATGGACGGGGAATAGAATGGATAGAGAGGGAAAGGAAAAAGAAGGGGTTAAGAGGCGGATAGGAATAGAGAGAAAATTTAAAAGAAAATTTTTACACGTGTTAACTCTTCTATTTTGGTGTTCATTCGCCTGATCAACGCCGCGTAAGAATACTAGTACATATATATATATATATATATATATATATATATATATATATATATATATATATATATATATATGTGTGTGTGTGTGTGTGTGTGTGTGTGTGTGCTTTTCAAAGATTAAAATCTTATCATCACAGGAATAATATAGATAGATTATATATATAATTAAGTTATTTGTTATAATAATTGGCGAGTTTCACCTTTTATTAATTTGTGATGACAAGCAAAATGTCTGCCCATTTCCCATCTGACTGTTAGGAAACTGTTGTGAAGTAATCCAACAGTAAAATCAAGAAGTCAAGTTGGGGTTAGATTAAGATAACAACTGTATTAACATAAAACGTACAAAGGTAAGGGAACTGACTGGCACTCGGCTAGACAGTTACAATACTGTCCTTTTTCTCCTGGTGGTTGTCTACTCGCACTATTTATAGTGAGAACCGGTGTAGTTTCTCTTCTGTTAGAACGGCAGGTGTAACAGAAACCATGAACACTTTTAGCCATTGTCTCTGGTAAGTACAACTATGCTTACCCATCAAATGCAAAAAGCCACCAACCTCTATAATACCACCACTAACACTCTGTATCGATCTCTTTCCCTCCCTCTCTATCTCTCTTCCTATATATATATATATATATATATATATATATATATATATATATATATATATATATATATATATATAAGTGTGTGGGAAACAACAGCTAACCCATTTGGCCCGGCTGTAATAACAACAACAAGCCGGTAAGAGAAAAAAATACAAATCCGATGACATCAGGATATATTACCCACCGAGGATGCCAGGTTTTGGCGAAATATTTGTATCACTTTAAACTAACAAAAAAAAAATGCTAGTTTATAATAAAAAAAAATTAAAAATAATCGGTTTCGATTTATTATTTTTTTTTATAAAAAAAAAATTGATATCGCATCTTAATGCTTCAAAAGGTATTTATTTTACCTATTCCTTCTTATATATATATATATATATATATATATATATATATATATATATATATATATATATATATATATGCCTTTCAAAATTCACTCACACTCTATTTTGACTTTTCTTTTGTTAACCAGGAAAAAAAGAATATGATCTTGAGCTTGACCTTTGACCTTTGACCTTTGCCCTTCAAATATTCGACTACAGTCGAAGATTTGATGGGATTTTAACTTCCGATTTTTCCAAATTTATTATTGGCCCCTACATTTTTGTATATGCTAGATATTATTATTAATATTCTAACACCAATACGTAGCGACGGCAAAATAAATTGTGCTGTACTACTAAAATAATTTAGAAGCTATTGATAATGTTTACCCATTCATTTAGATTTTAATTCATGTTTACAAAGATGAAGTAAATCAGACATCTATAACGTCACACCAAACCTATAATTATTTTGTTATGGTAATGTTTTAAGCTCTATTTATAAGAAAGGACCTCAGACTTAAGATGTCAAAGCCTCGGTTTCCGGTTATGGCATCAGCTTTATTTGTTATGAATTTATTATTTTCCATTTCTAAAAGTAGTCATGCCGTAAAGAACTGCTATTTCAAAATTAGACAAATTCCTCAACGTATTTTGTTATCGTGTCGTACTAATATGACGAAGAGTAAACTCGTCCATTCCTAATAAAAGACTGGAAGCATTTAGGCTTCTTGTAGCAATTGGATTCAACTCCAGTCTACCTTGGAAGTCAGTACTGATTTACCACTTCTTTAGTTCTCTGTACATATATTTTGTTCAATATATATATTTTGTTCACAGTGTTACATAGCTACTCCTGCATGGACCGCGACAGTACGCGTTTCGTATACTCGTCGTGTAGAGGGTCGCCATCTTCTTTCCATCCTTCCGAACCACGCCGTCCGTTGTCTGTAACAAAAGCCATGACGCCTCCGAAGACAAACTCCTTTTAGATTTAATTCATTTTATTACAAGAGTTGTTATTTCAACTGGGAGTCATTCACCACGTCGAGAGAGAGAGAGAGAGAGAGAGAGAGCAAATCCTACTTATTCGTAGTTAGTTAACCATGTTTTTTAACCATTCATAGAGAGGGGGGAAAAGGATTCTCGCGCTCTTGTCTTCCCTTAAGGGAAATATTTCCGTTAGTTTTACATCGTGAATCGCACGTCCTCTCAGTTCGCCCTCCGAATCAGACTGCTAAAAACTCGCTTCTCACGAGAACGAGTGACGTCACAGATCCCTTTGTTTCCCACGCAAGGCCCGTGAAGTCACAGAGCCTCTCGCAGGTGCAGATTGACCCCTGATCTGGTGTCTCGTCACACGGTAACCCTGTCACGTCTGTTAGCTCTGACTGTGAGAACAAGCCCCAATCTGCACTCGACTGACCCCGCGCTAATTCGCGCAAGTCAGACCCGATTTCCAACAGATACGTCCATTCCCATAGCGCCATTATCCAACACACATAACCCTGTGTTCCCTGTATTCATTTCGGCCCCTAAACAGGGTCACAACATATTTAATACGTTTAAAAAATATTGTGACTGACGGAGCAATTGTAACCAATGGACGGACAGACGGACACAATCTCTAAAGATGGATCTGATGCGTTTTGATTAGAGTAACCACCATGTAAAATTTCAGTCTCATCAGATTTTGAATGATCAATGTTTCCATGACATAACTTCGGGACTACTTCATACAATATGGAGAAGTAAGACCCAGATAAGACTTTGGCCCATCCTAATGTTGTCAGAGAAAGATATACAGTATCATGACTGACTGATGTTCTTGTGGGTTAGGGATAAGTATTTTGGTAAAATTAAAACATTTTTAGTTTATATGTGCAGAGGTTAATTATTTTTGTTTATTTATAAATTCTATTTGCTTTAATTTTTGTTTTCAAAAACAATTCTCCAGATCCGGTTTTTATCGTAATAAATATTCACTCATATATTTTTTTTTTTTTTAAATTTCAGATTAATCAACAGAACCCTTAAGCACAAGAAGCAAAAATTTAATATAAAAAAGTATATATATATTCATATATATTTATAAGTATTTTGGCAAAATTAAAACATTTTTAGTTTATATGTGCAGAGGTTAATTATTTTTGTTTATTTATAAATTCTATTTGCTTTAATTTTTGTTTTCAAAAACAATTCTCCAGATCCGGTTTTTATCGTAATAAATATTCACTCATATATTTTTTTTTTTTTAAATTTCAGATTAATCAACAGAACCCTTAAGCACAAGAAGCAAAAATTTAATATAAAAAAGTATATATATATTCATATATATTTATAAGTATTTTGGCAAAATTAAAACATTTTTAGTTTATATGTGCAGAGGTTAATTATTTTTGTTTATTTATAAATTCTATTTGCTTTAATTTTTGTTTTCAAAAACAATTCTCCAGATCCGGTTTTTATCGTAATAAATATTCACTCATATATTTTTTTTTTTTTTAAATTTCAGATTAATCAACAGAACCCTTAAGCACAAGAAGCAAAAATTTAATATAAAAAAGTATATATATATTCATATATATTTATAAGTATTTTGGCAAAATTAAAACATTTTTAGTTTATATGTGCAGAGGTTAATTATTTTTGTTTATTTATAAATTCTATTTGCTTTAATTTTTGTTTTCAAAAACAATTCTCCAGATCCGGTTTTTATCGTAATAAATATTCACTCATATATTTTTTTTTTTTTTAAATTTCAGATTAATCAACAGAACCCTTAAGCACAAGAAGCAAAAATTTAATATAAAAAAGTATATATATATTCATATATATTTATAAGTATTTTGGCAAAATTAAAACATTTTTAGTTTATATGTGCAGAGGTTAATTATTTTTGTTTATTTATAAATTCTATTTGCTTTAATTTTTGTTTTCAAAAACAATTCTCCAGATCCGGTTTTTATCGTAATAAATATTCACTCATATATTTTTTTTTTTTTTAAATTTCAGATTAATCAACAGAACCCTTAAGCACAAGAAGCAAAAATTTAATATAAAAAAGTATATATATATTCATATATATTTATAAGTATTTTGGCAAAATTAAAACATTTTTAGTTTATATGTGCAGAGGTTAATTATTTTTGTTTATTTATAAATTCTATTTGCTTTAATTTTTGTTTTCAAAAACAATTCTCCAGATCCGGTTTTTATCGTAATAAATATTCACTCATATATTTTTTTTTTTTTTAAATTTCAGATTAATCAACAGAACCCTTAAGCACAAGAAGCAAAAATTTAATATAAAAAAGTATATATATATTCATATATATTTATAAGTATTTTGGCAAAATTAAAACATTTTTAGTTTATATGTGCAGAGGTTAATTATTTTTGTTTATTTATAAATTCTATTTGCTTTAATTTTTGTTTTCAAAAACAATTCTCCAGATCCGGTTTTTATCGTAATAAATATTCACTCATATATTTTTTTTTTTTTTAAATTTCAGATTAATCAACAGAACCCTTAAGCACAAGAAGCAAAAATTTAATATAAAAAAGTATATATATATTCATATATATTTATAAGTATTTTGGCAAAATTAAAACATTTTTAGTTTATATGTGCAGAGGTTAATTATTTTTGTTTATTTATAAATTCTATTTGCTTTAATTTTTTGTTTTCAAAAACAATTCTTCAGATCTGATTTTTTATCGTAATAAATATTCACTAATTTTTTTTTAAATTTCAGATTAATCAACAGAACCCTTAAGCACAAGAGACAAAAAATTAAAAAAATTAAAAATTAAATATGTGCCAGTTGACACGGTTAAGATTCGAATAAAAATTGTTGTTTGGGATAAATACAATTTAGGCGCGCAGTGTGAATATAATTGTATTGGCGCGTGAAAAATAAAAAATAACGCCCACGCAAATTCCGGCGTGGCCTTATATATTAAATCAACTCAAAATGAGCGGACGTAGTAGGGAGAACACCACGTGATATTTCTGTCCAATGGGATTTCTCCAAAGACATTTTTCTAAACTTTTCTCCTTAAGCTCGCTGGAGCCTATCCAAATAGTATTTAAGCACACACAAACATCAAACCATCTCTCTCAACTGACTCTTCATTCGGAGGTTACACGCGTCTTACTATCACTCTTCCATTTCACCTTTCACGCGCTTCATACAATTACACAGGCGAACATTACCTATTGCCTCTCTTAACATTTTATAACATATGAGCATTTCAACAAAACAAAAGACATTCTCCTTTTTACTTACCCTGAAACTAAAGAAAGGACTTCTGAAATCATTACAAAAGGAAATATGTTATATTTGTTAATGGTTTATTTCAGTGAATAAACTTCCGTTGGTTTTGCATGTAAGTCTTCTTATTATTATTTTTATTTGTGGAGGAAGTTATCACCAAAAAAAGGCATGACGACCACCACAAATATAAAAAAAATATATATATATATATATATATATCCATATATATATATATATATATATATATATATATATATAATCAAATATGAAACTAAAAGTGTACTTTTAGTAGATAGAACCAATAGTGAAATAATTTAAGCTCAATATACGAGATAGAGCAATTATAAAGATAGATGAATGTTCAATGCAAGGAATACTCGGTAATAAAATTGTTATTATTCTTTCCTTAAGCTAAGGCTTTTCAAAGATTAACATCTTATTTTGTTCTTTGTACATATCTTTTCTTCAATATATATTGACGGAACAATGGTAACCAATGGGCGGACAGACGGACACAATGTCTAATGATGGATCTGATGCGTTTTGATAACAGTAACCACCATGTAAAATTTCAGCCTCACTTTGGCCCATCCTTACGTTGTCAGGCGGAGATATGCAGTCTCACGACTGACTCACGTTCTTGTTTATGTAATGCTTTTATGAATATCTATAGTAAATCTGTTTCATTTCAATGACATTTAAAAATTAGAAATGCCAGTGACGGGTTAGGGTTAGGGTTAGGGTTAGGGTTAGGGTTAGGGTTAGGGTTAGGGTTAGTGTTGGGGTTGGGGTTGGGGTTGGGGTTAGGGTTAGGGTTAGAGTTATGGTTAGAGTTAGGGTTAAGGTTAGAGTTAGGGTTGGTGTTAGGGTTAGGGTTAGGGTTAGGGTTAGGGTTAGGGTTAGAGTTAGATTTAGGGTTAGGGTTAGGGTTAGAGTTAGAGTTTGT
Organism: Sepiola atlantica; assembly: GCA_963556195.1. Taxonomy (NCBI): domain Eukaryota; kingdom Metazoa; phylum Mollusca; class Cephalopoda; order Sepiida; family Sepiolidae; genus Sepiola; species Sepiola atlantica. Next base: position 8,668,624 of record OY744553.1, read on the forward strand.
GTTGGGGTTAGGGTTAGGGTTGGGGTTAGGGTTAGGGTTAGAGTTAGGGTTAGAGTTAGGGTTAGGGTTAGGGTTAGGGTTAGAGTTAAGATTGGTGTTGGGGTTAGGGTTAGGGTTAGAGTTAGGGTTGGTGTTAGGGTTAGGGTTAGGGTTAAAGTTAGGGTTGGTGTTGGGTTTAGGGTTAGGGTTAGAGTTAAGGTTGGTGTTAGGGTTAGGGTTAGGGTTAGAGTTAGGGTTGGTGTTGCGGTTAGGGTTAGGGTTAGAGTTAGAGTTAGAGTTAGGGTGAGGGTTGGGGTTAGGGTTAGGGTTAGAGTTAGGGTTGGTGTTGGGATTAGGGTTAGGGTTAGAGTTAGGGTTAGGGTTAGGGTTAGGATCGGTGTTGGGGTTAGGGTTAGGGTTAGAGTTAGGGTTGGTGTTGGGGTTAGGGTTAGGGTTAGGGTTAGGGTTGGTGTTGGGGTTAGGGTTAGAGTTAGGGTTGGTGTTGGGGTTAGGGTTAGGGTTAGAGTTAGGGTTAGGGTTAGGGTCGGTGTTGGGTTAGGGTCAGGGTTGGAGAGTGACTCAGCACAATCGAAGTTTTAAAGCGGTTTCCGGTATTTAAAATGTTTCAAATGATTTCCCTCTTTTTCGTTTTATGTCTTTTCAAACCAAACTTTCTCCCCGGAAAGATATTTGAAGTGAAAGAACGAACGAAATAATTTGAATAACTCATGGCGTGCTGCGACGACACGCGTATCGGGGGTCACTCATACGTGACTGCTATCAGCTGAATCTCCGTGAAGATGAATGGTAAAGACATGCGATAATCATGATGCCGGGATCGATTTCAGAAACACGAAAAATAATAAAATAAATCGCAGAATGAAAAAAAAACAAAAAAAACATAAATATCTTTCTTTTAAAAAGTTTTTTTTTTTTTTTAAATCATTACTGTTACCGACATAAATTATTTTAAAGGAAATACAGTTGGGGAATTAGTCAAAAACAATTTATTCTGCTTAACTTCTGAGAGAGTAGAATGGTAAGCTTGGGTTTACGTTGAGCAGCCTCGTAACTCTCGCATCCCTTGCTTTGTCATTTAGTCTTCATATTCAATGAGCGATGTTTGTGACAAAGGGGGAAGAATTGCTGTTTTTGGGTTGGAATCTATCCATCTAATACGTATCGTAGGCTAGTAGTTTTTTTTTAGCTCCTTACATCAATGGATCCATTCATTGTCTGGAGCGATTTCCATACAAATAATAAAAAAATACTTATTTGTGACCTATTTGCGTAAAAATACATTCAATATTTAATAGAAGTATAAAGTTGATATATATATATATATATATATATATATATATATATATATATATATATATATATATATATATATATATATATATATATGCCCGCGTGTTTAAGCACTTTTTGATTTCGGAATGTTTGAATCCTGCTGCTGGATTTAAATGTATCTTAATGTCAGTAATGTATGTGGGTATTTCCATTGGCCTAGTAGATTGGGGCGTAGGATCATGATTCTCTTCTGAATCTACAAACTGCGTTTGGACCTGTCTGACTGTCTGAAACCACCACTTCCTGTATGGATGAGGACATAAGTCCGAAACAATGTTGTCTATAGGTAAATACACTGTAATACTTAATTAATATATATATATATATATATATATATATATATATATATATATATATATATGTATATATATATATATATATATATATATATATATATATATATGAAGAAGAATGGAAAGGAATTAGAGAAGCAAAAGTCAAATCATAATTCAATTCAATTGCTCAGAGCAAGGTATATTCCGCAAAAAAGGCAATTTATTCAAGTTAAATTTTCCTTAAGCCAGGCTTTTCAAAGATCAAAATCTTATATATTTAAAGTTCACGTAAATACCGATTCTGAGCAAAGCAGCAATTTTGCTTACGTAACTAACTAACTAACTAACTAACTAACTAACTAACTAACTAACTAAACAACGATATTCCACATTTCTTTCAGTGTTTTGACAAATTATTATTATTATTATTATTATTATTAGTCTTTTTTATGAAAATCGCTTCAGACAAGGCATGAAGCCACTTGATGTAAATAAATAAATACTATTTCAAGGTTAAAACCTAGCCAAAGATAAGTGTTAGTTGGATAGATTCCGACCTAGAAAACAGCAATTCTTCCCCCTTTGTCAAAAACATTACTCAGGGAATGTGAGGACTAAAAGACAAAATAAAGGAAGCGAGAGTTGCGAGGCTGCCGAAAATAAACACACGGTCCACTTTCTACTCTCCTTAAAAGTCTTAAAAGATTAAGGGTATAGGTAGTAGGAAAACCGTCAACAGGAAGAGAGTTCCACGAGCCTGAAGTTCTTGGAAAGGAGCTACTAGTTGAACTTCTGCAATCTATAGAACTCACGAAGATCGTGCCTCAGGATTGTCTGGTCTGCATGAAGTCCTCATCGTTGGTTGCAGCTGTTCGTTAAACTGCAAGATTACAGGTTTTTTTACCCGCGACATCGAGAGCAGTAAGGCTCAACAATTGCATGCAAAGTTGGGGAAGGTTTACACGATTACATGCAAAGGGATGTAACAGAAGCAACGTCGTCATTCTCATCTCATTGATATTCTGTTACGATCCTGACACGTGTTTGCTTGCCAAATGCAAATGCAGAAACGACCAGAGGACGACGGATCCTGATACCGATTCCGCCTGGATTTTCACCAGAGCCTAATTAGCCGGGTAGCTATGACACTATCACGTTGCCAATCCCTCTATCATGTTAAGGAAGAGTTTAACGTTAAGGGGTGGTGACGTCACTGTTGTGTCGAACGTGAAACTAGAACGAAAAGACACTTTCGTGGTCTTCGGGCTAGGATCAAAGTACAATATCTGTTCTGTCCAAAAGCTTAGCGGAAGAAGGTTTGACTCAGAAGACAAAGAATGATGCAGAAGCAACATTGCCATTATCTACTCCATCTATTCGCGGTTCTGCAACTGACACGGCTTTTGTTTTCCCTTGCAAGAGTTTGGCGCATTTATTAAGTTCCATAGAAGATAGCAGATACGGGTATTGATTTACTCCTCTCCAGGAGTTAGGCACAAGGCCAGTTTTTATCTTACTCCCACAAGTAAGATGTGACCCAAGGTCGGGTCGGGAAAGTGGTGTTTAAAAATTGCCTGGGCAGCCCCGTCGGCATTCCCCGGTAGGGGCTCCTCAGGCAGTAAGCAATAAACTTACTCCTCCCCAAAGAGGGGAGGCGAAGCCTGGGAGGGTGGACCTCCTAGAACTGCACAGGACAGACCCATAGACCGGCGTAAATCAAGCCCTGAAGGCCAAGACAATACCGGTCTATGGGGTGAAGTATCAATCGGAACAGATACTACACTTTGATCTTAGCCAAAAGGCCAAGCATTAAATACTTCAAGGTAATCGAAAAATATATGATACAAATTTCTTCAGTCTGACGGTCGCTTTGTTGTTGTCGGGCTGAGGTATGATTCTGTTCAAGCCTAGGAGGTACCTCCCAGGCTTTATACTCTCTCTGAGAAGGGGTTAGTTTATTGCTAATCGCATTAGGCATCTCTACAGAGAGAATGGCAACGAAGCTGCTCATGTATTCTTTGTAGGCATGAGTGAGCTTATACTAGTGCACTAGCTTCTCAAAACCACACCTGACCTTTGTTTCTAACCCCTTTGCAAGGAGGTAAATAATATGTTTAATCGTTTGAGAAAGTACAGATTTAACAGCTGGGCAACATGACATGGGGTGGCCCACTTTTTATGATATTAGCCAGACGCAGAGGTACCAGTGCTGGGAGGTCTCAAAACACCCAGTGCCTAGCCTTGTTTCCTTACTAGGGCAATGAACGTCGTTCTCTTTCTCTCTATTTGGGCAACTTGGGGAAAGTTTTTTTCGTCACTAAGTCTTACATGACCAGTCTGGGTTTCTCTTGTTCCGACAGGTTGAGGGTACAGGTTTATACCGTGGGTAGTTGTATGTGCCATGTCGCGCATGGAAAGGAACCCTGCAATTATCTCCGGTGGGCTTTCCCGAGGCCACAACCCCCATGGACCATGGCGTGACTAATGGACTGGTTGTGTGAGCTTATTGGCACCAAACAAGGACCCACCTTGGCCAACCCACTCTCTGCGCAGATCCCAGTTTAGGTTGACCCCACCCCCAACCTTCTCCCCTTTTCTTTCTTCTCAGTAGCCCATTACGTCTACAGTGGCGGCCTGCCTTGTTTGGGGTGAACTACGTTAAAAAAAAAGTCTTTTTAAAGAGTGGTCCCCGTTTTATGATATTTGGAGAGTGTGGAATCACACTCAGAGTAGCATTACTTCCAAATTGATTCTGCGTTGGAGTTTTGTTACTGACAGGTTCCCGTCCGAATGTGTCCTGCCTATGATATGAAACTATATTTAATGCCTTTAAGATCCTAGTCCTCGTTCGGCCATTCATCCTAGGCGAGATGATCTGGCTTCCACTGAACGAGAAAGTCCCTAGGAGATATTTAATTTACAAACAGTCCTCTGCCGCATCTATATTCCTTCAGTAAAAAGAAAAATGCCGGACGAAACGATTTCAAATGATTAGGGGGCGAAAGAAAGCAAATAGCAAGTTAAAGAACACCCATCCGTCTGTAATGAATTCGGGAAGACATCCTTCACTCTATTTTTATGATGAGACGTTTTCTTTCTTTCTCTTTGTTCTTTCTATACTGATGCTTACGTTTGTTCATTTTCTACTTTTTATACCGATCAATAAGTTGTTTACTTTTTCTCGTTTTTTTTTAACTTTCCAGTTTGAGACGTTTTCTTCTTTTTTTAAATTTATTTTTAACTTTCCAGTTTGAGACGTTTTCTCCCTTTTTTATTTATTTTTAAACTTTACCGATTGAGACGTTTTCTTCTTTTTTATTTATTTTTAAACTTTACCGATTGAGACGTTTTCTTCTTTTTTTTTAAATTTATTTTTAACTTTCCAGTTTGAGACGTTTTCTTCTTTTTATTTATTTTTAAACTTTACCGATTGAGACGTTTTCTTCTTTTTTTATTTATTTTTAACTTTCCAGTTTGAGACGTTTTCTTCTTTTTTTTTTAATTTAAAACTTTACCGATTGAGACGTTTTCTTCTTTTTTAAATTTATTTTTAACTTTCCAGTTTGAGACGTTTTCTTCTTTTTTTTATTTATTTTTAACATTCCAGTTTTAGACGTTTTCTTCTTTTTATCATTTATTTTGAACTTTCCAGTTTGGGACGTTTTCTTCTTTTTTCATTTATTTATTTTTAACTTTCCAGTTTGAGATGTTTTCTTCTTTTTTTTTAATTTAAAATTTCGAGTTTGAGACGTTTTCTTCTCTTTTCATTTATTTATTTTGAACTTTCCAGTTTTAGACGTTTTCTTCTTTTTATCATTTATTTTTTAACTTTACCGATAGAGAGGTTATTTAATATGAATTAGTGAGAACGCTGGCGAAGCATATTTTATTTTCAGTCATTTATGACAAAGTTGTGCACTCGTAACATTGCTACTACTGATGCTATGCCGAAATAAAGCATTATCAGCTAAAACTAAGACTAGTCTAAAAGTTGTCCTGTTGGCGGCTTTTATGCTTGTATAATTTAAACAAAAGCAACAACCTTGTTCTACTATCATATTCGGAGCTCATTTTCACCGGACGATACCGGATGTCCCTACTGGTATTTCATTGTTTTTCTTATTCCGTATATATTTGTTTCAATATCATTAGAAGAAAATTAGAAGTGTCGGTGTAGATGAGGGTTCACCTTACATGACTTTAGATATACACAATGGAATCGATAACCCCGCGAACGTAATCCACGACTCGAGTGTCGTCCCGCCACAAGAAAACAACTTGCGACCCGACGCATTATCTGCTGAAACTGAAAGATTACGCAAGTCTTGAAATCGTAGCTTTCACCGTTGACACATGACAGTATTTAAATCTCGGTTCAGAGACCAGGGATCAACGGTCAAGAAAGATCAACTTTTGGTTAGACAATATGTCGCGACATTAGCGAAAACAAGGCTAATTTGATTTCCTATTTTTAATTCGTTGCATTTGGCTTTTTGATCCGAACATAATTAGCGAAAGGTTTTAGATGTATCCATAATCACGTTGGCACCGGTTCTCGTTTGTAAAGCCACGTTAAGCCAGGTCAGTGCCAGATGAGTGACCATTATAGAATGCGAGGCGCTGTATATGTGAAAGGATGACGATAGCTCCTTGCTGATATCAAGAAGTTTCATCGGATGACCTGCTGGCTATGCAGGCCGAGAGCAGGCTCAAGGCGTTTCCACGAATAGTGGCGATAGGAGAGGGGCGCTTTTTAATTCTTTGATTTGCTTTTGAAGCGAGCATAATTCGCAAAAGGTTTTAGATGGGTCTGTGCATCGATCGGTTGGTCTGTCTGTCTTTCTGTGTGTCTGTCTGTCTGTCTGTCAAGCTGTCTGTCTATCTTTCTGGCTGTCTGTCTTTCTGTCTGTCTGTCAATCTGTCTGTATGTCTGTCACACTTATGTTTCTCTTAAATCTTTTTATTTCGGATTTTTTAAAATGAGGATTAATAATTCGTATTATTTGAATTATTCGGTTACTGTTCTTATCTTGTATGTTATTCTGACAACGTTTCGGCCGAGGTAACCTCTAAGTTACGAAAATGTGTATTATTTGCAGTATCTGGACTACGTTTCGGTCGATGTAACCTCCGACCTTCTTTAGGTGCGTCTTATAAAACTTGGGAATCTTCATGTCTAACTCGTAAATCTGTACGGAATTTCTGAACGGAATTTCGAACGGAATTTCTGAACGGAATACTTTATTCAATCCACGGAGGTAGCTTGTTCTCGTTCCGTCAGCCATAAGTTATTTTCAAAGGTTATCTAAAGGTAAAGACTGTTGGAAATATGGGGAGACTTGTTGTCATCAACCTCCAGGGAATACAATTTTTTATTGCCAGTAAGCAATCACTGATAATGACTTGTGTGAAAACTCCTTGTGAGAAAATAACAATAATAATAATAATAATAATAATAATAATAATAATAATAATATTAATAATAATAATGATGAATGATGATGATAATAATAATAATAATAATGATGATGATGATGATAATAATATTAATAATAATAATAATGATAATAATAATGCTGATGATGATGATGATGATGATGATGATACTGATAATAATGATGTTGATGATAATAATAATGATGATAATAATAATAATAATGATGATAATAATAATAATAATAATAATAATAATAATAATAATAATAATAATAATAATAATAATAATAATAATAATAATAATAATAATCAAAATACACATGAACCCGAATAAACTGAAAGTGCCAATATTTTATAAACTGTACCCACCTAAAGTTAAATGTATGATACCACACAAAATAGCCGTAAGGGGTCAAGGAGGATGGAAAGACCTAAGAGAAAAGAGCACTAACCAAACCTCCACTCGTAGCGTGCGGAGAGTACTGGGAGTTTGGGAAGGCTTCTTGTTACTCAGATCCCAGAGAAGACCAATGGGTGTTGCCAGTTAGAAATCAATGGAGAGCGGCTTTTTCGATAACGAAAAGTTATTGATACTGGTTGTCGAAATAGATGGAGAGTACTGGAAATCTGTTGCGACTAGTTTTCCCGCAGACTCTAGAGAACAGCACCGGTTATTATCAGTGAGCAATCAATGATGATCACCTGTGTGAGAAGCCCTACTGAACGGAATTGACTTAATGTTAAAAAAAAAGAAACACTAACTAAAAACATCAAAAAAAGTGAGACTACTATGAAATAATAATAATAATAATAATAATAAAAATAATAATAATAATAATAATAATAATGATAATAATAATAATAATAAAAATAAAAATAATAATAATAATAATGATAATAATAATAATGATAATAATAATAATAATAATAATAATAATAATAATAATAATGATAATGATAATAATAATAATAATAATAATAATAATAAAAATAATAATAATAATAATGATGATAATAATAATAATAATAATAATAATAATAATAATAATAATAATAATAATAATAATAATAATAATAATAATAATAATAATAAGTGCACAGTGCAGGAGAAAACACGCGAAAAAAATCAAGATCTAAAATGGGAATTAGTTAGACTATGGAAATGTAAAGAAGTAAAGGTGATTCCCGTTGTAATTCGGAACGCTTGGAACCATAACGAAACGCCACCATAAATGGCTTAAACAGATTGACGAGACAATTTCTTTTCCAATCTGCAAAAGGCTTTCCTGTTAGGAACAGCGAAAGTGCTAAGGTACATCTTGAATATCTAAAGTCAAGGGAATTGACTTGATGTTCAAAAAAGAAAACTCCAACTAAAACATCCAAAAGTTTGGACTACAATGAAAAAAACAAATCATGATGACGATGACGATGACGATGACGATGACGATGACGATGACGATGACGATGACGACGACGACGATGACGACGATGATAACGATGACAGTGACGATGACGACGACGATAATGATGATGATGATGATGATGATGATGATGATGATGATGATGATGATGATAACGACAACGAAGACGATGACGATGACGACGACGATGCTGCTGCTGCTGCTGCTGCTGCTGCTGATGATGATGATGATGGTGGTTGTGATGATCATGGTGATGATGATGAGGAGGAGGATGACCACGATGATGATTATGACAACGATGATGATAATGATGATGATGATGATGATGATGATGATGACGACGACGACGACGATCACAATGATGATGATGATGATGATAACGACGACGAAGACGACGACAATGACGACGACGATGATGATGATGATGATGATGATTATGATGATTATGATGGTTGTGATGATGATGATGGTGATGATGATGAGGAGGAGGAGGATGACCACGATGATGATGATGACAACGATCATGATAATGATGATGATGATGACGACGACGACAACGACGACGATGATAATGATGATGAAAAAAAAATAATTAAAGTAAAAAATAAATAAATAAATAAATAAATAAATGGAGGGTACTGGAACATTTGTGAACGTTTATTGCCACTTAAAGCGAGAAATCAATGGCAAACGGTAAACTTGTCTCCGAGACTGGTTTCCTTAATGTTATCTAACAAAAATATGACCCATGAAGTATTTCTTATAGATTTTTTAAAAGTTAAAGATCGAAGAAAATATATTAAAATGTCCGCCATTAAAAGATATAAATCCTACGGGGTTATATCTTTTAATTAAATTATTTCTCTTTCTTTTCTCTCGTGTAAGAGTTTGGACCGTCATAATTTGGTTTCTAGTCAGTGGTTTGTCTTAACGTCCGGTTTGGGATTAATATGGTTCGGATTCCACCGCCATATTGTTGTGTTCTTTGAGCGCAGAATGCTGCAAATTGTTTACACTCGGAGGATCAACATAATTTGTATAAAATGAACATCTTCTCGGCCTTTTGGCCAAGATCAAAGTGTAGTATCTGTTCCCACGGATACTACACGCTGTCCTGTGCAGTTCTAGGAGGTCCACCCTCCCAGGCTTTGTCTCCCCTCTTTGGGGAGGAGTAAGTTCCTTGCTTACTGTCTGAGGCGCCTCTACCGGGGAATGCCGACGGGGCTACCCAGGCAATTTTTAAATTACCAGAGTGCTCACCCCTCGAGCGCTGGCTTATCTAATCCCACTTTCCCGACCTTGTGTCACATCTTACCTTGTGGGAGGTAGATAAATAACCCATAAAATAAACATCTTCTCGGCATTTTGGCCAAGATCAAAGTGTAGTATCTGTTCCCACGGATACTACACACTATAGACTGGTATCGTCTTGGCCTTCGGGTCTTTATTCCGCCGGTCTGTAGGTTTGTCCTGTGCAGTTCTAGGAGGTCCACCCTCCCAGGCTTTGCCTTCACCTTTTTAGAAGGGGTTTGTTTATTGCTAATCGCCTAGGGCGCCCCTACCGGGGAATGCGGACGGGGCTGCCCAGGCATTTTTTGTAGGCCAGAGTGCTCATCTTCTCGGGCGCTTGCTTTTCAGATCCCACTATCCCGACCTTGTGTCACATCTTACCGCTGTGGGAGGAAGATAAAGCAAAATAAAAAAATAAAAACCATTTTCGCAAACCGAGTTTTTGCCACTGTAATGTTTTTAGATACTATTATCTATGTCATAATAAATAAATCCTTAAATGCTTTACTTTTTATATTGTTTTGAAAAAAAAAATCATCAAAGATACTGATTACCTGTTTAGAGGGTGTGCTGATGCAACATCATACTAATACCTACTCACACTTGCAAACTGGCTCGTTGCAGATGTGAAACAAGTTGTACTTTGACACAATTTTCCTTGAATATATTAAATAAGACGTTTGTTTGAATGTGTAATATTTAAAATAAAAAAGCATTTAAATGATTAAGGTGTTTCACGATCGTACATACGTTATCACCTTCCACAAAAATTAAAAATAATGAGATCGTTCGGTGATGTGTAAAAAAACTGATGTCGCTAAAGTAAACAATACCGACTTTACAAATTCTAAAATAAAATGTTCCAAAAGCACGTTATGTCGTCCCGTCGACTAAAACCGTACACTTTTAAATAAATACATTTCATTAAGTTAGAGTTAGGGTTATGGTAAGGGTTATAATAAGGGTTAGGGTTAGGGTTACGGTTACGGTTAGGGTTAGAGTTAGGGTTAGGGTTAAGGTTAGAGTTAGGGTTAGGGTTAGGGTTAGAGTTATGGTTAGGGTTAGAATTAGGGTTAGGGTTAGGGTTAGGGTTTGAGTTATGGTTAGGGTTAGAGTTAGAGTTATAGTTAGGGTTATGGTTAGGGTTAGAGTTATAGTTAGGGTTAGGGTTAGGGTTAGGATAAGGGTTAGGATTATGGTTAGGGTTAGGGTTAGGGTTAGAATAAGGGTTAGGGTTAGGGTTAGGGTTAGAATAAGGGTTAGGGTTAGGGTTAGGGTTTGCATTCGTTTTATTGATTAACAAGTAGACAGCGAATATTTATCGTTTTTAATTGAATTAAATAGCTACAATTTCTAAATATAAATATATACAGAAGAGACATATTCGTTATATTTATTTATGGAATATTTAGCTGACAATAACAAATATTTTTTTATGGACAAAGAAAAGAGTCATTTAAAAAAAATAGTATTTCGCCTCATAGACATTTATTATTTCAAAAGGAATATTGTTTTTAAGAGTAACTAATACAGATTGGTGTAGAAAACACCGTGGAATTTCCACGCGCCTCCGCCAGTTTTATATTAATTTCTTTAAAAACAAAATCCTTTAGGATTACATGAGATTTAAACTAGGGTATTAATATCGTAAAAACTACTACCTTAGTAATGTGTACTCCGCCTATTCCTTTTTTGGTCAACCAATAACATGTTTCTATTTGCGTACAAACAGTTCAACTCTAAAAGCACTATCACTTTTTAACGATATATATTTTAACGAGGAGGTGTGGAGGCGATTCGCATACAAACCTGGCCAATTAATGCAGACTTTAATGAAAATACAAATGACTTTTATCGGCCATATATATATATATATATATATTTATATATATATATATATATATATATATATATATATATATATATATATATATATATATATATATATATATATATATAAACACCAGAGACTCGAACCTTTAGTTCTTACTGGTAGAGTGGCTGGTTGTAAGCCAGTGGGCAGACCAAGATATAAGTTTATGGACAATATGTGTAGGTAGAAAAACCGGAATGCAATGGGATCATTTCGTCCAATGGATAATAGGACAATGTGGAGGACCATAGTCGCCGACGCTTTACGGAGGCAGGGCCATCCATGATGATGATGATGCTGCTGTTGTGACTGGGATGATGATAATGATGATGAAGAAGAATTTCCAAATGATGATGAAAGAATGGATGAGAGCTTGGGTGAGTAGATATAGAACAGTTGAGGTAGCAGTGTCCAAACATTACACTGATGATGATGATGATGATGATGATGATGATGATGATGATGATGATGATGATGATCTCTGCTGAGTAATTTATATCATTTCAAGAAGCTGCATAGATGTTACTCATTTCTTCTAATCTCTGACTTCTGGACGTTAAACCGAATATTAAGACGATGTTGATGAATACGCTGGTGTTTATGCTATTGACAAATTACTTTTATCGGCCATATATATATATATATATGTATATATATATATATATATATATATATATATATATATATATAGACACAAAGCACTTGAACATTGAGTTCTTACTGGTAGAGTACCTGGTTATAAGCCAGTAGGCAGACCATAATACTAGTTTATAGACAATGTGTGTAAGTGGAGAAACTGGAAGGGAATGGGATCATTTTGTTACCATGGATAATAGAGAACTATAATCGCTGACACCTTTCTTCTCCCTCGCCCTCTCTTCTTCTTCTCGACCGTGTCGGCTAAAAATAGACTTTACCCCACAAGGTCCAACCTGGCTGCTGAAATTGTTTCTCGGATCTCGTCATGTACAAATATGTGAAGATGAACCCTATCTATCTATATATATATATATATGTATACATACTACCGATGTCTTTCGCAGTTTCCTATTCTTAATCTCGATAGATCTCCCTACATTTGTAACAATATATATACACAAAGGACCTGAACATTTAGTTCTTACTGGTAGAGTGGCTGGTTGTAAGCCAGTGGGCAGACCAAGATATAAGTTTATGGACAATATGTATAGGTGGACAAACCGGAATGCAATGGGATCATTTTGTTACAATGGATAATAAGAAAATGTGGAGGGCCATAGTCGCCGACGCCTTAAGAGGCATCTGGATGGTTGAAAGAGTTTCAATTGAAGAACAACATCCGATACTGGGACCAGCAAGCAGCTGTTCGGATTGATTATGAAATGAGTCTATGGACAGGAATACAACGTGGAGTAAGACCAGGCTGTGTATTGTCTCCGGGTTGTTTTGCTTTATATACTGAAAATACCCTGAGGCATCTGGATGGTTCAGAGGGTGATTTGATTGGTGGACGTCAGCCGAACAACATCCGATATGCTGATGATACCCTACTAATGGTGATTAATTTAATGTGACTAAAGTAATAAGCTGATGATACCCTACTAATGGTGATTATTTTAATGTGACTAAGGTAATAAGCTGATGATACTAATGGCAACATCGAGTGAAGACTTGCAAAAACGTCTTGACGTAGTTGTTAAAGAAAGCGAAAGATACGGATTACAACTCAATGCTAAAAAGACCTTTTGCATGACGATTTCTGGAAAAACTTTTTGCGAGTTTGTTCTTTTTGCAATGAAAAAGATTGTTCACTAGTCACACTTATAAGACGGCGACGACACGCAGCAGAGAGGAAAGGGAAGATCAGTGCGGCCACGGAGATGGAGGGAAAGAAGAAATCACTGCAATGTTCACGGCAAGAAAGAAAAGAGAAGACAAATCACGGCAGCGGTGAGAGAAGGGAAGGAAAGTAACAGGTAAATTTCGCTTTAAATTGTAAATGAACATTTCTACAAAAAACAGAAAGAAAAAAAGAGATGGATATACGTAAAAGATCAGTGAATAGCTAATGATTGTCACTGACTTCACATGTATAACTCACATACACACCCGTTAAAAGTTCAAAGATTTCATGGGCGCGCTTGTATAATTATGTTCCCATTAAAAGTAATTAAAATTTTTTTTTTTAACAAAGTTCACCCCAAACAAGGCAAGCCGCCACTGTAGACGTAAGGGGCTATTGAGAAAAGAAAAGGGGGAGAAGGAAGGGGGGTCAACCTAACTTGGGATCTGCGCAGCGAGATGTCTGTTTACATTTGTTTTAAATTTCTGCATGTCTGTTCTGTCGGGGAAACAGGGGGCAGGGAGAGAGTTCCAGAGGCCAGCAGTACGAGGAAAGAAGCTATTTGAGTAGAAGGCTCTCCGACATCTGGGGACCTCCACAGTGAATGAATGAGATTTAGTTGATTGTCGAGTTAGTCTAGGGAATTTACGTCGAGGGGGCACCAGAGTATCCAATTCATCGGAGCATAATCCATTGAAGTATTTGTAAAACAAGCACAAGGATGCCACATTGCGGCGATGGGACAGGGGCTGAAGCTTGGTTGACAGTGTTTATTCATTCAAAATTCACGCTACATTATAACGTACACTCAAAAACAACCACACCAAACTATGACGAACCCACACCCACCCCCCTTAAGAGTAAGATACGCAAAACCCGCGTATGTGAAAATTTAGAAAACAGGTTTCTGAACATTTAGTAACGTTTCAGTTTTTTCGAGAAACGTTACTTATTGTTGCTGTTATTATTGTTTTTTTAATTATTTTTATTATTTTTATTATTTTTATTATTGCTATTGTTAACGTTATTATAATTATTGTTGTTGTTATTGTTGTTATTATTATTGTTGTTGTTATTCTTCTTATTAATCTTATTGTTATTATTATTGTTGTTATTATTATTGTTATTGTCAATTTTATTTTTATTATTATTGTAATTATTATTGTTGTTATTGTTATTATTTTTTGTTGTTGCTATTGTTATTATTAGTAGTACTGTTTTTTATTATTATTATTATTATTATTATTATTATTATTGTCATTGTTACATTGTCACGTTTAAGATATTTTACTTAATCAATATAATTAACGGTAAAATAATTTCAAAAATCGTTACTAAAAAGTCTTGGACCATTTCCAGGTTCATTTTTACTGATGCTGTTTCGTGTCCTTTTTCACATACATAGTTTGATGTGGGTGTGGGAGCGAGCGTTCCATCACTAGTTCCCTTCAACTAGTACATGATTATACAAGCGCTCCCATAAAATCTTTAACTTTATCTCTTACTTTTAACGAGTCTACCTGTGTGCACTGTGTTTCTTTGTCTCTTTTTTCTCTTATTTCGGTCGACAAACGACCAGACCATCTATTTAAAATTCAAACCTATTTTACCTTTTTTCTTTCTGTCTTCTCCTTCACTGGCCGCCATCGTCTCTGACTCAATCTTTCTTTCTGTCTCCGTGATCGTCATAGTGATCGTCGTGTGTGTCTCTCCGTTATGGCTAACGTCTCATCAGTGTGTCTAGTGAACACACTTTTTAATCGACAAAGGAAGTCTGAAGACATTTTTGAGAGGTTCAAATGTTTTATTTTCTCTGAATAAAACAGTCACGCAGAAGAGAGGTACGTTATATCTTAACTACAGTCTATCTTATGATTTAGTTACTTCTTGAGTGGTTACTTATTAGAAAACGATTACGGGAATGGACGAACAGTGGGTTTTATTCGCCTTACGTCTCCAACTTAACTTAAAGTTCAAGAGCATATTTTTCAAAGTCTGGCTCCTTTGAAATCCATGTACAAACTTTGTTTTCAGATTTTCGTTTCTTTGGGCGCAACAAACAAGTGCCATCATCGTGTACTCGATCTGTCAGCCCCTCCCTCTCTCTCACCTTTATTGGCCCCAATGCCCTGTTCTTTTGATCTTAAGTTCACATATCTGTTACTCGCTCGTGGGAAAACAGATTCATTTCACCAAAGTTTGTGTCAGCCCGACATGCACTCAACCAATTCGTACTAGCTGACGTGCATGTTTTCAAAAAAATACCCCTAAAATCCAACATCATTTATGTTATTATTGTTATTATTATTGTTGTTGTTATTGTTATTATTATTATTATTATTATTATTGCTAATTTTATTGTTATTATTGTTGGTGTGTAACAAAATCGAGATTTTTAAATAGTTACTAAATATTTCTTATACTTTAAAAAATTATTTTTTAAATATACGCTTTTCATGCATTTTACTCTTTTACGGATGAGAGAGTTGGAGCGAGAGAGTGTTCTTTATAATGTATGAGAGTTTCGAGCGTACCTTATAATGTGTGCCTATTCTACACTTGAACGTATGGGTGTATTTATGATCTTCTTAATGTACTGTGTGTGTTCAAGCATTGTTAATATCTTTTAATGTTTATCAGTGTGTGCGGGTCTGTATACATTACTTTTAATGTGTGCGTATGTGTGTGCCAATAGAATTTTTTTGTTTTTTCTTTCCCTCTTTTCTCATTGTACACATGTTCAGTTTAAATTCAAACATAATTTACTTTTCTTTTTTCGTCGTCTTCCGTTGTCGAGTTGCAGTCGAAATGCTGTATTCTCCTTCACGTCGTGTGTGTCTAGTGAACAACACTGTTTCTGTCTAACAATGGAATTCTGAAGACATTTTACGAGAGATTTCAAGGGGTTTATTGCTCTGGATATAGAAGCAGAAGAGAGGTTTGTTATATCCTAAATACCGTCTATCTTATTCACTTGTTCTAACTTTCAGGTTTATCCTAACTTACTAGATAATCAAATACGGGGGACTAGACGAACAGGTGGGGATTTTTGTCTTTGGTCTCATACCGAGACCTAGCTCAAAGTTTCAGAGCATACTTTGCGACGTCTGTCTCCCTTCAGATCAATAAACAAAACTCTCTTGACACTTTCGTTTGGTTTTGCGTTAGATATTTCAAAATGGTCCTTCAGGCCTAACTTCGGTGATGTTGTATATAACGAATATACGAACAAATAAAGAAGGAATATGGAAGAGGGTACACCCGACTAGTGGATTAGAACTCGGTGTGCCGATTCAAGAGTTATATCCTAAATACCGTCTATCTTATTCACTTGTTCTAACTTTCAGGTTTATCCTAACTTACTAGATGATCAAATACGGGGACTAGACGAACAGGTGGGGATTTTTGTCTTTGGTCTCATACCGAGACCTAGGTAAAAGTTTCAGAGCATACTTTGCGACGTCTGTCTCCCTTCAGATCAATAAACAAAACTCTCTTGACACTTTCGTTTGGTTTTGCGTTAGATATTTCAAAATAGTCCTTCAGGCCTAACTTCGGTGATGTTGTATATAACGAATATACTAAAAAATAAAGAAGAAATATTGGAATATGGAAGAGGGTGTACCCGACTAGTGGATTAGAACTCGGTGTGCCGATTCAAGAGTCTGCGTTGAGGTCGCTAAGGTCTCAGGAACCTCACCCCCACCCGGGATAAGAAAGTTCTCGAATTACAGGGTGTATTTTAAACCTTTCTAATCTATTATTTTATTTTCTCGTTTCGAACAACTTTTTAGAGTCAGTGACTATTTATTACCGGGCTGTAAACAGTGTGAGCGGTTGTCCCCGGTAAGACTATCGGGTGGCGAGCATGACGTAGAGAGAAAATACGAAGGAATTTGATGCCTAGGTGACAAGGGGTATTTGCAGTTCAGGGTGGGAGGAGAGAAGGAGGAGGGGACAAAAGACAAAAGAATGGGATGGATATTGTGATGAATGGGTTGGGTGAATTGGATTGGGGAATCGAGAAACGGTAATGGTAAGGTGGTGAGGTGGTGGTGGTGGAGGAGGAGGAGAGAAAGGAAAGGGAGGGATTGCAGGAGTATTAGTAGGGAGGGGAGTAAGATCAAAACACACGCTCTCCCCTTGAGAACTAAGATACTCGCTATACCTTCTTACTCAGGTATTGTTTTCGCAATTCAGATTCAATAACACGGTTGAAGAATAATTTCTGCTGAGTTTTTGTTTCTCTGACACTTGTTTTTTTAATTAAATTGTCGTTTCTAAATCTACAAATGTCCTGAATTTATTTATCTACCTCCCACAAGGTAAGATGTGATACAAGGTCGGGAAAGTGGGATTAGATAAGCCAGCGCTCGAGAGGTGAGCAATCTGGCCATTTAAAAATTGCCTGGGTAGCCCCGTCGGCATTCCCCGGTAGAGGCGCCTCAGACAGCAAGCAATAAACTTACTCCTTCCCTAAAGAGGGGAGGCGAAGCCTGGGAGGGTGCACCTCCTAGAACTGCACAGGACCGGCAACCTCCAATAGCCCGGCGTAAATCCAGACCAAAAGGCCCGGACGATACCGGTTTATTAGGCGGGGTAAAAAACCTGAATATTTCTGTATCAACTGCAAGACTTTTTGATACATACGTAAATAGGCACGCGAGACGAGCGAACGACAGACAGATACAGGCTTGTGGCGCACGCGATGAGACTGAACTAAATAAGACAAATGTCGCAATCAAAGGTAACTGGTGCGGCTCGAACTCACGACCTCTTGAGAAGCTGAACGATCGATTATTGCACTGCAACAAGCAAATCAACCTCAATAAAAAAAAGTTGAACAGGGATTATCTGTATTCTTGTTTGTTTTTAACTAAAGAGTCGCCACTAAACAGGGTCCAAAGGCCACTCGAGGATAAACTTTAATAAGTGTCAGGTGGACGGTGAGTCACGCCATGATGATTGTTAATGATGGTGGAAATTGGGCAGAATTTTATCACCCACGAGGACGGCAAATTGTATGACCTACCTAATTTATATATAAACCTGTTAATCATTTAAGCCTATTTTTATCTGCCGTATTTAAATATATCCTGGTCACTAAAAATGTTCTATTTTTATAAGATAACAATTATATAACTCTTGTATTGTTTTTATTTTTAACTTTAACTTATATATATATATATATATATATATATATATATAGAGAGAGAGAGAGAGAGAGAGATTCTAATAGTTTGAAAAGTGGAAAGATTCACAAGACTATATATATATATATATATATATATATAGAGAGAGAGAGAGAGAGAGAGAGAGAGAGATAAAGAAGAAAAAAGAGTGATAAATATGCGACGATTGTCCAAATTTATTTCAAATTTCAATTGTTCAATGCAAGGTGTATTCAGTAATAAACTAGTGTTTATTATTCTTTCCTTAAGCCAAGGTTTTTCAAATATCAAAATCTTATCATCAGAGGAGAAATACAGATGGATAAGTTGGCTTTCGAAAAAAACAAAGTTCAAATATTTGAAAAATATGAAAATTGTTATTTTCCGTGAAAAAGATATGCAAATTGTCCGGGTGGTAAATTTCCGTTGAAAAGAAGTCCGATGAATTGTAGAATGTGAAGATAAACTCTTTGCGTGGGAGCAGTGTGGAGAAAGTGCTCAAAATATAGGTAAGTCCAGACGCACTTAAAAGGGATTGAAAAGAGAGAAACTGGCCATTTTTTTTATATACTTCCAGGACCAAATAAGGCAGATGATATCTCATTCAAGGTTTAAATCCAAATGAAACAAAAAAAGCAAAATGGTTAATGATTTGGGGTTAGGGGGAAGGGTTTATGAGGTACGGGATTGTATATATATATATATACATATATATATATACAGTTCCTAGATTCAGCCTAGTATCACGAAGCTAACATCTATCCCCACCGGGCCACGAGATATCGCCACATACTGTAATTGGAATAAACGTACACTTACCCGAGAGGCAGGGACAAACGTCATTGTTGTCGAAAGTGTTCGACGCTCGATCGGAACTTTGCATAATCGCTAGTGACAACAATCTTGTAATTCTAAACAGGGCTCTACTATTAAGACTATTAAATCTTAAAGGGGCATTATCTACAAATAGTTTCTTTTAATATTAAATTGTTCTGTACCTACAGACGATATCGGTTTGGGTTTACTAACCTAATTAATGCAGAAGTGGCGGTGGCAGGCAATCGCAAATGATCAAACACAGTCTATACATATACATATATATATATATATATATATATATATATGTATATATATGTGTGTGTGTGTGTGTGTGTGTGTGTATATAAAGTAATCCAACAAAAGATATAAGCGTCAACTAATATCTTATAATTAGTGAAAACACCCGGATAAAAACTGGATAGAGCATTAATATTATAATATAAAATGAAATAATAAAATAAGGTGTCAATCAAATTTTATTAAAATTCAAAGTTCAAGCAAAGTATCTTAACGTCCTTAGCTCATGAGTTTTCAAAGATTAATCTTCTCCTCAGAGGACCATTACCAGAAATTGAAAGAACTGAAAAAGTAGTCCAGTCGTGAGATGCGTCAGCAATCGATGATGTGAACAGTATGCAATGTTTATGTTAGTCCGATAAATAAATCAAATCAAATTAAAAGTTCAATAAACTCACTCAAATTTCCCAGAAATTGATCTGAACATTACAAATCAAATCAAAGTTCGCTTGTCAAATAGAGAATCCGTTTAAATCCGATTTGAAAAAAATTACAATTGAATCGAGTCGACAAAGCCGGCCATTTCTTCCCCTGAATCGAATAAAAATAACTCAATGAGTAAACTTTGTAATTATTCGTCCTCCCGCGAGCCAAACAGGACCCTTCTTAGCCGATCAGAAGTAAGAGAGCTCAATGTACATTTAAACAGAGCATGAATAAATTTTAAAGTGGAAAAAAAGTAGACATACATTCGGATTGTACACATTATAACTTATTTCGACCTAGATCAATCTCATCAGATGTATAACCAACCGCATTTAGAACATGAATAATGAGAAAACGTTAACACCGTTTTTAAAGAAAAGGAACAAAATTGCAGTTGATTATTGGTCGTTATAATGAATATATATATATATATATATATATATATATATATATATATATATATATATGTATTATTCTTAAGCGCCGTTGAGCGAATGAACACTCATTCAATTACATATCGCTACCTTAGCGGTGATAGGAATATTTTTCCCTATTTAAATGCACTATTACGGTGGCTGAGTGGTTAACGACGCGGACTGAAGACCTGGGTGTGTCGCGTTCGAATCCAGTTCGTTCCACAGAATACTTTCATCAAAACCACCACCTGCCCTTGTGTCTAACCTCCTGGAGAGGTAATGTGGTAAAAGAGCAATCGCTTATGGATTCTTCGTAATTTTATTTTACCCTTTTTAGGGGGACGTATATTATTATTTGTTTTTGCTTTTTTTTTAGTTTTTATTATTTATTATTGATTTTTATTTTTACACACATAAAACCATGAAACGCGTACACGGATTACTTTTATGTGCGTAAAAATAAAACAATAAATAATATATATTTCTTTTGTCGTCTGACAATCTATGCGCGTTCCTTGCTCCTTTTGAAATCCTTTCTTTTCTCTCGCTTTTAGTTGCAGAAGATTCGACGATGAATCGATAACTTTCATACAGTAATTTTGTTGATTTTCACAAAATATAGATCATTAGAAAAAATTGTGAAAATAAAAAAAACTATAATAAAGCTGAAGAATTCTGTTTTGTTTAACAATGTTTTCTTAAAGGAAAGAATGCTGCCTAAACACACGCACACACACACGCATAAAATAGCCCGTCGATTTGGCGTTTATAGATTTAAATGCCACCTAATTGTCATGCGAATTCACGTCGGCCGAGGAGAAAGACATCCGATTACGAATCAGAGACGATTTCTAAACCGGGTTCGTGCCCTCCGACTGACGTGAATTAACACCCCCTACACTGTAGATTGCATAAACATGAAACATCGATGTATGTAGGTAAACAAAATTAATACCTACTTTAAAAGATAATTATAATTAATAATTAAGATTGGTTGACTCTGAGAGAATTTATACACGAGCAGTAATAATATCCGACTCATTTGTTGTTGTTGTTGTTGTTGTTGAATCACTCTCCCGCCGATTTTTCGTTTATAAATTTAAATCTTTCCTAATTGTCATGCTGATTGACTCCGGCCGAGGGGAAAGACGACGAATTGTCATGCGAATTCACGTCGAATCAGTGGCGATTTGTAAACCGGGTTCGTGCCCTCCGACTGACGTGAATTAAACTCCCCTACACTGTAGATTGCGTAAACATGAAACATCGATGTAAACAAAATTAACATTTACTTAAAAAATATAATTATAGCCCCTTTACAAGGATTGGTGAACTCTGAGAGAATTTATACACGAGCAGTGATACTATCCGACCCATTTGTTGTTGTTGTTGTTGTTGTTGAATCACTCTCCCGCCGATTAGGCGTTTATAGATTTAAATCTTTCCTAATTGTAATGCTGATGGCCCCCGGCCGAGGGGAAAGACACCCGACGTGAATTAACATCTCCTACACTGAATATTGCGTGAGCATGAAACATCAATGTTTGTAGGTATGTAGGTAAAAATAATTAATATTTATATATATATATATATATATATATATATATATATATATATATATATATATATATATATATATAGTGCACCGGGGTATGTTTAAAAGAAATCAATAAAGTACTCCAACGCAAAAATGTGAGATCTTGAATACAAATTATTTATGAAACTTAATTATAAAGAAAGCATCTTTGAACTCTATTCTTCGATTTGTTTTCATTTCATGTGTCGCTGATTATTTGAATGAACTCTATTAGCCTTTTTAAACGGTAAAAGGTCAATCCATGTCAATGAGACCATGGTACGTCTCTGAAATATGTAACATAGTTTTTAAATAAATAATTTATTTATATATATATATATATATATATATATATATATATAATCAAATATAAACCAAAAGTAAACTTTTAGTAGATAGAATCTATAGTGAAAAGGTTAAGTTCAATATACGAGATAGAGCAATTATAAAGATAGATGAAATAAGAGTGATAAACATGTACGAATGTCCAAATTTATTTCGAATTTCGATTGTTCAATGCAAGGTGTATTATGTAATAGACTAGTGCTTATTACTCTTTCCTTAAGCCAAGGCTTTTCAAAGATCGAAATCTTATAATTACCATCTGGACAAACCACATATCTTTTTTACACAAACTTTATTTCACTCCATTTTTAATAATAATTTTCCAATGTTTGAACTTCGGCTTTTCCACAGCCAACTTATCTATCTATATTTCTCCTCTGATGATGAGATTTCGATCTTTAAAAAGCCTTGGCTTAAGGAAAGAATAATAAACACTAGTCTATTACAGAATACAGCTTGCATTGAACAATCGAAATTTGA
This sequence comes from Sepiola atlantica, assembly GCA_963556195.1. NCBI lineage: Eukaryota > Metazoa > Mollusca > Cephalopoda > Sepiida > Sepiolidae > Sepiola > Sepiola atlantica. The sequence goes on from OY744553.1 coordinate 8,691,606, forward strand.
AGTAAATTTGGACATTCGTTTTCTTCAACATGATTTCATTTTATTTTTCCTCCCAATATGTATACCCTACATGTATCTGTACTTGCATGACATTTTTTCTCTATTTTATATATATATATATATATAAAGATAGAAGAAATAAGAGTGATAAACATGTTCTCTATATTATCATCCTGATGAAGTCTTATAAATAAAGACGAAACGTTGATGTACACATAAAAAACATCCATTTTTTGGTTCTCCTTTTTCATTTTCCCATATATATATATATATATATATATATATATATATATATATATATATATATATATATATATATATATATATATATATATATTATCGTAATTGTTTTCCCGATATTGACAGCAAATGTCTATCAAGAATATTTTTTGTAAGGAATACGTCTCTGCTCCACCCGCTTTACATTTACACGGTAACAAAAACCCTTTGACATAATTTCACACATTCCCCGACCTTCCCGCCAAAATGACGGATGTTCACGATGCTAGGGATGCCCCCGCCGAGAAAGATGACATCAATATCAAATGCTGCAGCAATCGCGTCAAAATGACAGAAACAAAGAAATAATCATTCATTTTGCTATACACGTCATCGCAAACCAATGAGAGGCTTTGTCTTTCTTTCCGGATGTCGGGCTTCATTTTTGTAACGGTATTTGCATCATTTCCTGCACAGATTGAGTGGACGCATCTTATGTTAGATGCGTCTAACATCTTTATAAGAAGCTCTCTCCACTGTTTTAGGCCTGAAATAGCATTTTATT
>OY744553.1:8697389-8707389 GCA_963556195.1 Sepiola atlantica
GAGAGATCGGGAATACTACACTGGTACAAATATCGATCAATTGTTTAATTATTTATGGACCGGTTTATTTGTTGACATTTGAAGATGATAAAGTTGTAATTAACAGGGAAGCAGCCCCTCTGTATTGTGTTCAACAGATGGGGATCCTTATCAAAGACGCTCTGCCTATGTCAATTCTGGTAGGTCGAAGAACTTGGAGGGAGAAAAATGAAGTCCCTTTCTGTTCTTGCTGTGAATGTCTTTCAAAAATTAACCGAAGACTGGAGCTAAGTCGGGCACCTTTTATGGAAATAACGATAGAATATCCTGTATCGAACTCGGGAACCGTCCCTCTGGACTCTCGAGCCCAATCCTTTTATTATCACTAGGGTACCATGCTCGGATTCCATTCTTTGGCTCTGGGACACACTCGTACATTTTCCGTTGTTTTCAGTTCTGCTGACACATGGCCTTTGGTTCGAAAGTTGCAAGTTGTCTGGAGGTGCCGAGATCAATCCTAGGCGAAGGCAGTGAAAGTAACATTCAGCGACAGCAGCAATACGGCGATAAGCAGCAGCAGCAGAACTGAAAGAACGTGATGAAGGCCGGAGGGTAGAACGGCCGAAACGTTGTGAGCATGGCAGCCAAGATGATGAAGTCAGTCCGAACACTGAAATCCATAATGAAAACGCCTCATCTAAAAAAAATACAGACAATTACCAACGATATAGTAGATACAAACTAGTAACGTCTACTCTGTGAGGAATGTGCAAGATATCGTTCTTGGCCTTTTGGCTAAGATCAAAGTGTAGTATCTGTTCCGATGGATACTGCACCCCATAGACGGGTATTGTCTTGGCCTTCGGGGCTTGATTTACGCTGGTCAATGGGTCTGTCCTGTGCAGTTCTGGGAAGTCTACCTTCCCAGGCTTCGCCTCCCCTTTTTGGGGAGGAGTAAGTTTATTGCTTACTGCCTGAAGCACCCCTACCGGGGAATGCCGACGGAGCTGCCCAGGCAATTTTTAAACCCCACTTTCCCGACCCGACCTTGGGTCACATCTTACTTGTGGGAGTAAGATAAAAACTGGCCTTGTGCCTAACTCTATACTCGTCCCAGCACGGGCCGAGGCCGTTTAACTCGTCATTTTTAAAACATAAAAATCATATAGTTTGAATACCTTTAAATTTCTCGTACCCTCTCTTCTTCCTCGCCGCGCGGAGGGGGGCGTGTCGTTCAGTGATTGAACTCTTTCTTCTCTTCTTTACTGCCGTGAACGTCGCCGCTACAACTAAAACTTCATGACGGACTCCGAAGACAAACAATCCTTTTAACTTTCAATTCATTTTATTACATGCGTTAGTTATTTATCGGCTTGGAGATATTCACCAACGTCGAGAGAGAGAGAGCGAGGGCAAATTACTGCTTTTGTAATTTCTTATCAATTAAGTCTTAACCATTCGTGGAGGGGGGGAAAGATATCTTTCGCCTGTATTTTCTTAGGGGAATAATTCCCCTATGTAAGTTGCTTGACTACATCAAAATCACGTCTGATAGGTCCGCCTCCAAAACCCAGACTCTCAAACTTGCTTCTCACGAAGAACGAGTGACGTCACGGATCCCTCTGTTTCCCACGCAAAGGCCCGTGACGTCACAGAGCCTCTCGCAGGTGCACATTGACCCTTGATCTGAGGTCTCGTCACGCGGAGACCCTGTCACGTCTGTTAGTTGCGACTGTGAGAACAGGCCGTATTATGCACTCGACTGCACTAGATCGCGCAAGTTAAACCAACGATTTACAACAGATACGTCCATTCCCATAGGGCCATTATCCACCAGCACAATGACTGGGATGTTGTCCGAACCAGTTACTAACAAAATGTGATAAAAAAAATTGATATTCGCAAAAATATCAAATTGCCTGATAAGTTTGCTAGCCGGAATCACTTTTAACTTTTGTATTCTTGTGTCCTTTTTAAGAAGAAAAGATCTCGACGACCCAATATTCAAATGTCTACAATGTTATACAAAGGATAAATAAATACAAGCAACGTCGAAGTTGAGGGATTAACTTTTCTTTATATTATCGTATTGGTTTCCAAAGGTTTCTCTTTATGACACAGACACAATGGCAGGAAAATCCCCGACATGTTTTGTGAAAAGAACTCTGGCCTAAATCAGATAGGGCAGCTCTCCCAGACGGTCGAATAATTTATTATATCTTGAGCTTTAAAGTCTATCACAATGTTCTCCACCGACATAGTATTATCATTACAAACACGACTTTTCACCAACCGGTTGATATTATGGTGTAATTTTTATCCTCGATATTTCAATCACACCTGCTAAAATATTCCTCAGTTTTGGGATTGAGTTTTTTTTTTTAAATCATACAGTTTAATTGTTCTAATTAGCAGTAATTTGCAATTAACTCATCGAGTGACACATTTCTTACTAAGTTTCTGTCTATAACTCTCACCCTCTCTCACTGTTTAACACTCCCCAATCTTATTTTATATAGTGCCTATCACTCTCGATTCTCTCTCCCTCTCTTTTTCGACCACAAATCTGCATATTATTTAAATTAAAAAGAAAATAAAGTTCCTTCATTCAATCACAGAAGTAATAGTATATCATCGGATTCAAAGACAAATAGTAACAAAAGTAATGGTATAGTTTCGGCTTCAGACAATCAGACACCAACTCTATATTAGTAATAAAAGTAATGGTATAGTTTCGGCTTCAGACAATCAGACACCAACTCTATATTAGTAATAAAAGTAATGGTATAGTTTCGGCTTCAGACAATCAGACACCAACTCTATATTAGTAACAAAAGTAATGGTATAGTTTCGGCTTCAGACAATCAGACACCAACTCTATATTAGTAACAAAAGTAATGGTATAGTTTCGGCTTCAGACAATCAGACACCAACTCTATATTAGTAATAAAAGTAATGGTATAGTTTCGGCTTCAGACAATCAGACACCAACTCTATATTAGTAACAAAAGTAATGGTATAGTTTCGGCTTCAGACAATCAGACACCAACTCTATATTAGTAACAAAGGTAATGGTATAGTTTCGGCTTCAGACAATCAGACACCAACTCTATATTAGTAACAAAAGTAATGGTATAGTTTCGGCTTCAGACAATCAGACACCAACTCTATATTAGTAACAAAAGTAATGGTATAGTTTCGGCTTCAGACAACCAGACACCAACTCTATATTAGTAACAAAAGTAATGGTATAGTTTCGGCTTCAGACAATCAGACACGAACTCTATATTAGTAATAAAAGTAATTGTAAAGTGTCGACTTCAATCGAACAGATACCAAATCTATATTAATAATAGAAGTAACAGTAGTGTTTCAGCTTAAAACAGACAGATACAAAATCTCCATTAGTCATATAAGTGATAGTATCGTTCAGGCTTAATACAGATACCAACTTTCCATTAGTAATAGGAGTAATAGTATAGTTTCGGCTTCAGACAACTACAAAATGTCCATTAGTTATATAAGTAAAAGTATAGTTTTAGTTCTAGACAGACAGATACAAAATCTCCATTATTAATAGAAGTACTAGTATAGTTCCAGCTTTACACAAATACATAATTTCCATTAGTAATAGAAGTAATAGTATAGTTTCAGCTTTAGACAGATACAAACTCTCTATTAGTAATAGAAGTACTAGTATAGTTTCAGCTTCAGACGGAGAGACAGATACCAAATTTCCATTAGTAATAGAAGAAAAAGTATTTTTCAGCTACAGACAGACAAATACCAAATCTCTATTAGTAATAAAAGTAATAGTATAGTTTCGGTTTCAGACAGATACACAATCTCCATTAGTAATATAAGTAAAAGTATAGTTTCAACTCTAGACAGACAGATACAAAATCCCCATTAGTAATATAATTACTAGTATAGTTTAGACAGATACAACATCTCTATTAGTAATAGAAGTATTAGTATAATTTCAGCTTCAGACAGACAGACAGATACAAAATTTCCATTAGTAATAAAAGTAGTAGTATAGTTTCGGCTTCAGACAGATACCAAATCTCCATTAGTAATAGAAGTGATAGTATAGTTTCAGCTTCAGACAGACAGATACCAAATCTCCATTAGTAATACAAGTAATAGTATAGTTTCGGCTTCAGACAGATACCAAATCTCCATTAGTAATAGAAGTAAAAGTATAGTTCTAGATTCAGACAGACAGACACCAAATTTCCATTAGTAATGAAAGTAATAGTATAGTGTCAGCTTCAGACAGACAGATACCAAATCTTCGTTAGTAATAAAAGTAATAGTATAGTTTCGGCTTCAGACAGATACCAAATCTCCATTAGTAATTAAATGAATAGTATAGTTTCAGTTTCAGACAGACAGACACCAAATCTCCATTAGTAATGAAAGTAATAGTATAGTTTCGGCTTCAGACAGATACCAAATCTGCATTAGTAATATAAGGAAAAGTATAGTTCTAGATTCAGACAGATACACAATCTCCATCAGTAATAGAAGTACTAGTATAGTTTCAGCTTCAGACAGACAGATACCAAATCTCCATTAGTAATAAAAGTAATTGTATAGTTTCGGCTTCAGACAGATACCAAATCTCCATTAGTAATAGAAGGAAAAGTATAGTTCTAGATTCAGACAGATACACAATCTCCATCAGTAATAGAAGTACTAGTATAGTTTCAGCTTCAGACAGACAGATACCAACCGTTCATTAGTAATTAAATGAATAGTATAGTTTCAGTTTCAGACAGACAGACACCAAATTTCCATTAGTAATAGAACTGATAGTATAGTTTCAGTTTCAGACAGACAGACACCAAATTTCCATTAGTAATAGAACTGATAGTATAGTTTCAGTTTCAGACAGACAGACACCAAATTTCCATTAGTAATAGAACTGATAGTATAGTTTCAGTTTCAGACAGACAGACACCAAATTTCCATTAGTAATAGAACTGATAGTATAGTTTCGGCTTCAGACAGACACCAAATCTCCATTAGTAATGGAACTGATAGTATAGGTTCCAAATCTTCATCAGAAATAGATTAGTATTATCATCACAGAACACAACTTTTCACGTTCCTATTTTTTTGCAACTTCTATGAAGTATTTTCGTCTCATTTATCTCTATCGTTATTTTCATCGAAGATACTCGACTGAGCTCCCATCTCTGGTTCCTCTTTTTAAGAGCAAATTGACCATTAATGTGTATTTGGGTTTGTAAAAAAAGTAATACTTATAATAATAATAATCTATATATTAATACGATAGCGTGTGTGTTCGTGTGTCACGCTTCCGGCAAAAGCTCTGAGCATGCGTGCCGCACCTAAATTTTGAAAAACAGCCTGCGTTTAAGTATATTTACATGTGTTTCCCTCTGGCGCAATGGTTAGCGAGCTATTAGTTTTACTTCGGCCCGACTGGTTTATAGTTCGATCCCAACCAACCTCTAAGATTTTTATTCTACATTTCGAGGGGAAGGGGAAGAAATAATACATTTTTTTTATCACCTGGTTAAAAACTACTTTTTTGTGTTGCTTAAAACTTAAAACTAATTTTTGTTTTTATGTTGCCGTTTTTAATGACATTGTCTATTTAATTACGTTGACTGCTTAAAAAGTAGGGTATCGGCCAGTATTATTTTGTTGTTGTTTTTTTTTTTTGAACGGATAGCATATCAACCTTTTTTAGTAGATATGCGCAGTGTCCATCGTACACGAGTTACTATTTTAAAAAATTATTTCACTCTTATCCAGAAGGGGGGGGTGGCTCATAATAAAGCAAGCGTAACTTACTAACAAATAGAGGGTGCTTTTTTACATTAGGACCCGTATTGAAAACATCATTTCGTGTAATTTACCTGGGTTCCGCTAGTAATAATAATAATAATAATAATAATAATAATAATAATAATAATAATAATAATAATAATAATAATAATGATAATAATAATAACAATAATAAGAATGGGAATATGGAGACTAGAACTCACAGCTGGAAGACTAACCCTGAGATAAAAATACAGAGAGGCATTTCCCAAGGAGAATTCCTATCACCACTGCTGTTATAATAGCTATCATGCCGCTCAACTACATATGTAAAATAATGATGCAGACATGTTGAGTAATAACTCATAAGATGTTACGGGGAGGCTAAGGGCATGACCCGGTAATAATGAAGAAAAGAGGAAGACTAGATAGATTGTCAATTAGGCTAAAAGAACAACTGAAATGAATCGTTGACTTTTGAACGAGCCCAGGTGTGTGAGGTCGACGAGTTCATTTCGGAGTATGACGTCGTAAAAAACGACTCGGTAACTTTTAAAAGAGTCAGGTGAACGAGGCCAGAAGAAGAAGGCGCCCGAAGTGCAAAGTCAGAAATTAAAACGGCGATTTTAAACGATGGAAGAAGGAGAGCTTACGAGAAAAACTTGTCGTGGGTCAGTCCCGAAGAGAGGTACCTCCATTATGGCCGAACTGCCGTAAACAACTGGCGTGGAGATTTCAAGCCTTCCCTAGATTCCAGGAGCCGACTGTTACAGAACGTATTGTCGTTTTTCCCTCTAGGTTGCAAGGTAAATCACTCTGCCTGGTTTTCGTGAAAATAACCTACGTTGGGTAGAGTCGAAAATCAACCGCCATCAAGGTAAAGAAAGAGGTTTCTTCGTAAGACAAGGGAAAGAACAATAATGCCAAAGGACTTTTGCTAACAAAGAAATATTTAATTATATATATGTGTATAGCCTACTTACACCAGCTGATGGTGAAAAATAGTTATTTTGCTTAATTCTACTGCCCCCCACCCCCCGAAGGTACGGGTATTGCAACACATACCCAGAAAATGTGATTCCGGATTCAAGTTTATAAACACAGAACAAACAATAAACCACCTGGTGTACATTGACGACCTGGAACTATTTGCAAAAAAAAAGAAAAAAAGAATTGGAAAAGCTGATAAATATGACCAGAATCTTCAGCACGAAAATTCAAATGGAATTCGAAATGGAAAAGTGTGCACTATTGGAGATGAAAAGCGGAAAACTGGAAACGACAGAGGGTATGGAACTGCCCAACCAAGAGGAGATGAGGGCGCTATGCGAACAGGAAAACAATAAATATTTGAGAGTTCTGGAAGCAGTCATCATCAAATCTACAGAAATCAATGGTAAGCGGCTATTGCGATAACGCAAATACCTTTGCAAAGGTTATCAAAAGAGGTGGAGTGTACTGAAAATTTAAGGAGACTTGCTTTCACCGAGACTCCAGGGAACAAGGAGAAAATAATAATAATAATAATAATAATAATAATAATAATAATAATAATAATAATAATAATAATAATAATAATAATAATAATAATAATAATAATAATAATAATAATAATAATAATAATAATAACAAGCCGCGCGTGCGTGGTCCCCCTCTATATGTGACTCGATGTGGCGAGTGTAAAATGCAATAAATTTGGGCAATTTGGGGCATTTTTCTGAGGTCAAGGATGTTCATTTTATATCCAGAACAATTGCCTCTACATTTTGGCCAAGTATCAGAAAAATTGAATGGATAAATCAAACGTTATGGAAGAAAAGTGTAATTTTTGCCATTTTGGGAGCTTTTGACCCCCTGGGGTGCTAACCAGATTTTTTTTCAAAAATCGGAGAATGTCACTTCTAACCTGACCAAAGTTACAACTTCGTGCAAAATTTCAGAGAAATTCAATGGATGGTTGCGGAGAAAAATCCGGATGGACGGACGGACATGCCTCAAAACATAAGTCCCCCGATTTTATATATCGGGGGACCAATAATAATAATAATAATAATAATAATAATAATAATAATAATAATAATAATAATAATAATAATAATAATAATATAACACCAATAATCATAGGAGCACTAGGAACAGTCCCCCAAAACATGGAGAAAAGACTAGGAGAAATAGGAATCAAAGGGATAACTGAGACCATACAAAGGACAGTAATGATCAAAACAGCTACAATCCTAAGAAATGTCCTCGAATGCGGAAACCAACCCACATAAGCAACGAATGGGAACAAACACATGGAAGCACAAGACAACAGAACCGGGGAAAATACAACCGCATGAGAGAGGCGCAAGCATAGGCTGACGCTACGAAAATTATGGACAGAGGGTCGAGGAGGGAAAGCGCAAACCAGACCTCCACTGGAAGAGCGCGGACAGCTCTGGGACCTTGGGGAGGCTTGTTGCCACTCGGGCCCCAGAGGGGACCAATGGCCCTTATCAGCGGGAAATCGGTGGTAGGTGGCTGTTGCGATACCGCAAGGTCATCAGCGGTGATGAACGAAAAGAGGTGGAGGATACTGGAAATCTGGGGAGACTTGTTGTCACTCAGACTCCAGAAAATACTACTGGTTATTGTCGGTGAGCAATCACTAACGATGATCTGTGTGAGAACTCCTAGTGAGTACAAATAATAATAATAATAATAATAATAATAATAATAATAATAATAATAATAATAATAATAATAATAATAATAATAATAATAATGATAATAATAATAATGATAATAATAATAATAATAATAATGATAATAATAATAATAATGATAATAATAATAATCAGTGATAATGAAAACTGAAAGTGAGCAAATAATAATTGTGATAAGATGTTTTAATTTTTTGTAATATTTCAAACCGACTCTGACCGTTATTGTCAATATGTGTGTGTGTGCGTGCGTGTGTGTGTGGGGGGGTGTGTCTGTGTGTGTGTCTGTGTGTGTGTCTGTGTGTGTGTATGTGTGTGTGTGTGTGTGGGTGTGTGTGGGTGTGTGTGCGTGTGTGTGTGTGCGTGTGTGTGTGTGTGTGTGTGTGTGTAAGTACTTACTGGAGTCTGTTTGTGTGTGAACGGATAAGTTTCGAAGCCTTCTTAATCCGTACCTGATTTATGCTTATATTTGTGTGTCGATGTTTGTGACAGTTAGCCAGACGAGAGATAGCGAGGGGGGGGGGGGGGGTTGACATAGATAGGTCGACTTGTGTCTGTTATACTGCATTTCTCTTATTTGTCACTCTGCGTGGGTATTTATTTGAGTAGTGGGGCGACTGTGTGGAGAGGAGAGTGTGAGTAGAGGTTGGCCTAATTTTTTATTTCTTATATTCAATTTTGTTTTATTAGTTTTAATTTTAAGTAATACACATATATATTTCTTAATGGACACTACACGTATTTAATATCATTCTATCGGTACTTTCGGTTTCACAAAAAACACTGGAAACTCAAACGCACGGTTAAAGATATGAAATGTGACCGATTCATCAGCCGATTAATATATATATATATATATATATATATATATATATATATATATATATAGCCACCTGGTCAAACATTCCCACTTTTCAAATATTTCACACCTACCACAACAACATCTCCCTTTTCCCCCCTCACCCATTTCATCCTCTCGACCACTTCTCTCACACTCTTACCCACCCACCCCTGCCACTCTCAAACCACCTCATTTTTCAAATCTTTTCTAAAACCATGACATTACCCACTCACCAAAATCACAGAGCCTCCCCCTCCTCTTTCCCCATCTCTCCACCTCTAAACTCACTGCCATCCACATTATTCCCGCTCACCCCAACCCCTCCACTGTTCTCACTCAGAACCATCCACATTTATTTCATTCCATGCTACTGACTTCAGTAAGCCCGGACCTCGATCCTACTGCTCCCAGCAGTGGCCACTTCTTCTTCCCATCAACCCATCATGTCAACCCAATATTTTCACGTACTTGCATGACATTTTTCTTAATATAATCATCCTGAAGAAATCTTACAAATAAAGACGATACGTTGATGAATGTATAAAAAAACATTCTTTTTGGTTTTTCCTTTTTCATTTCCCATATATATATATATATATATATATATATATATATAGTCTCGGAAGTTTCTCAACCATTAAAACTATATAAAAAAAATTTTTTTTAAACTTTTAGT